>CM042150.1:37367219-37374719 GCA_023376005.1 Doryteuthis pealeii | reverse complement strand
TCTCTTCAATGAATCTTAAATGAAATCCATTAACAAGATGAAATAACTCATTTTATTCTTTACTTCCTCTTATAACTAAATACTTAAATTAGAAAAAATAACAATGAAAGACGAGAGTGATGGAAGAGTACGTTTCAGTTGTTCCATTTTTTATTATACTCCCTCTGTTTCAAATATTTTATTATACTCCCTCTGTTTCAAATCTTTTTATCTGTATTCTTATTTAGTTTCATTAACCTTTATAATTTAATACAATATTTTATTACATTAAAACTTAAATACTTGCACCCGGAGGGTGCATATATTTGCTAGTAAATATAACAGACTATATTGCTACATTAGATAAAGCTAAATAAATAAACAAATAAATAAGTAAAGGAAAAAAATCATTTTACAGACAAACTCACACACAGTATTTCTTTTGTTTTGAGGGTATAAACTGTTTTTTTTGTGTGTTTGTTTTTTATTTTTTTATTTTATTTTGTCATCAATGATTTGCAGGTTGGGTTTTGAAAAATACAATTGTGTGTCGAGATAATCGAGGACATTGCCGATGTCGGTCTTTAGGGAAGAACAACAGAGATTTATCTCCCTTGCCGCGACCATTGAAGCTGATCACCTCCCCCCATCGAAAAGAGGCACCGCTCCAACAACCACCATCGAATTTAACAGGCAGGCAATTAAACATTTGAAAGATAATGAAGGATTCATTTTATGAATAATTTCAAAGTTTTTTTTTTCTTCTCTCCTTTTTCTTTTTCTTTTCTGTTCTTTTCCCCATCCCTACTTTCTTGTCTCTCCCCGACCCTCAGTTAGCAGGTAAATGATAGCCCAACCGTCTAAAATTTTTTTGAATAGTTATTTTTTTTATTTTTTTTTTAAAATAGTTGTTTCGTTTAATTCTATTCCAATAGCAGACCCCACTCCTCTATTCTATTATGTACCACAATTAAAACGTTGTTAAACCTAAGATTTTCTGACACCCTCGCACGATTATTTCTTTTCCCAAAGCTGACTGTTAAGGGAGATCCTTTTTTTTTATTTTATTAATATTTGTGGAGTTTTTTTTCTGTTAAAAAAAACAAACAAACAAAGCAAAACATTATCTCTTCATAGAGTATGCTTTTATATATAAAAAAAAAAAAACAGAATACAATGATACCTTTACTTACGAGTGCCCTAACTTATAAGTTTTCCGAGTTACGAGTGCCTTAACTTATAAGTTTTCCGAGATACGAGTTGTCATTCGGTCGATTTTTTGCTTTGTGTTAAAAGCTGAAATTTGAGCTACGAGCGAGCTTCAGATACGTTTATGTTAATAAATTCACTAAAGACATTTAAATTTCCAAATTGATTACGCCAACGAAAAATATTATTTATAAAAAGAAATGGACCATGTAACCTTTAAGCACCCCATCTGCGGTCTCGATTCAGAAGGACATGTTTTTTATTTACACCGTCAAAATCCGGTTGTTTAACAGACGATTTTTAGAGGGTTTTTAAATTATAAAACTAACCCCTAACCCTAACCTTAACCCTAACCTCAAACCCTAACCCCTAATCGTCTGTTAAACAACCGAATTTTGACGGTTGTTTAACAGACGATTTTTAGAGGGTTTTTAAAAATGATAAAACTAACCTCTAACCCTAACCCATAACCCTAACCCCTAAATCGTCTGTTAAACAACCGGATTTTGACGGTGTAAATGAAAAACTTGTCCTTATAAATCGAGATCGCAGATGGGGTTCTTAAAGGTTATATGGTAAAAAAAACCCAAAAAAAAACATTAAAACATATTACATTCTATTTCATTATGTTTTATACAATATAGAGCTATATTTTTATTTATAAAAACGTAAAAACAGCGTTTTTGGTTGGATGGGGGCATTTTATTTTTATTTCAATGGGGAAAATTGATTTGGTATACGAGAAAATTGAGTTACGAAGTTTAAAGTTTTCCTTTTCTTAGACTGGTTGCTTTACCAAAACTAGAGAATCCAATCTTCCCTACGATTTACCTATAACTGGGGAGAATTGTTGGATTCATTACGTTCCTAAGGATATTAGCATTATTTGAATTTCAAACAGCCTTATTCAGGATTTGAACTCGAGCCATCGGTCCCATTTAACTACGAGAGTAACAGTTACGTGACAAGGTCCTCGACAAACCCCGAACTGTGGGGCATCCGGTGAGGATCGAACTCACTAATAATAATCTGGTAGTCTATCTCGCAAGTCATTACACCACACGAAGTGCTCAGCAAAAGGTTAGAGGGAATGAACCGAAGACATTTCGATGGTATTATAGATAGGAATTTACCCAACCTGTTTGCCACAGGTAGGATGTGATACAAGGTCGCAAATATAGGGTATCTAGTGAGGATCAAACTCACTATTCAGAAGTAATTGATCTGCGATACTAGCTTGCTAACCATTATACTAAGAGGGGACACCCTGATGGTGTTATAGATTATAGTTAGTTTCCGAAAGTTTCTGAAACAGCAAGGCTTATGGGTTGCTCGTGTTCAGGTTGCAAGTATGGGGCATCCAGCGAAGACCGAACTCACTGTTCAATAGCAATGGATCTGCGAGACTAGCTTGCTAACCATTACACCAAGAGGAGAAGGCTCTGGTGGTATTATAGATTATAGTTAAATTGCAAAGGTTTCTGAAACAGCAAGACATGTGGGTTGCTCACGTTCAATTGAGGTAAGTACCTATCGAGAGTGGTCCGAGGAGAATGAGTGGGGGTGGGAGAGTGGTTGTGAGTAAATAAATCAGCAAATACCGGTAGAATTTTCCTTTGTTTTTCTCTTTAGCAATTTTTCTCTTTTTTCTTACTTCTGCCCCCCCCCTACTTTCCCCCTTCTTTGAACGTTTGCAATATCTAATTCCAAAAGGAATTGTTCATATCATTTTTCTTTTCTCTTCTTTCTTTCTGTTTGAAAACGTCTGGGGTTACTCAGCGTCGAATTGGTGTTGTGTTTTTACACCAAGTATTTTTAGTCCCACAGCTGAGTCGGAAGAAGAAAACACGTTGCCATGACAAATAACCGATACTTTTTTTTCTTTCTTTTATTTTTATCTTTTATTTTTATTTTTATTTTTATTCTTTGCGCCTGCTGCTTGTACGAAACTAAATTATGCCCAAAGCTGAGTTTCCTTTTAATGTTAAACAGTGAAAAAAAAAAAAAAAAAAAAATTGAAAAAAAAAAAAAAATAATAAAGCCCCCCCCCCCTCTCCCATCGCTTTTTGACGCAGCAAGAAACATTATTTATTAATAAGCAAATCTCAGTTCGATAGCATAAATCATTCATGTGTCCGCTTTTTTTGTCTATTCTTCAAATTTGTGAAATTCAAGAAGAAATCAGAGTTGAATGAAGAAGAAGGCGATACAAATTAACTACTGAGAGTGTTTGAAACATTATTCCCTTGTAATCACATTTTTTCAAGTGTACATTATAATTTATTTCAATGGTGAAACTTGATTTGATATACGAGGAAAGGAAACTGAATAACAAGCGGAAAGAAATTAAACTCGTAAGTCAAGGTACCACTGTATTTTGATTATTGTCAATATAGTCTGGCACAAGGCCAGAAATGCGGACCACTCAGTAACGATCAAACTCACTAAAACCATTACACCACACAAGAGACACAGCTATGATTTATGAATTGATAAATATTTCTTAATTTCTAGTTTTTTTAATCAGTGCTCCTACCGCAGCGCAGCGCAACGGCTATGAAGCTCCTCTCGCAAACCAATAAGGAAAATGTAACGGGTTCGATTCTCACTTAATATCACTAAGTATGGGTTATATATATAACTTATATTTTTTACTTAACTTTCTCTCTTCTCTCTCTCTCTCTCTCTCTCTCTCTCTCTCTCTCTCACACACACACATATATATATGAAAAGTGTTGTTATTTATCCAACGGGAGAAAATTGAATATTTTATTAAAAAGAAGGTCCGCAAAATGGATTATGATTTAAAAAAATTTTTTTTTATTATTTTAACAGAATACAGTTAATTAACGCATAAGGAAGATATCAGAAGATCTGAAACACGTGTCGCAAATGTAAAATAATATTAAATTTAAAAAATCATAATCCATTTTACAGACCTTCTTTTTTATTATATATATATATATATATATATAATATATATGTTTATTCATATCTATCTATCTATCTATCTATGTCACCAAATCTTTGTGTTACGTATGTCAAGGACAAAGATGGGTAGGTAGAAGGGTATTAATTAATATATAGATGATGATAATGCTTCTGTTGCTGCTGCTGATGATGATATAAATGAAATAAAAAAAAGAGAAAAAATAAGAAGGGGAAAGAAATTATTTTTTCAAAAAGCAAAAAGAAGGTAAAGATTAGAGAGAGAGAGGGGGGGGACTACAAATAAAATTAAAATAAATAAACCCCGCCTCCTTTGCCGACTGAAGAAGCAGAGACAGAATTGCACCACAACACGGATTGAATTAATTTTCCTGGTATAAAAGCAACCACATAAGATGTTATCGTTTCCTAACACAGTGTAGAGGTATGTGAGATTTTGGAAGATTACATTCTCTGATTGACAGTCCACCGAAGATAGCAGTGGTAACAAGCTTATCTTTTTCACAGTGTAATGCATTCCGTTGCGAAATAAGAAAAAAAATGGTAGAATTAATAAAAGAAAAGAAAAACAACCACTACATCCTATAAATAAAATGATTGCGTGATGACTGAGATAATTGCAATACAAATGAACAAAATAAAGTAAACGATTGTATGACAAGAAATAAGATAAATAAATAAAAATAAATAGATAAAAATAAATAAATATATAAATAAATAAAAAGCTTGATTTTTCAGTTCAGTGACGAATTGCACAATTCACACTGCAATTAACTGGAAGGAGGGAGTTATATTAGTGGCGGGGGGAACGCACCCCCGGTTTGATTCTTCTATCCTCTTTTTCGTTGGCACACCAGATTAATATAAAAGTTGGGTGTGACGTAACTGACAGTCTACCACAAAAAAAAGTTTTTAAAAAATCGGTTGTACAGACGTCTGGATTTAACTGTAAAATTATTTCCTGGATAACCGTGGGCAAGTGTGTTTTTTTATTTTCAGTGAGAAGATCTTGTTCTTTCGTATAGACAAAAATTGATACAAGCAAAATTTTAGGTTTGCTTTGGTTTCTTTGTTTAATGGAATATCAACCTTCATGGGTTATTTAATCCCAAAGCCATCCTTGTAGAAGAGTAGTAGTAATACTATTCAACCTATAACTGGGGGGTGAGGTCCAACCTTCATGGGTTATTTAATACCAAAGCCCTTGTAGAAGAGTAGTATTAATACTATTCAACCTATAACTGGGGGGAGGTGAGGTTCAACCTTCATGGGTTATTTAATACCAAAGCCATCCTTGTAGAAGAGTAGTAGTAATACTATTCAACCTATAACTGGGGGGAGGTGAGGTTCAACCTTCATGGGTTATTTAATATCAAAGCCATCCTTGTAGAAGAGTAGTAGTAATACTATTCAACCTATAACTGGGGGAGGTGAGGTTCAACCTTCATGGGTTATTTAATACCAAATCATGCTTGTAGAAGAGTAGTAGTAATACTATTCAACCTATAACGGGGGGAGGTGAGGTTCAACCTTCATGGGTTATTTAATACCAAATCCTGCTTGTAGAAGAACAGTAGTGGAACCATTTCATCCATAGCTGAATGGATAAAGGGGTTCATACCTTTGCCAATGGTATTAGCCCGAAAGTGAACGTAATAGAGACGACTGGAGTTCGAACTCGCTTACCACGATGTCGCAGTTCAGCACGTTAGCCACTATGCAATGAGGACTCCCTACCAAAAGTTTTAGTGCTTCAGGGATACTTTCATTACCTTTTCGTTTGTTTATTTTATACAGAACGAGGAACAGTTTCATGTTTAAAGGTCACATTGAAATTTATTGTCTGCTACTAAAACCGCATTCAAAGGATTTATAGGACGATTATAACACAATATAAACTTTAAAATTATAAGTTAATATTTTAGTCCAAATTTAATTTATATATTCTACTTAAAAAAACATTAAAAACTTTGCTAACCATTTTATTACATTTTACACCCCCATATATATATATATTATATATATATATATATATATATATATATATATATTATAATATAGGTACAAGTGATAACCTACTCGAGTCTCAGCATATCACTTGTACCTATATTGTAATAGATTTGCTCTACTTACATATTGAGCATTTTGTATTTGTTATATCGCTGACTTACATCCCTGAATTCTGCACCACCTAACCATCGTGACCATATTCACCGGTAAGTCACCTTTTCCATTATATATATATATATATATATATATATATATATTGTATAGAAACCTGTTCTACAAACGTATTGAGAACTTTTATATTAATTGATAATCCAGACATATTCGGTTAATTATTTTAACGACAGTCAAAGTTCCGACGGATAAGTTGCTTCTTAAATACGAAAGTCGAATTCTCCTTGGAAAATTCTACCTAAAAACTTACCAATCATACTATCGCAAAATAGCCAATTTTTAAGCCTTTTTCTTTACTATATATATATATATATATATATATATATATATATATATATATATATATATATATATGATTTGAGTTAAAATAAGTTCGTAATGTTTAACAAAATAATGATCAATTGCAATGAAGACATCACAGAATAATCATTCAGAAGTAAAATTGAACTGGAAATCACTTTATTCCCAAAGAGCATTTTCAGTGAAATGCTTCAATAAAATCCCACCACATTCCAGTTTTTACGGGGTTACGGTCACACACACACACACACACACATATATATATATATATATGTGTGTGTGTGTGTGTGTGTGGTGTGTGTGTGTGTGTAGAATCAAACAAAAGGCACGTCTCCTGTTTAACAATTTTAATAACGATCTATTCAAGCTTTCTGGCAATTTTTTTTACAGTTGGATGGAATCCATAGATTAGTCCACCGAAGTTCAATCTACGGATTCCATCCAAATGTAAAAAGTTGACCAGAAAGCTTAAAAAGATTGTTAATAAAATTGTTAAACAGGAGACGTGCCTTTTATTTAATTCTACATGTATAAATGAAAGAATGCTGCCCCCCACACACACATATGAAGAGATGGAAGTGAATCCGACGGTATGTAGTATAGTAAGCAATTTGAAAAAAACACAGGTTTAAATAAATTTAGTGGTAAGTTTATTAGCCGACGCTGCAGTGTTTCGATCTGTTAATGCCCCGAAGACGATCTACTTAACAGATCGAAACACTGCAGGGTTGGCTAATAAACTTACCACTCATTTTATTTAAACCTGTGTTTTTTTTCAAATTTCTTACTATACTACACACACACACACACACACACACACACACACACATATATATATATATATATATGTATATATATATATATATGTGTGTGTGTGTGTGT
>CM042150.1:37354719-37362219 GCA_023376005.1 Doryteuthis pealeii | reverse complement strand
AGAAATTTAAAAGATGAAGAAGAAAAAGAAGAAAAAATCCTATAGAGATTTTATCTACGAATAATGGTGTGTATATTTCAGAGTTATATCAAAAGTTTTTTTTTTCTGTGTGTGTGTGTTTTTTTTTTTTAGATGTATTTCTATCCATATTTCTTCTCTTCATCAACCTCCTTTAAATTCACACGAACTTGTCGACAGTTTTTCGGCGTTTCCGCCAGTCGTTCTGGCTCTAAATCCACTGAATTTGCAATATTTACTTATTTATTTCATCTACATTTTATCTACTATTTCTTTAATTCTAGAAATGTTACTGACTTGTCGGAAAGTTAGATATCAGAACGTGTTAGATGTTATAACGTATGTAGGTTGTCATGTGCCAGTTTCAAGTCTATACTCTACCAGAAAGACTATACTGTATATCAATTAGATATTAGTATATTATATAAACTAAAATCTATATAAGACACTAATATATATATATATATATATATATATATATATATATATATGTATATATATATATATTATATATGTATATATATATATATATATATGTATATATATATATATATGTATATATATATATATATATATTATATATATGTATATATATATATATATATATATATATATATATATATATTATATATATATATGTATGTATATATATATATATTGTGTGTGTGTGTGTGTGTGTGTGTGTGTGTGTGTGTGTGTGTGATTTTATTTGAAAAAGGTGACTTACCGGTGAAATTGGTCACAATGGTTAGTTGATACAAGTTTCACAATGATAAGACAGTGATATAACAAATATAAAGTGCTCAATACGTAAGTAGAGCAAATTATTATAATAGTATACACAGGAATAACCTACTCGAGTTTCACCATAAGGATCTTCGAATTTATCAAGATATCTTGATTAATTCAGTGGATTTAAGATATCTTGATTTAAGATATCTTGATTAATTCGGTGGATTTAACCCTGAAGATCCTTATGGTGAAACTCGAGTAGTTTCTGTGGATACCATTATATATATATATATATATATATATATATATATATATATATATATACACACATATATATTGAATGAAGTTGTTTGTGTTTTGTCTGTTATTCGCCAATTTTTAATCATATATATATATATATATATATATATATATATATATATATATATATCTTGTACATATAAAAATGAGATATTTTGAATATATAATATATTATATATAATATTACATATTACATAAGACAATAGTGTATATATGATTATAAAATATATAAGCCTATGCTGCATTTAAAATTAAACAGTATATCAATTACCATATCGCATTAATAAGATCATGCTGTATATTACTTATTATATATTGTTGTATTACCAACACTATACTGTATATTAATTATCATATATTACTACATTAACAAGACTGTGATATATATTGTTTATCATGTATTACTCTATCAAGAAGACTATACTGTACTTCATCATATAATACTGTATTAAGAAAACTATACTATATATTATTTACTATATATTAATGTATTAACAAGACTATACGATATATTGAGTATCACATATTGGCTATGGAGGCACGTGGTGTAATGGTTAAAGTCATGGGAAATAGATTCGTCGCCCCGAGTTCAAATCCTGGACGTGGTAATTGCATTTCACTTAGCGCTAATACCCTTGGGAAAGGTATTAATCCTACTCTTCCTCCAGCTATGGGTAAATAGCAGGGCAGACTGGGCTCTTTAACCTTGGTTAGGCAACCGGTCTAGGAGAAGAAAAACTCTGAATTCAAACCTGTTAAACTCCGCTTAAGAAATTGACCCTTTGTCACATCCTGCTCATTCGGAGGGTTTGGTAAATATATATATATATATATTGGCTATCAACTCGTGCACGAGCAAGACCATTTCCTCCTCTTTCTTCTTTTTTTAAATTTTTTATTTATTTGCAAACACTCGACAAGGTAACCAGCAAGAACAACACTTTTCTATATATTCCCTAAAATTTGAACTCATTAAAATAAATACGACATCACAGCTTCACACCATATCAAAATCTATTTTAGAAAGCACGAAATAAAAATGTAGGTAAATAATTATATAGTCCTCCGAGACTGCAATGCCAATGAATGGTTACTGTATTAACAAGACTTCATATAGAGATATTGACCTGGATTTTTATTCCGTGCTTACTATAATAATTTTTAATATGGTGAGAAGTAGCGATGTCGTATTTATTTTAATGACATTAAATTTTACTGACGAGCAGATAATATTTTACGGATTCCGTTAGTTAACGAGTTTTGTTTATGGAGATATCAGGTCATTTCTTCGTTAGTAGCCCTGTGTTGAATATGTGTTATTGTTAATGTGTAGATAAACTAGTCTTATTTATTAGATATGTCTGGCTCGCTTGTCGGCAGATGATGATGGGTTTTTTGTTTATGCAATGTCCAATGCTCTACATCCCTATGTAACACAAAATGGCCCCTCATTCAAGCAGCTTCGTATATATATATATATATATATATATATATATATATATATATATATATATATATATAAGTGTATTTAGGCAGCATTTTTTTCTTTTATACAGGTTTCGTTGAATTGAACAGACAATTCCTGTCTGACAAGTCTTTCGTTGATCCGTTCCACCCTGACACCAGAAGGATGGCCCGAAGATTAGAACGGATCAACGAAAGACTTGTCAGACAGGAATTGTCTGTTCAATTCAACGAAACCTATATATATATATATATATATATATATATATGGTCCCAATAGCACTGTAGAGGATTCATTAATTGAACTGTCACCGTTTAGCGTAAGGCATTTACTCGCCTGTTGTTTACAGACTTGAGTTCTCTGGTGATTGTAAAAACATACATCAACATATGTATGTACCAATTAATTGTTCGCCTCTGGCTGACAGTTTGCGGCGACCGTGAGTGTAAGGACAATGTGCTATTTTCTTTATATATAAGGTTCGTTTTAAATCCACTGACTTTAAGGGCTTGTCCATTGTTAAAGATGGTGTTATTTGAGGAGTTATTTGATAACCTAGCTGATATGCCGATAGTTATCTGCTTAAATACCTGTTTGGGTGGTTAGAACATGTGTTAATATAACAAGGTGTTTCATAAAAGTGCCGAGTTTGGAGCTGTATTTACCAAGATAGAAATGAACAATGAATGGAACGTTAATTTTTTTCAGAATACAGGTTGTGTCAAAAAGTACAAAAAATCTCGATACATTTTTGACACACCTTGCATATATATATATATATATATATATATATATATATTGACATGGACGTCGCCTTAACTGATTTGCCTGTCTTTACCACTACTCTTATATGTTTTTTTTATCATTCATTCTACACCTTTTGAGTAGCAATCTAAAAAAATATTGAACTCAAATTTCAAAAAAAAATTGAACTGCAAGTAAAAAAGTTGAATTTCAAATGAAGAAAACCTAACCTAAAATGAAAATGTTGAACTTCAGTTAAAAAAAAAAAAAAAAAAACTTTTACATCAGTTTAAAATATTAAAAAAAAAGATATGAGTTTATAAGTGTGAAGAGATACAGTATTGATTCACAAAAATAAACTAATGAACAATAAGAGGTGTGATCAAAAGATATCAAATACTAAATCTTTAACTTTAAAAATTTGAAAATTTAGAATTTAAAATTCAAATGAAGCCGTGTATACAGTCAAACAATTTAAATGATAAAGGGATAATGTCTAGACGTCTAGAAGACTCAGTGCTAATTCTGGAAAATTTTCCATTTTATTAGCACGGGTGTACAGTCAAACAATTTAAATAATAAAGGGATAATGTCTAGACGTCTAGAAGCCTCAGTGCTAATCCTAGAAAATGTTCTATTTTATTAGCACGGGTGTACAGTCAAACAATTTAAATAATAAAGGGATAATGTCTAGACGTCTAGAAGCCTCAGTGCTAATCCTAGAAAATGTTCTGTTTTATTAGCACGGGTGTACAGTCAACAATTTTAATAATAAAGGGATAATGTCTAGACGTCTAGAAGCCTCAGTGCTAATTCTGGAAATGTTCTATTTTATTAGCACGGGTGTACAGTCAAACAATTTAAATAATAAAGGGATAATGTCTAGACGTCTAGAAGCCTCAGTGGAAAATGTTCTATTTTATTAGCACGGGTGTACAGTCAAACAATTTAAATAATAAAGGGATAATGTCTAGACGTCTAGAAGCCTCAGTGCTAATTCTGGAAAATTTTCTATTTTATTAGCACGGGTGTACAGTCAAACAATTTAGATAATAAAGGGATAATATCTAGACGTCTAGAAGAGTCACAGCTAATTCTGAAAACCTTTTTATTCTATTAGCACTTGCATACAGCTAATCAATTTAAATAATAAAGGGGTGATGTCTCGGCGTATAGAAGCCTCGGTGCTAATTCTGAGAGAAAGAGGGTGATGGAATAGGAGAAAGAAAGAAAGAAAGAATTTTAAGTTATAAATTACACTGGCCCAGCTTTTCACTGACGTAGGAGAAAAAAAAAGAAATGTGTAAAATCAATTCCTATAGTAAAATACAAAACACTGCGTTTATACACTATACCTTAATTATCCTGGATTAATTTGTTAATTTTTTTCTAAGTAACAGTTTCAATTAGCCAGAACTCCACTGGGTTTCTATATTACTAAGCCATTTAGAGATCGAGCGAGAGAGAGAGAGAGAGAGAGAGAGAGAGAGAGAGAGAGAGAGAAAGAGAGAGAGAGAGACAGACAGACAGGCAGACAGACAGACAGACAGAGAGAGGAGGGGGGAGACAGAGAGACAGAGAGAGGAGGGGGAGACAGACAGACATAGACAGAGAAAAAGAGGGAGGGAATAAGAGAAAGAAAGAATTTTTAGTTATAACTTACACTGGCTTAGCTGTACATTGACTTAGAAGAAAAAAAAGAAGAAATATGTAAAATCAATTCTTGTAGTAAAATCGAAAGCACAGCATTTACTTGCCAATTCCACCGTCCTACAAAGATTGGAGTTTCTTTCGTTTTTTATTTATTTATCTATTCATTTTTTTTTTGTTTTTTTGTTTGTTTTTACAACTTCGCTTTTTGAACGTCGGAAGGAAGAAACAGGCGAAAGCTTGTTGCAACTGAAACGTGGCCTCGAAGCCATTTCCCTCTACGCGAAAAAGAACAGAATCAAAAGTGGCAGCTGTTTCGTTTGAGTCGCATCTGGAAATTTTGGTAACTTTGCGATTTGTCTTCATTGGTTTCTACAGATTGGGTCGATCGAGCGACCATACCGCTGAGGATTCAGTCAACAGACACGCGAGGAAGGCAGGGTGGGGTGGGGTTTGGGGAGTTGTAAATTAACGACTAATTTTTCAATTTACACTCGTCTATTATATTTGCACCTAATAAGCGCTGTGACTAACTTCAACAACTGTGTTCCTGACGAGAGTTTATTCGTTTGGAACAACAGCCGATGGATAAATGTGTGTGTTAGTGGGGGGGGGGCAGTTGTTTTTCTTTTTTAAATATCTTATTGATAATTCAATTACGGGCTGATAATATTTTTGGTAATGGTATTTTATATTCAGTTTTTTAAATGAGTAATGTAAGGGCTTTTGGTAATGACTATATATATATATATATATATATATATATATATATATATATATATATATATATATATATATATTTGGAGGATAAGTGCTTAATTGAAGTCATAGCTAATTTTTGAAAATTAATTAGTTAATAATTAATGATTTAGGTGGGCATATATGTTCAAATGTAAAGCTAAACAGATCGAGAAAATGTCAATCCCTGAATGTACATTTCGACCTATTAGGTCTCATCAGCAAGGTTATAGATACGGGAGACTGCTCCGTGTGTGACTCGAAACCTCGACTGCCAAGCTGACAGGCGGAGATTCTAACCACTACACCATTTTCTCGATCTGTTTAGCCTTGCATTTGAACATATATGCCCGCCTAAATTCATTAATTATTAACTAATTAATTTTCAAAAATGATATATATATATTTTAGTTATATATTAGTTCGTACCTTTTCCCCGGGAGCATTAGCGCGAAGTGAACTTGAACTGGAGTCGATTCATTTTCAAAGACTAGAACCGTTACACGAGTCACGCCTCCACGTATTATTTTTTCTCAGTAAGAATTGATAGAAAGAAAAGAGAAAGAGAAAAGGATAATGAATGAATGAATAAATGGATGAAAATGCTTTTGAATTAACTCAGTCAATCCGAGCCGCAATATTATTTATTAATCATGTAAACAAGAAACGATCATCGTACGAGTTTTGACGCTAACTCGAAATTACATCACTGAATTGCAAAGAAACATATAAAATCATCTTTTGTTAAAATCGCCTTGAGACGTCAGAATTCACATACATTTTCTTTTATCATTAAGACTAAGATTAACAAACAAGTTTATCAATTACAAATGTTTGATGTGAATCTACACCACAACATTTAAATCTTACTCATATTTATATCGATCGCTTATCAGTGTCATTTATCGCGTATCAGAATTAAAAATAATCTCTATAAAATAAATAAGCGCATTGATTGCCTGAAGACTTATTAATATTAATGATCTAATCACAAACAACTCGCGGCAGGAACTAAACCACTGTTTTTATTCTTTTTTCCTTTTTCTTTTTCTTTTCTATACAGATATTATAATAATAAAGACGTTGCTATTTAAGTGTAAATCAGTAGAATTACGAGTTAAGATCAAAAAGTATCGAGATTAACCCTTGGAAAAGTTTTATGAGTTTAGATTAGAAATTATTGAGACGAGACCTTGGAAAATTTTAAGAGTTAAGATTTTTTTAAAGTATGGAAAGTAAACATTGAAAAATTTCAAGTGTTAAAATCAAAAACTATGGAAACTAAACATTGAAATTTCAAGTGTTAAAATCAAAAACTATGGAAACTAAACATTGAAAATTTCAAGTGTTAAAATCAAAAACTATGGAAACTAAACATTGAAAATATTTTAAGAGTTAAGATGAAAAGGTATCGAGACTAAACCTTGAAAAAGTTTCAAGAATTATGATAAAAAAATATCGAGACTAAGTCTTGAAAAAAAAATTATATAGTGTGTGTGTATTTGTAGAGAATATAAGAAAATATACAAATTGATTAAAAATGTTTGGTAATTTTTTAAAAAGGTGCTAAAATAATGGCCAGCTCAGCAGAAAATCTTAAAATAAATTAAAATCTCACCTCTTAATATACTCCCATTACTAAAGTTTCCAAGTATCAACTTGGATACACTTATCAGATGGAAGATTGTGTGAGAGAGAGATTTACTTTTATAGTCTACCATAGATATTTTATTCATTTATTCATTGTTGGGTCCATATGGTCCCTAGGGGGTTTATCTACTCTTTTTTTAACACAGGGATCTGTGCAGTAAAGTAAGGAGCTGATGGTAGGTGTGGCGCTCCAACTCAGACGC
>CM042150.1:37339719-37347219 GCA_023376005.1 Doryteuthis pealeii | reverse complement strand
TTCCTATGATTGACATATCCAGCCTTAGAAAGCAGAATTCGACCACATGTCTGACATTTCCAATCCTCCATGTTCTATCCAATATGACAGGTGTATCCCTTTCGAAGTTGACGCATACATACATACATACATACATACATATGAGTGTAATCCCAGAAGTAAGATCTCCAAAGATCTATAGAGGCAGGGAAACTGTTCGTGCGGCTATAGACAACACAGTTGTGTTTGTTCTGGATACGCCTGTGTCTGCCAGTCTTGGCTTGGCATCCCGATTGAAAGTATAAACACATCTATTGAACTTAACGTATCACAGCATCCCTACATGTACACATACAACAAGGACACACGTAATACAGTAATGTCTCCAAAGCGCTGGGACGCAGGGAAACTATTCGTGCGGTTATTGGTAACAGTGTTCTTTATAATGATATAAATCTCATTGACAATAAATAATAAACGTTTCTAGGATTTCTGAATGTCAGGGAGATCTTACCTTTGAGATTAACTTCGTACATATATGCATAAATAGTAGGACAGACTGGGCTCTTTAACCCTTTTCTAGTTTGATTTGGTTCCTTTGTTTAATAGCATATGAACCTTTGTTGGTTATTTAATATCAAAGAAGGACAGTAGTATATCTAGCCCATAGCTTCCTTCCTTCAATCTGTTCTATATTTTTCCCTCCCTTCTTTTCCTCTCTCCTTCCTTCCTTCTTCCCTTCCTTCCCCCCCTCCCTCCTCATTCTCTCTCCTTCCTCATTCTTCTTTCCTTCTTTCTCCCCCTCTTCCTTCCTTCTTCCCTTCCTTCCTCTCTTCCTTCCTTCTTCCCTTACTTCATTCTTCCTTCCTTCTCCTCTCTTCCTCCCTTCTTCCCTTCCTTCCTTTTTTATCCCTCCTTTTCTCTTCTCCTCCCTTCCTCCCTCCCTTCCTTCATCCCTCCTCTCGTTTCCCCCTCCTTCCTTAATTATATTCTATCTTTTTCCATCCTTTCCTTTCTTCCTCCCTTCCTTTTATACCTCCCCTTCCTCCCTTCCTCCTTCATCCCTCCCTTCCTCTACTCTTCCTTCCTTCCTTCCTTCATCCTCCCTTCTTTTATTCCGTCCTTCTTCCATTCCTCCTCCCCCTTCCTCCTTCCTCCTTCCTTCCTTCCTTCCTTCCTTCCTTCCTTCATCCTTCCCTCCTTTCCTATCGTCCTTCTTCCCTCCCTTCCCGCCTTCTTTCTTTCATTCTTTTTTTCTGTCTCCCCTCCTTCCTTAATTATATTCTATCTTTAACCACCCCTCCCTTTTTTCCTACCTTCCTTTTTATCCCCCTTCCTCTTCTCTTCCTCCCCCTTCCTCCACTTCATCCCTCTCTTCCTCCCTCTCTACTCCCTCCCCCTTTCCTCCCTCCTTCCTTCCTTCCTTCCTTTCCCCTCCCCCCCTTCCTTCTTTAATTCTCCGTCAGTTGAAGATTGAATGATCACACTCCGGCGATTGCTTTACACCGAGCTAACAGCTGCACTCAACTGTTGCGGTTGTATTTAAAGAGAC
This sequence comes from Doryteuthis pealeii, assembly GCA_023376005.1. Classification (NCBI taxonomy): domain Eukaryota; kingdom Metazoa; phylum Mollusca; class Cephalopoda; order Myopsida; family Loliginidae; genus Doryteuthis; species Doryteuthis pealeii. The sequence goes on along the minus strand of CM042150.1, from coordinate 37,345,688 downwards.
GGTTAATAGAATTTTCAGAAGAATATGTTTAACCCTAGAGAAACAAGACCCGAAATTCAATTCACCGTTGCAATTATTATCACGTACTGTTGGTATTATTATATATTTTATCACCCGAAAAGGTTTACACGTCGCTATCAACCGGCTTCATGAAAAAATACAAGAACAAAATACATTAATAAACTGCAAACACCGAACACATATTATTAAATTTTGTTTCATTTTTTTTCTATAAGCCTCTATTTAGCGAAGATATACAGATCTTAAAACTACTGATCTTTCCTTCGCCCCATATATATATATATATATATATATATATATATTATATATATACACCAACATACACACACACAAAGTAATATATAATATATATTATATTATGGACTCTCTCGTCGATTTTCGACGCATGAGGGTTCACACACACAATAAACACCCACACAGTGATTTGTTTATAGTGGTGAAGGCTTGTGTTGGACCATCCCACACTTTTTGGCACATTCGATAGGAAAGAATTGGTGCATCAAGGGGTTGCCACTAACCCCAATCAACGACCGACCTCAGGAATTTTGAATTCAGAGTTATCCCTCTCCTAGACTGGTTACCTACCCAAGCTGAAGAGCCCAGTCTGCCCTACTATTTAACCCATAGCTGGAGGGAGAATATATGGATTCATACCTTTCACAAGGTATTAGCGCTATGTGAAATGCCAACAGCTTCGTCTAGGAATTGAACTCGAATCAGCTATATATATATAATATATATATATATATATATATATATATATATATATATATCGGTAAATCACCAGTTAGTGTAAGGAATTATTTTTAAAGTGGATCTTTTTTTAACAAAGGAATGTTAAAATCGATCTGGTCTGATTTGAGAGTTCAATGTACAATAATTCAGGAATTATATACAGAGTAGTATGTTTGATAGAGAAAAGGCTTAAATACCGGTCATATTTCCTACACGTGTGAATATTAGTTAAGAAAAAAAAAACGTTTATTATCGTTGTGAAATGTAGAAAATATTGAATTCTGCTATCCAATACAGAGATGTTGATAGTGTGCGTCCTGTGTCGCTGACGCACAAAAATCTAAAAGGACGCAGTAAAATCGTATCCAGAGTCTCAGGTTTTTTTTTTTTTCTTCCCTCACCATTTCAAGCTAATTGTAAATATATTTCAATAGTTACTTAGAAACGAATTACACAGAATAGGGTACGATTTAGACGGCTTTAATTGTTTCCTTATATCATAAATAAGAAAAAATCCTCCAATTTATTAAGAAACTTTATTTGGGCACATAAATTTTCTGGGGACGCATTCGAAGCAAATATGTGCGGCACAGGACGCATTAAATAAAAAATCTATCAGCATCACAGCAATATGGAAGTAGTTGAATTTTATCAAGATAATCTAGCAAACACCACAAATTTAGAAATTCAGAATGAAGTAAAATACTCTGGAATTTGGCGGTCCCGACCGATGACCCTATTCAGAACAAGAATACTACAAAGAACAAGGACACATTGGTACTGACAGATTTGCATGAGCAAACAAAAGTTCAATTAATAAATAAATAAATTTAAAAAATTTAAAAATAATTAAAAAAAGAAAAGTGAAAAATACTATAAAGCTAATATAGTTGGAAATATTTAGACCACAGTAGTGTTGAGCAAAGAGATCTAAAGATTGCTTGCAATCAATCCTTTCGGTGCAACTACCAGGAACCCGATGTTCAACGTACAATTTTATAAAATTAAAACAATAAAGAATTGATACTGGGGAGAGTTCGGGTTATTCAAAGAGACTTGATCCGCCGTGATAGTGGTGTGAACATACAAATAAAATGTAATAATAAGAAAATCAGTATTGAATTTTGGCTTTACGAGATGCAGCTACAATGATCAAAACAGTGATAAGTCCCGTAATCGTTGTTTTATTAAGAAATGGTGTGATATGAACAACAACGGTAACAGTATGATAATTAGATATTGAAACCTTTACAGACTGGTTTTTCGTCTGTGTATTGTTCAGATAACGACAATAACGGCGGGAAACTCACTCTCTCTCTCACACACACACACACACACACACACACACTCACACACACACACACAAACAAACACAATAAAAAAAACAAATCAAAAGAGTCGAGGGCAAACCAATTCATTTCTATGTTGAAAAAGGTGAAAAAGATTTAATCAAAATTACTATGAAAACCATAATTGGCTCGATAGGCCAAACACTGTTAATAGCATTTTTTATTTAGTCTTTATTGTTTTATTTATTTATTTATTTATTCATTTATTAAAAAAAAAACAAAAAAAAAAAACACACGGCCTTTGTAAGGTTACCGGTAGCCAGCATTTTTCTACGCTTCACCACACACAAGACACAGAGACATATAAATACACATACGCACACACACATACAAACGCACTATATATATATATATATATATATATATATATATATATATATATTATATATAAGGACATATGAACAGAAGCATACAAAGCCTACAAGGAACCATATAGGTACACAGATAAAAATGCACGCATCAGCACACATGCATATATATACGGATTAATATGCAAGAAAACACTTGTATATCCACTTATATATGCACATAAACCCAATCGCACATGCATATGTCACAGCTATATATATATATTATATATATATATACATAAACAGAGACAGACAGACAGACAGGCACACACACACAAACACACACACAGACACACACATAAAAAATATATATATATATATATATATATATATATTATATATATAATATATATATATAAACCCACTCGCACATGCATATGCCACAGCTTGAATATATATTATATATAATATATATATAATATATATATATATATATATTAATATAAATATAGATATGAATATATAAATATATATATTATATATATATATTATATATAAATATATATAATTATATTGCTATAGACAGACAAAACAGACACACACACACACACACACACACATATATTATATATATATATATTATATATTATATATATATATATAATATTGAACGGTTTGAAAAGAAAGGTGATTATATTATAAAATATAAATATATGTAAACTATAAATATCTCTATTTATCAGGACGGGGTGATATATATATGACAAAATGAAAAACAGACACTATCTACCTGGTTTCACCCGAAATGGATCTTCAGGATATATATATATATTATATATAATATATATATATATATATATATATATATATATATATATATATATTTATATTTATATTTATATTCTTCATGCAAATATAAGAAACAACTCAAACCAAATGTACCAGAATTTTATTATTTCTATTGGAACATTATATCGTTTAAAACGAATATCATTAGGTATTATTTATGGTTAAAATGTCACATGATAAACAATAAAATTTTTGTTGCTTTGATTTAAAAAAAAATGTAATATTTTATTCAGAAATAGGCAAGGTTTTACTTATTTATGGGCTACACTCTATATATATTATATATATATATATAATATATTATATATATATATATATATATATATATATAATATAAGGTATAGCCCATATATATATAATATATATATATATATATATATATATATATATAATATATAGCACAAATACGGTTCGAAAACGTTATGTATCAACCTATTCTCACTCCAGCTATGGGTAAATAGTAAAATAGTAGATTGGACAACCTTGTTAGGCAACCAGTCTAGGAGAAGGAAAAGACTGAATTCAAACCTGTTAAACTTCGCTTAAAAAATTGTCTCTATGTCATATCATACTATCTATCTACCTATCTATATCTATATCTATATCTATCTCTCTCTCTCTCTCTCTCTCTCTCTCTTCTATATATATATATATATATATATATATATTATATTATATATATATAATTTGGGCTAACTTGAACATGATGTCAACGGCAGCTTGGTAACAGACAGTTTCTCGCCTATCCGATTTTCAAATCAATCTTGACCTGTTACATCATTTTATCATGTCTACGCTACGCTGACTTCGATTCACAAGCTCAATCAATTATATTGAGCACTATTTACAGTTAAATATACCATACTATATTATCTATATATATATATATATATATATATATATATATATATATATATATATATATATAAAGCGTAAACACCCACATGCATGTATTCTTTTGAAATTTTATAGGTAACAGATGTGTTTGTGTGATTGATAGTGTCATCATGAACAATCAAATAAAATGTTTATCAGTTTTTGTCTCCATTACTTTTATCTAATAATATTTATTATTCATTTTGCATGGCTACGTTTTCGATTTTAAACAAGCTTATTGTTAAGGCCACAATTGCGCCTGGTGGCTGAGCACTCTATGACATGCAACACACAACCTTAGACCTGACTTATCCTAGAAAGGTGGACGGACAGGCCTCACCCGATCAATCAGCTGGTCACGTGAAGCTCTACCACCTATATGATTGTCCCGACCCTATTGCTCTTATGGCAAACCCCCAACCCTTTTTTTATCTTTTATATGTGCTAGAAGGCGATGGCTGAGGGTCTTTATGTCCTTGGTATAACTTCAAACTGTATCTAATGGTGAAGTTTCAGTTTTGGAGCTCTGCTGAGTGTGAAGTACCCCTTCATCGCCATTACTCCCAGATCCACTCTAATGGGTTCGATAAAAAAACGAGTTGAAAAAATGTGCTTAAAAAACTGAGTTTAAAAAAAGTTGAATGCTCATCAAACATGGATAAAAATCCCAGGGGCCATATGGACCTAGGTTAGAACCTGAGTCGGAGTGGTAGTACCTGTTAGGGTCCCATCGATGGGTTAAAATAATTTTTTAAATCGTTTTTGTTTTATTCATTCTTGTTAGGCAATATTTTTTAAACTCATCTTTTTTAAACAAAAGATGAGTTTAAAAAATATTGCCTAACAAGAATGAATAAAACAAAAACGTGTTCGGCATAAAATAACACAAACAAGGGTTGACATGCCGTAAAATCTAACCAACCACCAACCAACTAACCAAAAGTGCGAGGCATCTTGTGAAGATTGAACTCACTCTCCTAGTTTATAAAATGAGCTGACTAATCACCACTTGATTTGTCTTATCCATATAATCTAGGCCATTCTCCAAAATCTTGCTTTGTCAAATAATTGCAGATAAAATTCTTATAAAGATCAAAATCACGAATACTGTTAAGAGTAATATAATCTGCATAACTAGCAATTTACTGATACAAGACATTACAACTGAGGTGCATATGGTGTAATGGTTATCATTGTAATAAACAGAAATGACGAACCGAGTTCAAGTCCTGGACAATGCTGTTTCATTTCACATATCGCTAATACCATTAGGAAAGGTATGAATTCAACTATTCTCCTTCCAGATTTTGATAAATAGTAAAACAGACTGGGATCTTTAATTTTAGTATGGCAACCTGTCTAGGGGAAGGAAACATCTCAATTTAAAGACCTTGTAAGTAGCAAATGATAATATTGTTTTGTAAACAATTACAGCTTCAGAATAACTATTTTTTATATAAATAATTCCATCGTGGTTATATGGTTTCAAATATTCCTATATAATACTAATATATTTTTTCAAAAAGATCTATTTAATCCATAGGCGGGACCCTAACAGGTACTAGCACTCCGGGTCAGAGTGAACCTGGGAGTAATAACAATGAAGGGGTGACAACACACTTCTCAAAGTTCCAGAACTGGAAACTCACTACCAGATGCAGTTAGATATATAGATCTTAACAGACTGATAGATCCGAATAGACTGCTATAGATAGATGGATAGATAAATCGATCTCAACAGGGTTAGATAGATAAAATGACCTGAACACATCGATATATATATATAATATATATATATATATATTATAAATATATAGAGAGAGAGAGAGAGAGAGAGAGAGAGGGGGGG
>CM042150.1:37329719-37334719 GCA_023376005.1 Doryteuthis pealeii | reverse complement strand
TAGCGAATAAAAGATAATAAAATAAATTAGTATTATCTGCGTTATTCGGACTATTGTCCCTATCTTTATTGTTATTTGTACAACGTTTCGGCGATATGCCCTCCGGCCTTCTTCAGGTATTTCTTGACCCGAGTCCGACAAGAAATACCCGAAGAAGGCCGGAGGGCATATCGGCCGAAATGTTGGTACAAATAACAATGAAGATGGGGACAATAGTCCGAATAACGCAGATAATACTAATCTTCAAGCCTCATCTCAAACATTCAAAGAAATAATAAAATAAATATTTCTTATTAATCTTTATAAACATTTTAAAGAGATTTATTTTTAACATTTTAAATCCTGGGTAACTCTGGGTAGCTTTGCTAGTGTGTTACAAAAATTCTTATAATCTTTGTACATTCCGTTAACTATGACCAGGTACAAGTGTTAAGCTATGTCAAATATTCTGTTATAATCATCTTTGGCCAGGATAGAACCTGCAACCTACAGATGATTGTCACTTAGAACGTTATTAACTCAACCATTATATCCGTTGCGCCGTGTGTCCAAAGTTGTGTAAATACATACATTACATTTGTAAAAAAATAAAAATAAAAATTGGAAGTAATCTTAATCAATTTGAATAAAACATGAAATTTATTTTTCTACCTCCTTTCACGCCTTGTCATTCAACGATTGTCCCCTCATTAATTTCCATGGCTTAAAATTCAAATAAATTTGAAATAATGACAAAAACAAGAGATAATTCTGATAATACATAAGTCGGTAAATAGGGAAGACTTGAATTCACTAAAGTGCATTTAAAACTTTAGCACTTGTTCTACATCACTGCACCGCCGGTTTGTGCACTGAAACGAAATTGAACTTTACATGATACTTGTCCCCTCCCCCCCTTCTTTGCACTTCATCTCTCCCTGTTGCTCCTCTCATCTTCTCTCCCCCAACTCTTGCCCATTCGCTCCTCAATTCGATTTAGGGATTTTTTTTAATTTGTTTATTTACACTTGATTCGCTCAAATTATTTTAAATATTTTTCTCTTGCTTATTTATTTTTCTTTGTGCATCATTTTTCCCCAAACATTTATAAAATTGAATAATAAATTTTTTTTTGACAATATTAAAAAAAGAAAAAAAAAGAACAGTTAGCCCTCGATAAACAATCCACCAGAGACTGTATGATGAACTAGTTTAAAAGTTTTCACGTTCAATAAACTCACAAAAATAAAATAAAATAAGAACATTTTTCCCGCCAACAATTTTTCCCATTAAGCATTTGAACATTTTTTCTTTTCCACATATTTATGAACCTAACATGTCTACCGGAACCGGAAATAGCCTAAACTGTTTCCATTCATCCATGTCCAGGTTAACACTAACTTTAATTGCCTTTTCCTATTATTATTTGCGCAGATAATGTGGCTAAGGGAGAGTAAGTATTTACTAAAAAAAAAACGTCCACCACGAGCTGGATGCGACACAAGATGAATTTCCTGAGCGGAGTTTAACAGGTTTTAATTCAGAAAACGGGGAGATCTAACTCTCTAAATTCCAAGTTTACCTCCCGCTCCCGCGAATTGAACTGACCAATCAGAGAACAGCCACAAGCCCAGCGAAAGGCAAAAGCTCTGTAAATTCAGAATTACCGTTATTCTCATTTCTGCTCTATCGTAATGTAACGCAGATTCAGTCCCGATACTTTTTGAACACTACTCAGTACTAAATATAAATTGACAGAGAGAGAGAGACAGACAGACAGACAGACAGACAGACAGACAGAGACAGAGGGGCTTGTCATACGCCTATTATTAGTATGCATTTACTCAGCACTTCCAAAGAGAACAGGGTGTGACACAAGGCCATTTTTAAACGAACTAAAGCTTATTGATTTCAGAGATTTTCTTCTCCTAGACTGGCTGCTGTTAATCAAAATCAGATATAGATATTAAAATTATATAGATGATATGGGTGGTATAAGTAAAGAGTGTTCAATATCATTGATAGAGCATCTATGTTTAAACACTGAAAGATTTGTATATATATATATATATATATATTATATATATATATATATATATATATATATATATATATATATATATATATGGGGGGTGTATGTAACGAAAATGTAAATAGATCCGACAAATAAATGGAAAAGCAATATAGTTATATGGAGCAAATATATAATATAAAGTAATATAATATAATATTATATATATATATATATACATATATATATATATATATATATATATGTATGTGTGTGTGTGTGTGTGTGTGTGTGTGTGTGTGTGTGTGTAAATTGAGAGTCTAACAGAGATTTTTGTCTTTTGTTTTAATCATAAGAATTGATATTGTCAAATAAATTAATAAAAACAGAAAAAGGAAAGTTTAGATAATCCCAGCTATTAATACGCTACAGAAAATATATTTCAGTCTATATCTAATTTTCAAGGTGGAAAAAAAACAAAAAAAAAAAAACAAAACAAAAAAAACAATAAAAAATAAACAATAAACAAACAAAACAAACAATACTTCAAGTGATTGCTTCGATGTTTGAATCTAGCGAAATCAGTACGAGCTGCTCTTCTATCGTACAGGTGGGCCTCGACTAAGGAGACAATTCATTGCAAATAATCCGACACACTTCTTATCACCAAGCGAAAGTCATCTTTTATCTTGTTTAAGAATGTCTGCGATTAGAAACGTGTAGACGTTTGTAGAGGTGGGTGGTGTATTGGTTATGGTCTTATAAAATGAATTCTGCACCCCGAGTTCAAATCCTGAACGAGGCTGTTTGCATTTCACATTGCATTTCTCCTAGCCTGGTTGCCTAGTCCTCCCTACTATTACCTATATCTGAAGGGAGAATAGTTGAATGCATACCTTTCCTAGCCTGGTTGCGTAACCAAGGTTAAAGAGCCCAGTCTACCCTACTATTTGCCCATAGCTGGAGGGAGAGTAGTTGGATTCATACCTTTTCCAAGGGTATTAGCGTTATGTGAATTGTAGGTTCGTCCAGGATTTGAACTCGGGTCGACGAGTCCATTTTCAACGACTGTAACCATTAAACAATCCACCCCTAACCAATATACTAATTTTTCATGAATGTAATACTAATTCAAATAAACGTAATATTAAAAACAAAAACAAAAAAATTCGCATTGGGTTGGTTTATTTGTCGCATACCCCACTTGTATGGACTGGGCACAAGGCCTCGTTTTAACGTGGGCCCACCCACAAGCCGAGGCTCATGGGTGGGAAAGAACAAAAATTGCGTCGATCCCATCGGCATTCCCCCTCAAAGGGGGCGCCTCAGGTGCTGGGCAATAAACCCAGCCCTCTCCCCAAGGGGGCAGGTATTGCCCGGGGGGATATCCCCCTGGTATCGACGCTATTAATTCAAACACACCGGTCCAGTGGCCGAAGCACACCGGACACCCGAAGGGCGGGCTGGTAGTGTAATTCTAATGAACGTAATATTAAAAACAAAAACAAAAAAAAAATTCGCATTGGGTTGGTGTCAGTATAAACCAGCCAATCCGACCGGAAACTGCGCATACAGGCTGTGCACAAATTAAAAAGACTGTCGACATCCGGTGAGATCTACGGAAATACTCGAGCTGGCGATTTGCTAGACAAACGACGGAAAACAATCAAATCCTAGGCACTAACCGGCTATTTATAGAACCATTTACTTATTTATTTACCGTTTTTCACATAAGGCGAAGGGTGGATGAATGTTGGGGTGGGGGTGGGGTTTGAGTTAGGGGGTCGAGTAAAAGTCGATAACCTGCCAGAATCTCTGAATTTCTAAGGCTTTCGCACCCCCAAAAGTTGTGTAATCAAGACGTGCTTGCTTGGAACTTTCATCAAATTCCAGACCTTACACACCTTGTCGCTCCCCACCCCCCGAAATGTCAGCGATTTCGGCTATTTGTAAACTATATGCGTACATCTGTTACATACACACATATTGATATGTACATAGTTACCAATACACACGTCCATTCACACATATGCCCACATGTACACGTGTGCATTGTCATTTTCTGTTCACTTCATCACATACAATTTTAAGTTCATGCATTCTTAATTTTGTTGTGTACAGGTTACTTACACTTAATATAATATATATATATATATATATATATATATATATATATATATATATATATATATATATGTGTGTGTGTATGTATGTATATATGTAAAAATGGAATTGGAAATGAATCCGACAATATGAGGAAGAAGGAATAAAGAAAAGAAATAATGAAGAAAAATTTTATTTTCAAAATAAAATTTCACTCTGCTGAAGGTCGAATCTTCTCTGTGTACGGAATATTGTCACATTTTTCTATTATCATTATTTCATTTCATTTGTTTATTTAATGATAATAATAGTTTGAACCGTGTACACAGAGATGAACTGACCGAAACACATGTGTAAGTGATATTGATTAAATTCATCTTTTATTATCCATTCTGTTCTTTCTTTTCTTTATTCATTCTTCCTCATATATATATATATATATATATATATATATATATATATATATTTATATATATATATATACATATATATATATATATATATAAATTATATATATATATATATATGAGTTAAGAGGAAAAATGAATCCGACGGTATATGTATAGATAAAAGAGTATAAAAAACACACTTTGTTGTTAAAATGAATATATTTTTATGTCCTTTTTCTTTGCTGATATTGACAATATTTCGATTTATAAAAAAATCATCATCAGAGCATCTTACACGCTTTTTGGGGAAAAACAATGTTTCCAGTTTGAATTTAAATTATTTTCTGCTTCTCTCTTGATGAGTCCAGATTTTTAAAAAATTTACATCTAAAAACGGACCTAATTATCATTATGCTCTGATGATGATTTTTAATGAATCGAAATATTCTTGATATCAGCAGAGAAAAAGATTTTAAAATATATTCATTTTAACAACAAAGTGTGTTTTTCATCTCTCT
>CM042150.1:37314719-37324719 GCA_023376005.1 Doryteuthis pealeii | reverse complement strand
CAGGGTCTGAAAAAGAGTCTGGATGAACTGGAAATCAGAGGAATACCATCCATGCAACAGCATTGTTGAGATCGGCTGGATCTGGGGACATGAGGAGACTTGCTGTCACTCAACCTCCAGTGAACCACCGACTAATGGAAAAACTCTAATGGAGTGAAAATAATAATAATAATAATAATAATAATAATAATAATAATAATAATAATGGTGGATTTTGCAGTGCCAGCAGATCACAGGGTAAAGCTAAAGGAAAATGAAAAAAATGGACAAATATCTGGACCTTTGTGTTATGAACATGAAAGTGAAAGTGATACCAATTGTGGTTGGTGCACTTGGAACAGTCCCAAAAGGATTAGAAAAGGGTTTGGAAAGTTTGGATATCAAAGGAAGGATTGAAACCATTCAGAACACTGCACTGCTGCAATCTGCCAGAATACTCAGAAGAGTCCTGGAGATCTGTGGAGACTTGCTGTCACTCAGACTCCAGCGAAAGACCGTCAGCTAACACTGATGTGAAAACTCAAAAGGAGTAAACATTAATAATAATAATAATTAAGCGTAGCTTTGTCAGAGTCTCGGAGACAGTATTGAGAAAGATACCAGGATCGAACTCACTGTTTTAGCGTGAGTGCATTGTATCAGAAAACAAGAAAACAAAAAAAAGCATTATTTCGATTTATTTTGAAATTGCAGAACCCAAAACATGACGATTTGTTATGTTTTGGTCAATCCATTTTTAGCTCTCATTGTGTTGCATTTTAGACATTCTCTGTGATTTCTAAACATTCAACTGTAATCCGTTCTATTGACGTCAATGAAAAGTTTGTTTATAATTCTTATGTACACATCGATTCAAATATTTTAAGAAGAAGGAAAAAAAATATCTAAACAACTGATAAAAATTATACAACGTACAAACAGGGTCGACAGGTACAACACACGAAGCAAACGACCGAGTTAATAAAATCTTTTTCTTGACTCTATTCAAATCTCCTCTTCGTCTGTTCCTCCTACTCCCTTTCTTATCTCTATTCCTCCCTTCTTTGTCTCTTGCACCTTCTCCTACTCTTTCTCGTTTTCTTGTTCTACTCTTTCTTTTTCTCTGAATTTTTTAGATGTAGATTTAGAAGGTTCCCGAGTCCGAGAAGAAATATCTGAAGAAGGCCGGAGAGCACATCGGTCGAAACGTTGTACAGATAACAATGAAGATGAGGACATGATAATTAGTATTATTTGTATTATTCGGACTATTGTCCTCATCTTCATTGTTATCTGTTCAACGTTTCGACCGACGTGCTCTCCTGCCTTCTTCAGGTATTTCTTCTCGGACTCGGGAACCTTCTCGGATTGGGGAACCTTCTTGTCGTAATCGGAAACCTTCTTGTCGTAATCGGGAGCCATCAACTTTGAACCTAACCCTTTATTCAGTCTACGGGTGTATCCTTTTCTCATTCCGATAACCATAGGTGGAGTACAGTTATTAAACTGTGTTAATTATTATTCTATATTACTGTTGCCTCTGACCAGGATTGAACCTGCAGTCTAGAGATAGCTGTCACTTAGAACTGTCTTAACCTAACTCCTGTATCCACAAGGCTATGCGTCCGCTTAGTTGGCGATGGCGAGTATCGAACCCGAATCCTTTTGGTTCCTACGCGGATGCTCTTTTGACTTAGCTAGACCAGTAGTAATAGTCTTATAACAGATTGCTCTAAACTGGGCACCTTGTACCAAACTAGGCTGAGTGTAGCGAATCACTACGTAGGCGTTTCATATGCTTAGCTTGGTACGATACAAGGACACGAATATGGGGCGCCCGTTGGAATTGTATTCATTTCAGTAGTAATAGTCTTATATCAGATTGCTCTTAACTAGACGCCTTGTGCCAAACTAGACTGAGTGTAGTGAATAAATACTTTGCGAAAATGTAAAAAATTGCAAATGGTGAAATACGAATTTTGTAAAAGTCCACATTTGAGTCAATTGAAGTTATCCCTCTCTGTAAATCATCGTGAGTGTTGCTAAGCAACCGATTGCATCTTCGACTTCAAAGTCTGTCTTACCTGCAACATTGGACAGAGGTGTGAAAGAATAACCATTTTAACTGACTGCGATTTTTTTCTTTTTCGTTTTTTTTTTTTCTTCTCTTTTTTTCTTCTTCTGTTTAACATTACGATGTCGTCAGTAAATAGAGATTACACCACAGGAAGAAAAAAAAGAAGAAAAATAAAAAATAAAAGAAATAAAAAATAAAAAAACGCCATGTTAACATCTTTTTTTTTATTGTTCTCATCTATCTTCCTGATTCTTTTTTTTTTAATTTTTATTATTATTGCTTTTTATTTCTTTCTTTTTATTCTGTCTATGAGTATTTTTTTTTTAAAACCAGGACTTTCTGAATTTCTAATCCCCCGGTTTGTTCAAAACGTCAGTAACGTGCTTCAATTATTAACAGTGGCCCCCTAGTCATGATCACACTGGTGGTTTTTCTGCTTTCTTTTTTCAAGAGAGGTTAGTTTTCGTGTTCTTTTTCTGGTTCTTTTTTGTTATTGTTGATGATGATAGTGATGTTCTAGCTCTTTTTATCTTCCTCTTCTCAAAACCTTCTTCTTCTTCTTCTTCTTCTTCTTCTTCTTCTTCTTCTTCTTCTTCTTCTTCTTCCCTTCTTCTTTCTTCTTCTTCTTTCCTTCCTCATCCTCTTGTCCCCTCACCTGTCTATTCTTCGCCCTCCCTTCTTTTACCTCCTACTTTTCTTCCCTCTTCCTCTCCACTTTCTACTTCTTCTTCGTCTCCTTCCTCTCTTTCTCGTCTTTCTTCCGCCTCTTCATATTTTCCTGTACCTTCTATCTCCCCCTTGTTGTTGTTGTTGTTGTTGTTGTTGATATTCTCCTCCTCCTCTCCTTCTTCTTCTTCTTCTTCTTCTTCTTCTTCTTCTTCTTCTTCTTCTTCTTCTTCTTCTTCTCACTCTCTTTTACCTTTTCTTCGTTACTGCCAGCATCATCATTTCCTCATTTCCCCATTTCCCCATCCCCCTTCCACTTCGTTTTAGTCTCCTCCTCCTCCACGCCCCTCCTCTTCTCCTTCTAACTTATTTTGGTCTCCTTCACCCTTCCCTCCTTTCCTTGTTCTTGTTCTTGTTCTTGTTCTAGTTCTAGTTGTTGTTGTTGTTGTTGTTGTTGTTGTTGTTCTTCTTCTTTCTTCTTCTTTCTTCTTCTTCTTCTTCTTCTTCTTCTTCTTCTTCTTCTTCTCCCCAGTGTGTTTTCACCATTATTACTTCTCACAATGACTTGTAAACATGATCTATTTCCCCTGTTGCTTAAGTCTTTGCATTATTTATTTATTTACAAATTTATTTATTTATCTAGACTTTTCTTTCAGATTCATTCGGATTCGAGTTTCTTTTTCTCTTCATTTTTTCTCTCTCTTACTTATTCATTTATTTATTTATTTGTTTATCGCTAAGTTCCATCCATTTTTCTTGTGTATTTCTCCATATTGTCATACCACAATTTCCCTTGTTCCAAATCATGCTGCTTCCGCCCCTCCCCTCTCTTCTCAATACCAACAAGTGCGAAATACAAATAAAGAGCCAAAAGAAGTTAATCTCTATTTTCCTCTCAACACACATCCATTTTTTAAAGGCTTTTGTTAACCACTTCCCTTCCATAAGCTCTATTTTATATTTTAAAAGTTCAGTCGGTAGAGCACCTGCTTAGGAAACCGCATAGTTCCAAGTTCAATACCGATACCCGCCAACTCAGCGCATGAGTAGCATAGATTGGGATCTGATCTGTGCAATAGAATAAGGAGCTGCGCTGAGTTAACGACGGCTGGTATCGAACCCGAATCCTTTTGGTTCCTACACGGATGCTCTATTGACTTAGCTAGACCAGTAGTAATAGTCTTATAACAGGTTGCTCTAAACTAGACACCTTGTACCAAACTAGGCTGAGTGTAGTGAATCACTACGTAGGCGTTTCATATGCTTAGCTTGGTACGATAGAAGGACACGCAAAAACAGCAAAAACAAAAGAAACCGTTTAACGCTAGCGAAAAGGGGATAGAATCACTCATTGTCCGGCTGATACCGACAAGAGCCCACACCGCCAGCATTACTTAGTTCTACAGAGAGGCGTTCGTAGGAAATGGACACGGTGATCCAAGTTCAAATCCTGGACGAGGTTGTATGATTTCACATAGCGCTAATACCCTTGGGAAAGATATAAATCAAACTATTCGCCCCCAAGCTATGGGTAAAAAGAAGGCGACCACTCAAGGAAATAGAAATCTCTGAAATCAAACCTGTCAAACTCCGCTTAGAAATTAACCTTGTGTCACATCCTAGTCATGCGGAGGGATTGGTAGATATATAGTTGGTTAGATTTTACGGCATGTCAACCCTTCTTGGGTTATTTTATGCCAAAGAGATTGTCTTATTAATTCTTGTCCCACCGACGACAGGGCGGGAAAACTCTTAATGTAAAATTACACAGAAAATTTAAATCTAAACGTTTAATGAATGCGATTCCCTAACATCAAGGCATAAAATAGCGCTAGACAAATTGATATGCCATAAATTTGAGAGAAAATAATTAAGACTACCAGGACCTGTGGATATACCACAGTATGATAGTTTAATTATTACAACGTTTAATATATCTATTTAAGGGCTATTGCGAAAAAGTATAATAATCTTGATTTAACTCTTTATCTCTCACTCTTTTCTTTCTTTCCCCTTGATCTTTTCATTAGGTTCAATTGAAATAAATTATATTTCCCCTACTCTCTTTCTTTCTTTCTTTCTTTCTTTCTTTCTTTCTTTCTATTGTATTTTTCTGTATAGCTTGTCCTATTTTCCCTTTCTGTTTTATGATAAAAACAGAATTTTTTTAGACTGATTGATATGACATGAAATCAGTCAATCAATCCACGGCTAGTGACCTAACACAGAAATCCGTGATCCTAAGTTCTGTGCGCCATTCTAAGCAAAGCTTAAGAAATAAGTTTGTGAATTAATGAGATTGTAGATTTTGTATAGATGATTTTTTTTTGTATCAATCGAAAGCTATTTATCTTTCAGTTATTAAGAAGAGAAAGATGAGAAAAAAAACGCATAGATCTTTATTGGAAGGTTAATGACCATGTGGACATGGGATAAAATGCGACAGTAATTCTTCCAAGCTGTAGTCGTGTCAATACTACTATATAGCTGCAGTACCTGGACAAAACGTTTGTGAGGAAAAGAACCAAGTTTGCAATTACAAAGGATGCTCTCCCTCTCTCTCTCTCCCTGAGATGGGGGTCTTCCTCCACCATTTCTAGCTTACTGTAAATACATTTCTATATTTTCTTGGAAATGTATTACGCTATGGGTACAAGGTAGGGGTTAGACAGATTTAGTTGTTCATAGATAAAAAGGAAAACAACAAAAAAAACTTACAATTTATTAAGAAACTTTAGTTGGGACCCGTCAAATTTCCCGGGGATCATTCGAATCAAATACATGCGTCCCTGGACGCACTAATAAAAAAAAAACTATCAGCATTACTGAATGCATCACGGTATTATTTAACACATAACCTGGGATTAGTTCCTAAAAAACATGAAGTGTGTATAAATTGTTGGTATATATAGGAATTTTTGATATCATATAACTGTGTAAAAACAATGACAAATATATTTTTTTTAAATGAAATTTTAAAAAAAAATGGAGTCTAACATTAAAATTATAGCTATATATTGGACCAAATTTTACCTTTTTAAAGTTGGCAATGTGGCCTATTGTTGCTATCAGCCTGACAGCGGAGGGAGTCATTCCCTTTTTTCTAGCATTAGACCAGGAAGATTGTTTTTGCATCTGAGGTGGAATGCAACACCTACCGTCAGCTTCCTACTTAAACCACATATATAAGATACCCCCTACAAAATGGGCTACTTATACGGTGGTTGCTGAGACAGTATCGAACCAGAACTTTGCAATTGCTATGTAGGTGCTCTACCCGACTGATCCAATCAAGTCTCGGCATTTAATAACTCATAAGGAGTTGACATGCCGTTAAACAAATGAATCAAATCAAATCGTCCCTCATAGAATGAACAACGAAATAATTCAAAAGCTTTTATTTATCTATCAAATCTATCTATCATATCTATCTATCTATCTATGCTTATATATATATATAGTAATATATATAATATATTATATGCTGTATATATATATATATATATATATATTATATATATATATATATATATATTTTGTGGGCGCACTATCAACACTGACATCAGTCCAATATTGTTCGGGTGTAAATAGAAGGGTTTGCTAAATAAGTTCCACTTGTGGGTCCCATTAAGATCATGGGCGGGACCCTGCTTATGTTACAGGATGAATTTAGTAAATTAAACGTAAAAATTATTTTCATTCGGGAAAGTTTGTTTTGTTACTTAAGTTTCTGCAGAAACTTCAGATACATATATAGATTCATATTATATATATATATATAATATATTATATATATTAATAATTAATAATATATATTATAATAATTATTTTATAATTATATAATAATTATAGATAGATATGATAGATAGATAGATAGATATTATAAAAAAGAATGTCCGCAAAATGGATTAGTGTTTTGTGTTTATAATTGATTTTATTATATTTTACATTTGTGACATATATAATATAAATATATGCATGTAACAAATTCATATTCTGACAGAATATGGTTAATCAATGCCTGAAGAAGATATCAGAAGATCTGAAAACACGTGTCGCAGATGTAGGATAATAATTTTTTACAAATTTTAATCCATTTTGTGGACCTACTTTTTTATAAAATATTTAATTTTCTCCCGTTGGACCCATAACAATACTATATATATATATATATATATTATATATATATATATATTATATATATATATATATATATTATTATTATTATTATTATTATTATTATTTGAATAACATTTCTCTTATCGCAACTCAAAATAAAAATAGATGGAAGATACAATAAGAAAAGATTTAAAATCTAAAAAGATTAAAGTTTAAAAAAAAATACTGGACAAAACAAAAAAAAATCAAAAGAAAAAAGTGTACTAATAATATATATTATATATATATATATATATATATATATATATGACCATAAGTGGTGGCGGGAATGATTCTATTCAGGATCTTGTACATTGTTGTAGCATGAGTAGACGCTCAATGTATGATAATTTGATAATTATATTCCGAGCAATATTTTTTAAAGATTGGTAAAGAAAGTCTTATTTAAGCCTTTCTTCATCAATCCTATATATATATATATATATATAATATATATTATATAATATATATATATATATATATATATATTATATATATATATTATATAATTTTGAATTCGCTTTTTTCACAACTTAAAATGAAACTAAATCGCAAAAATCAATAAGAAAAAGATCTAAATCTAAAACAATTAAAGATTTTTAAAAGAAATAAAGTATCGAACAAAAAAATTGTAAAAAACTTAACTATTTTTTTGTCATTGCCATTAATGTTAATGAGACTTCAATGGCTTAGATACACAGAGGAAGTGAATACTATAGGGAGTTTGTGTAAGGAGTTTGTTTAAGGACTGGAGACCAAGAAGACGAAGAAGAAGAAGAAGAAGAAGAAGAAGAAGAAGAAGAAGAAGAAGAAGAAGAAGAAGAAAAAAAGAAGAAGAGAGAGAAAGAGTGAGAGAGTGGGAGAGAAAGAGTTATAACGAGGAGAAAAAGAATTCGACGACCTAGGAGAAGTAATAAAGAGAAACTGAAAGATAAGCTTGAGTTCATAATTTTAAAAAACAAGGAAGAAAAAGAAAGGGTCAGTTTAATAAAGATTTTAAAAAAGAGAAGCTGGGAAAATAACAAACATGAGAAACAATAGAAAATACCGTAATGGCAAAAAATAAAATAAAGTAAATAAATAATTTAAAAAAAAACAGACACAAATACTGAGCCATTTTTTTAAATTATTACCACAAATTATAATAAAACTTTAATGGTATAGACACACATAGGAAGTGATTATTTTCCTCCATTATTGATATCAAAGTTCACATACTTGTAGATACATTTGTTTTTTCCTCTTGCGGTCACACACTTCGTTTTGATGCTAATTTCAAGTTTTCTTACAATTTCTAAGAAAACATCAGTTGATAATTATGAACACACATAGGGAGTGATTATTTTTCTTTAATCATTGATATCAAAGTCTCTCTAGATGTAAATACAGTTTTTTTTCTCTTGTAGCCACAACTTTCATTTTATGATAATTTCCAGTTTTCTCATAATTTTTGAGAAAAAAATCAGTTGCTAAATGATGGCTTATAGACAAACAGGAAGTGATTATTTTCCTCGATTATTGACATCACAGCCCCTTAGTTGTAGGTACAGTAGTTTTTTCTCTTGCAACCAAGACCTTCTTTTTATAATATTTTCAGTTTTCTAGTAATTAAAAAAAATCAGTTGATAAATGATGGCATATAGACAAACATAGGAAGTGATTATTTTCCCCGCGATTATTTCTTACAATTTTCCTTTAATAGCAGCGAAAAGTCATTAGCAAAGGACCAATAACAAATTAGGATATCAAATCAGATATCAAATTCTCAGAAATTTCCTATTTTTTTAAATTTCTGATAATTTTCATTAAAAAAAAATTATGCGTTCTCTACAACTAAGGAAACTTTGACAACAATTAATCAAGAAAAATAATCACTTCCTATGTGTGTCCTAAGCCAGTGATTTTTCGTTAAAATTTGTAGCAATTTTTATTATTGTTCAGTTTTTTTCACTGTCTTGTTTTTTTGTTAAATACTGAAATAAAGATGTTAAAAATACTAGTTAAATAAAAATACTAGTACGAATTATCATTGTTAATGATAATGTTTGAAAAATGCTTCATTTAAAAAAATGTTTCAACTAAAAATGGTTGGTAGGGCTTCATCTAGAATTAAAAGTGCAACATTAAAATCTATTGTTTTTGTTGGGTGTTTTTAGTTGTTTTTTTTTTCTTTGTTTATTTATTATTTATTTTTTGTTTTATTCTGAGTTGAACATTGACAACGAATTTTGACAAATAATTAAGATAAATCTAAAAGGGAGAAAAAATTCAAATGTAATTAGTTTTAAATATATATTTTTAATCTAACAGTTATTGTATCGACATCACTACATTTATTCTTTAACAAATTTATCATTTTGATTGGGGACAAAGTGACAGCAATCGTCCCAACAATTGTAGCTTTCTTCTCAGTACTCTTTTACCGATTCTGATAATGCTATGGTCTGAATAGTCCCAGATTCTATTTCTGGTATTAGAGTATCTTTATAAAATTAATAACTAGTTAACTAATAATTCTACTGATGGTTTGCCATGGATAAAATGTCTAAATTTGCCAAATTTTACTATAAAAATGAGTTTTTATTTATATTTCGGTTAATTTATAGAAAAAAAAACCCTGATCTTAGAGGTTACAATACTCAAGTGATGGGCTTGCAAAATTTCACAGGGGGTGGGTTTAACCCTCATTATGGTGTCTTTGAGGGGCCGGGTTAGCTCAGTCGGTAGAGCGTTCGGCTAGAAACCACAAGGTTTCTAG
The DNA here is from genome assembly GCA_023376005.1 of Doryteuthis pealeii. Taxonomy (NCBI): domain Eukaryota; kingdom Metazoa; phylum Mollusca; class Cephalopoda; order Myopsida; family Loliginidae; genus Doryteuthis; species Doryteuthis pealeii. The sequence continues at coordinate 37,315,081 of CM042150.1, read as the reverse complement.
TTCGATACCCGCCCTCGCCAACTCAGCGTATGAGTAGCACAGGGATCTGTGCGGTAAGTAAGAGCTGATGGTAGGTGTGGCGCTCACCTCGCTATTGAAAAGGGGATAGACTCCCTGATACCGACATTAGGCCGCCCCAACGACTATGTTATTAAAATTTGCTGGAATTTTATGAATGGGTCATAATTTTGTTCATTTACCAATGGTTTAATTTCATTTAAATCACAAGGGTAAAAAATAAATTTTGATCAATATGAAATATACTTATCCAAGTACCCTGGCTAATGTAGTTTCAGAATATATATGGTTATGGTTTTTTTCTCCAAAACCCTTAGAGAAGTTCGTAAACATACAAGAACTAC
>CM042150.1:37299719-37309719 GCA_023376005.1 Doryteuthis pealeii | reverse complement strand
TAAACAGCTCGGCCATCGTCACACCCCAGAATGCCAAGGGGGGGGTTTAACACTGCAGCGTTGTCGAAAATAACATCCTCATTTATGAACTTGTGTTTTTTCAATTTTTCACTTATACATACTGTCGGATTCACTTCCATTTTTCTCTTCACACACACACACACACACACAACAACACACTATATATATATACATATAATATATATATATATATATATATAGTATATAGTATATATAATAAGATAATATATAAAGTAGTATATATATATATATGTGTGTGTGTGTGTGTGTGTGTGTGTGTGTGTGTGTGTGTGTGTGTGGTTGTGTATATGTGTTGGTGCGTGTTTGTGAATATGTATGTGTATGTAAGGGCGGGCAAACACCAAAGATGTGCAGAATAAAATTCAAATAGTAAATTTCTTTTTTCTTTATTCTGAAAGAAAATCCTAATAGATTATTTTTCTGTGACTGTTGTCTAACAATAGATATTCAAATATATCGACTTCTCTATGTTTCAATCACTTATTCACTAGATCATATATCTATCTACTATGTACATAATCCGTTTATAATACATATTATTAAAAGCCACTTTATACACTGGAAAAATCTACAGCTATTAACCACTTTATAAGCAAAGAAATCTACATAATATAGCCACTTTATAAGCTAAAAAATTTACATAATATAAGCCACTTTATAGATTGAGAAAATCTATATGATATAAGTTACTTTATAGGCCGAAGAAAATCTACACGATATAAGCTGCTTTATAAACATAAAAATTCTACATAATATAAGCACTTTATAAGCCGAGAAATTTACATAATATAACCACTTTATAAACCGTAAAAATTCTAACTACTATAAGCCACTTTATAAGCAAAAATTTCTATATAATATAGCCACTTTATAAACCGTAAAAATTCTTCATAATATAAGCTACTTTATAGGCGAGAAATTCTACATAATATAAGCCAATTTATAAACCGTAAAAATTCTACATAATATAAGTACTTTATAGGCCGAGAAATTCTACATAAATAATAGCACTTTATAAACCTTAAAAAATCTACATAATATAAGTACACACTTTTATAAACTGAGAAAATATCTCCTTAAGATAAGCCTCTTTATAAGCTAAAAACTAATCACGGTTCAAAGCCTTGTTATAGATCTAATCACTTGGTACCATTTAGCTACACACCTAAAACTACAAATGAGCCACGTCTTGGCTCTGAACACAATCCTCATTTTTGAGATTTAAAATTGATATTAAAAGAAGAAATAGACCGTCTCTTATAAATTACTATTAAATTCCGAACTTGTATTCTTATCTTTTTTCTTTTTTAATTTTTCTAATCTTATTATAATGGAGATTGTTTGTTTGTCTGTCTGTAACAGAAACTATATTACTTCTCAACTCACAATCCCCTTTGTTATTTACGCCACATTGTCCATGATTGTTATTTTTATTTAAACCTCAATTATTAATAAATTGTTTTACATTATTAATACTTTTGACTTTATCTACATTCTAATAACATGCAATTGTATTTATATATGCAACAAAATAGCGGGTTACAGTGTGAACAGGAAAGCTAATTTGCATATTGATATTAAAAGTTTAATTTTATTAAATATGCGCTTGGTATTATTGATTTCTAATTGTTTTGTTTTTTCTTAATGAATATGAGCAAAGATCTCGGGGATAAATCTTAAAAGAAATCCATTAATAAAAGAAATAACAGTAATTTTATTCTTTACTTCCTAATTTAACTAAATAGTTAAATTAGGAAAATTCAGCAATAAAGGAGGGAGTGATGGAAAAATGATGGAAGCTTAGTTTCAAAGTTGTTCTATTCTTCGATTATACCCCCTCTGTTTCAAATTGGATTTTTATTTAGTTTCAAAAGTATTTCAAATTTAACATATTTCATTACATTAAAATTCAAATACTTGCACCCGGAGGGTGCATATATTTGCTAGTTATACTAAGGACAAATTAAAATTTACATCTTTCGTATCAAATTACAGCATTCGTGTTAAAATAATATCGTGTCAAATTGAAATAAACAAAAGTTATATGAAGAAATATAACAGCTATATTCTTGATATTAATAATGCTAAGTTGACACGGGGTCTGTTTAAGAAAAAAAAATGACATTTTCATTGGCGCCGGTCTGTACCATATTTAATGGAAGGCGATGCTTGCACATGCGCGTGAACGAATAAACCGCTTGTGAGCATGCGCCAGGTATGCAGTTTTAAATGTCTGATGTATGCGTATGTGCGATCCATCTCTATGCGTGACGATGCGAGCGCGAGGCAAACAAGATTCTCCCTCTCTTGTTTCTGCCTTTTTTAATTGATTTTAAAATAATTACATATTCGTTTAAAAAAAAAAATGTATTAATTAATAAGCAAATATATTATGAATGATTAAGCGGGCCCATGAGTCTTGCTCGTTTCAATTTCGTCACATAACGTGTTAAAGACACGGAAGAAAATATGTCTTTCCCGTAGCGACATATTTTTGCGATATTTATCTTTCACGTGAAACGCGTGTAGGTAGTTTTTAATAATTGTGTTGTCTTTGTTTAATACCGCCTTTAACACACAGTTGAACTCCCATCCCTCCTACATTCCACCCCCATCCCCCCGCTATGCTATGCCTTAAAATGCACCCGGGGCGACGAAAAGTTCTTCTGCCTTTCGTATCAAGAATTGACTATCGTGATCTCTAGCATGAGGTGCAAATATCTAAGAAGCATTTTGGTTTTCTCACTTGCGCAATCTTAAGTGCTGGAAGAAAACGATCACGGATATAAATGACTTGCCGTCACGTGGTTGAAAGCATTTAGTGACAGATATTACAGAGAGAAGTGTCGAGGAGTAAAAGTGAAACTTTTGCAAGACATGCTCTCGAGCAGGGTGCCATCCAAGAACAACGGTGTAAAAACAAACAAAAATAAAATAAAGTTTAGATTTAAATAGAAATAAAATTAAAAAAGATAGAAAACCCCAACAAATTTCCTTTTTCAGATTAGTGATAATAAAATATTTATTTGAAATATATCACTGTAAAGACGCTTTATAAGCTCAAAATAAAAATTAAAACAAAAAACAAAACAAACAACAAAGTAAACAAACAAAGGTGTTTATATTACTGAAAATATTATTCAATATCTTCAATAAATATTTTCATGAAAATTTTCCACTCATTTCGAGCCGACAAAACACGAGTCTCTGATAAAGAAGAAAGAAGTAAATAAAAGAAAAAAAAAACGGGCACACTTGCAAATCGTCGTCAAATTAAAAACGGAAAATTTTGACAACGATTTCAACATCCAAAACTAAAGTCAGGTAAGGTATCAGTTAGTATATTGTTTTATTTCATTTATTTACACGAATCTTAATTCTAAACTGCACATAAATATTTTGTTTAGAAAATATTTCAAGATTCGTTAAATAAATGAAATAAAACAATTACAAACCTGTCTTACAAAAAAAAAAATCAAGTATTTTGAATCGGATTTTTAAAATTAATTTTAAATTTCAAAATTAGTTTGATGTGTTGCAAAATCGCGTCAAAATTATCCGTTTTAATTTTGACGACGAATTTGCAAGTTTAGCCAAAAACACGTGATGATGAAATTTAAATTTGAACATTTCTGTTTAATTAGGCGTCCCATCATGGTGTAATAGTTAGCAAGGTAGTCACGCATATCAATTACTGCTGAATATAGTCGACAGGGTGGCCTAAGAATCGGTACTCGAACCAGACAAACGCGAGGGGAGTATATCCCCCTTTTCACAGCACTAGACAAAGGGAGTTGTTTTGGCATTGAGGAGTGGAGCGGCCATACCTAATCACAGCTCTTTTATTACCGCACATATCCCTGTGCTACTCATGACGCTGAGTTGGCGCAGAGTCAATATCGAATCAGAAACCTTGTGGTTGCCTAGGCTAAAACACTACAGACTGAGCTAGTGAGTTCGATCTTCACTGGATAGCCCATACTGTGCGACCTTGTAACGCGTATTAACATTTTAGAATATTTTCCTTTTTTTTTTCTTTTTTTTTTTTTGCTCTTGGGTAAAGGGTTTATTTCCCAATCCTTATGTCTAAAGTAGATGGAAGAAAAAAAAAAAACTATTATGATCTTAACAGTTTGCTTTTTGTGACCTTTGTAATGCAATTTCTAAATTTACCCCCATTTTCAAGAGCAATCCAGGTACTAAGGACTATTCTAGAACATTTTGTTCATTTTTGATAAAACTAATGATATGCAGGGTATAATAAAGTTCCTTAAGTATTTTATGAGGGTCAATTATAAGCAAGGTGTATCAAAAGAGAACTATCCAGATTTTTTTGTATTTTTTTATACAACTTGTATTCTGAAAAAAAACAACACCATTCATTAATCTTTTTTCAGAACACAGGTGTGCATAAGCAGACAGTTTAAAGCTATGTTTCCAAGATAGAAATCAAGAATGAATGGAAGGTTGAATTTTTTTCAGAATACAAGGTGTTTCACGAATACAAAAATCCCTATACTTTTTACACACCTTATATAATATATTTATATTCAAAACATCATTATCTTTGAACACAAAAAATCTTTTTCTCTCCTTATTATATATTGTCCGAAGAAGTTATAGACAGATACGACAGCAGACAGGATGGAACGGCCTCCTTGAAAGTTGAGCTCATCACGACAACACATATGTGCCAGGTTCCTCATTGGGGTAACCCTATGGCGCGAATAACTACGGGACAATGAGCTTAGAGAATAAAAATGTAGATGTTTCTGTTTCGTGCACACGTGGTCTTGAGTTTGATTTCTTAAATGCGAGCAAGGTGGAATTCAATATCCTTTTGTTCTGCGAGTAAACTAAGCTGCATCTGATGGTGAGGCTCAAGTTCTGGAGATCTGGGGGAGTGTGGATTACCTTCTTTAATGCTATTATTCTCAGATCCACTCTGACCCAAAGTGGACTGTATCTGTTATCGGCTCAAATAGATACGTTTAAAGATTATTTGGGTTAAATCGAACTGAACGGACATAACAATTCCAAATATCGTATGTCAGCCGCCACGCCAAAGAAAGAAAATACAAAAATGCAGGGAATTAATCGAATGTAATGAATTTTCAGTGTTGATATATTAATGAATAAAGATATAAATGCGACCAGTTATATTTATTTAAAAAACGTTTACATCTTTTCAGGTCAGTTAACTTTGAACCACGTATGCTTAAGAATCTGGGTTACGCCTCAAGGTAGTGGTTCAAGAGTTAACATTAGGATTGTGACCACAGGGTCGCAAGTAATGAGGTATCCACTGAAGATGAACTTGCTTTTCAGTAGTAATGGATTTGCGGAGACGGCTTGTTAACTATAGTATCACAATGGGACGCCCTAGATAGTGACAAAGGTATTTAATACAAATAGATTCCTCATCTCATAAATTCTATCTTCATTGAGAATTGTTTTTTATTTTGTTATTTTTTTTTTTTTTTTTTTTTTTGTTTTTAATTAATTCAAGTTTTGCATGATACCGATGCTAGGTTTTTTGGAGGTTTTTTTTTTTCTTTTTTTTCTTTTTTTTTTTCGCTCTTGCTAGAGAAATTAAGATTTCAGATTCCACACGCGACACTTTACCTCTTCGGTCGTATCCTTCTTTCTTTTTCTTTTACTCATATAACTTTTATGCCTGATGCTTACATATTATCGCGTTTTCTAATTCGCATCAATGATCTTGCTGGCAAATCCCACCCGATTGAAAATACGAAGTTTAATTTCAAATTAACGCGTGCGTCAACGGTCTGACCTCTCCGTATATTTGACGATTGAATCAATTAGGTCTATCTGCTCAGCGTCAAGTTCCATGTATTTTCGTATTGTTGATAAGAAAAGAACATTTAGTCAATCGATGATTAAAAGAGAAATGGCGCAACGCACATACATGAATACACACAGAGAGACAGAGACACAGACACCAACCCCACCCCCACACACACACAAATATAATATATTATAATATATATTAATATATATTACGTCGTAGTGCGTGTCATGATGAGAATGTAGAAATGTTCATTATTCTGCTATTTCATGGCAGTAAATGACTATATATTATTTTATTATATATATATATATATATATATATAATATGTGTGTGTTGTGGGGGGGGTCTGGTGTCTGTGTCTCTGTCTCTCTGTGTGTATTCATGTATATGTGCGTGCGCCATTTCCTTTTAATCATGTCGATTGACTAAATGTTCTTTTCTTATCAACAATACGAAATACATGGAACTTGACGCTGGAGCACAGTAACCTAATTGATTCAATCGTCAATATACGGAGAGGTCAGACCGTTGACGGCACGGTTAATTTGAAATTAAACTTCGTATTTCAATCGGTGTGGGATTTGCCAGCAAGATCATTGATGGCGATTAGAAAACGGATAATATGATAGCATCAGCATAAAAGTTATGAAGAAAGAAAAGAAAGAAGGATACGACCGACGAGAGGTAAAGTGTCGCGTGTGGAATCTGAAATCTTAATTTCTCTGCAGAGCGAAAAAAAAAAAGAAAAAAAGAAAAAAAAAAACCTCCAAAAACCTAGCATCGGTATCATGCAAAACTGAATTAAAATTAAAAAAAAAAAAAAAAAAAAAAAAAAATAACAAAAAATAAAAAACATTCTCAATGAAGATAGAATTTATGAGATGAGGAATCTATTTGTATTAAATACCTTTGTCACTATCTAGGGCGTCCTATGTGATACTATAGTTAACAAGCCGGTCTCGCAAATCCATTACTACTGAAAAGCAAGTTCGATCTTCAGTGGATACCTCATACTTGCGACTCTGTGTCACATCCTAATGTAACTTTGAACCACGTACCTTTGAGGCGTAACCAGATTCTTAAGCATACGTGGTTCAAAGTTAACTGACCTGAAAAGATGTAAACGTTTTAAAATAAAATAACTGGTGCATTATATCTTTTATTCATTATATTAACACTGAAAATTTCATTACATTCGATTAATTCCCTGATTTTTGGTATTTTTCTTTCGGCGGGGTGACATACGATTGGAATTTATGTCCGTTAGTTTCGATTGAACCAAAATATCTTAAACGTATCTATTCTGAATCTCCATAACAGATCATCCACTTTGGGTCAGAGTGGATCTGAGAATAATAGCAATAAAGAGGTAATCCACACTACCCCCAGATCTCCAGAACTTGAGCCTCAACCTCAGATGCAGCTTAGTGTTACTCCGCAGAACAAAGGATATGAATTCACTGCTCGATTTAAGAAATCAAACTCAAGACACTGGTCACGAAACAGAAAAATCTACATTTTTATCTCTAAGCTCATTGTCCGTAGTTATTCGCGCATAGAGTTACCCAATGAGGAACCTGCACATATGTGTGTCGGATGATCTCAACTTCAGAGCCGTTCCATCTGTCTGTCTGTCTGTATGTCCTATAACCTTCTTTCGGAAATATGATAAAAGGAAGAGAAAAGATTTTTGTTGTTCAAGATATGGATGTTTTTGATATATAAATATATTATATATAAGGTGTGTCAAAAAAGTATAGGGTTTTTTGTACTTGTGAAACCTTGTATTCTGAAAAAAACAAACCCTTCCATCTTCTTGATTCTATCTTGGAAATCAGCTTTAAACTTGGTCTTTTATGACACACCTTGTGTTCTGAAAAATTAATGAATGGTGTGTTTTTTTTTTTCAGAATCAAGTTTGTATAAAAAAATACAAAAAAATCCTGATAGTTTTGACTAACCTTGTATATATTTTGACCCTCATTAAAAATACTAAGGACATTATTTCATACTGAAGTTTTACTACAAAAATGAACAAAATGTTCGTAGAATACGTCTTTAGTACCTGGATCTTGGCTCCTTGAAAATGGCTAATTTTAGAAATTGCATTACAAAGGTCACAAAAGCAAACTTTAAGAACAAAATAGTTTTTTTTTTCTTCATTTTACTTAAGCAAATAATAATTGGGAATACCCTTTTTACACAAAGAGGCAAAAAAAAAAAAAAGAAAAAGAAGAAAATATTCTACATTTGAAGCGTACAAGATCGCAGTATGGGCTATCCAAGTGAAGATCGAACCACTAGCTCAGTGCGGTAGTGTTTTAGCTAGGAACCACAAGGTTTCTGATCGATATTGACTCTCGCAACTCAGAGTATGCAACGTAAGCACAGGGATATGTGGGCGGTAAAGGTAAAGAGCTGGTGATAGGTATGGCGCTCACTCAAATGCCAAAACCAATCTTCCTTGGTCTAGTGCTATGACAAGGGGGGAATATACTCCTCGCTGTTTGTCTGTCTGANCTTCACACACACACACAACATACACACACACACACACAATATATATAAGGTGTGTCAAATATATATATATATATAATATAATATATATAATATATATAATATATATAAGGTGTTTCAAAAAGTACAGATTTTAAAGCTGTATTTACTAACATAGAATGAATAGAACGGTATTTTTTCAGAGTACAAGGTGTGTAAAAAAGTACCGAAAATATCAATACTTTTTGACACACCTTATATATAAATATATATATATATATATATATATATATATATAATATATATGCAATTTATTTACGAAAGTGCAGCTCTGTCAAGCCTGTATATATATATATATATATATATTATAATAATATATATATATATATATATATGTTGTTGTGTGTGTGTGTGTGTTGTGTGTGTAATTTATCATATATACTTTTTTATCTGAGAGTGGAGGGGTTAAAAAAAGCTAAATAGAAATATGATAAGATTATGAATCAAACACATACACACATATACTCTCTCTCTCTCTCTCTCTCTCACACACACCACACACACACACACACACACACACACACACACACACACACACACCAGGACGTTGGCAAAGATGAGTGGACCATAAAGATACATTTTCAACATTTTAGAGGACATGACGAATGATGTTTTGTATATTTCTCAATTTACATGTAATAGATAACTATTTTGTATCGGACAAGAATTTCGTTCCAATAAATATATATATATATATTTTATAATATATATATTATATATATATATATATGAGAAGTAAACAAACAGGCGATGTTTGTGATATGGCTATTTTCAGCGACAATATTTTTCTCGATTTGTTAGCCTTAAATTTAATAGGTAATCCCGCCTAATTAATTAATTATTAATAATTAACTTTCATAATTAGTCGACTTCATTTAAACACATATCTCCAAATATATATATATATATATAATATATATATATATATATATATATATATATATATATAGAATGGCATAGTGAAACAAACAAAAAAAATAAAAAACCTAGTCACAATTTTGACCGAATGAGTCGAAATGATAAATACAGGAACGTGCTCACTATGTTCTTGTAGTTTCGTTTATATATATATATATATATATATATTATATATATATATATATATATAAAGAGAATCTTATAGTGCATTATGGTAAAAATTCGATACGACTACTTTAGACTTTAATGAATAGAATTGTAAAAATCACTTATTTCATTTTTTTCCCTCATGGATATAGCCTAAGTTTGCATATAAAATATTCTGTAAATTTCTTAATTAAGACAATGAAACAAATTACATTAAAAATGCATAATTTTGACAAATACAGACTATGATTTATAAAATCTCCCGTTTTTTGTAACAAAAATGCATTTTACTTGTGATTTAAAAAAAATTTCCTCTTCATAATAACATTTTCCGAGATTCGTTGAATATAAATTCATGTGCAGGGATTTTGAAAATATACGAAATTTTGGGAATACCTTATATACCTGTACATATATGATAGAATTATTAAGCAAAATCTTCAAGTTTTATTCGTGATCTTGAATTTTGATATTTGTATTTCAATCATCATTGTTAATATAATATAATATAATATAATAAACAAT
>CM042150.1:37289719-37294719 GCA_023376005.1 Doryteuthis pealeii | reverse complement strand
CTGAAAATTGTCTAAAACACGTGAAACTTGAGTAACGGTATTATAGTATACATAATTTTAAATTTTTTTTCTTTTTTCTGCTCTACTAACCGGTAATGATGACTTTTCATTTCTTAAAATAATACCATTAAAAACTTATTCATATATATATATATATATATATATATATATATATATTATATATATATATATAATATGAATAAGTTATAAGACCGTGTATGCAGTCAACTTAAGAAAATTATCCTTTTAACTTCCGCACACACACACACACACACATACAGACTGACCCCCCCCCACACACACACACATATATAATATATATATTATATATATATATATATATATGGATAATTATTCACGCGAAGAATACTGGACACTTGAGGGACTTGCTGTCACAGCGAAAAACGATCTGTTAAAGCCGTGGGAAAAATTCACAAGTAGTATAATAATAATAATAATAATAATAATAATAATAATAATAATAATAATAAATCACTCTATTTAAATTATCACACTACAACGTATTTCCAGGGCGTGGTTTACTTTCCAAGGTAATATTCCGATCAACACTCACGAATACCAAATACAAAACATATATATATATATATTATACATGTTTGCACACACACATACACACACATATATGAAAAAAAATAATGTAAATATATATCTCAGGTTATCATTTCTCTCTTCTCTCTCTTTCTCTACACACACACACACACACACACAACACATATATATATATATATATATATACTATATATATATATAAATATATAATCGAATATATATATAATAGTAACAAAATTTTCAGCTATTTTTAGCTGCTTAATTAATTGCTATATTACTTGCCTGGCATTTCTCTCTCCACCCCCTCTCTCTCTCTCTCTTCTCTCTCTCTCTCTCTATATATATATATAATATATAATATATTATAAATATATATATTTATATATATATGCGTCTGTGTGCGTGTCATGTGAGAATGAGAAATGTCATTATTCTGCATATTTCATGGCAGTAAATGACTATATATTTTTATATTTATATATATATATATATATATATATATATAAATATGTGTGTGTGTGGGGGGTGTTGGTCTGTGTCTCTGTCTCTCTGTGTGTATTCATGTATATGTGCGTGCGCCATTTCTCTTTTAATCATGTCGATTGACTAAATGTTCTTTTCTTATCAACAATACGAAATACATGGAACTTGACGCTGAGCAGTAGACCTAATTGATTCAATCGTCAATATACGGAGAGGTCAGACCGTTGACGGCACGGTTAATTTGAAATTAAACTTCGTATTTCAATCGGTGTGGGATTTGCCAGCAAGATCATTGATGGCGAATTAGAAAACGGATAATATGATAGCATCAGGCATAAAAGTTATTGAAGAAAGAAAAGAAAGAAGAATCTCTGCTACCGACTTTAGGCCACCCTGTCGACTATTATTCAGCAGTAATTGATATGCGTGACTACCTTGCTAACTATTACACCATGATGGGACGCCTAATTAAACAGAAAGTTCAAATTTAAATTTATCATCACGTTTTTTGGCTAAACTTGCAAATCGTCGTCAAAATTAAACGGAAATTTTGACGACGATTTGCAACACATCAAACTAAATTTTGAAATTAAAATTAATTTTAAAAATCCGATTCAAAATACTTGATTTTTTTTTTTAAGACAGGTTTGTAATTGTTTTATTTCATTTATTTAACGAATCTTGAAATATTTTCTAAACTAAAATATTTATGTGCAGTTTAGAAAATGTTTCAAGATTCGTTAAATAAATGAAATAAAACAATTACTAACCTGACTTACCTGACTTTAGTTTTAGGAGTTGCAAATCGTTGTCAAAATTTTCCGTTTTTAATTTTGACGACGATTTGCAAGTGTAGCCCGTTTTTTTATTCTTTTATTATCTTTTTCTTTTATCAGAGACTCGTGTTTTGTCGGCTCGAAATGAGTGGAAAAATTTTCATGAAAATATTTATTGAAGATATTGAATAATATTTTCAGTAATATAAACACCTTTGTTTGTTTACTTGTTTGTTTGTTTTTTTGTTTTTTAAAATTTTTATTTTGAGCTTATAAAGCGTCTTTACAGTTGATATATTTCAAATAACATATTTTTATTATCACTAATCTGAAAAAGGAAATTTATTGGGGTTTTCTATCTTTTTTATTTTTATTTCTATTTAAATCTAAACTTTATTTTATTTTTGTTTTGTTTTACACCGTTGTTCTGGGATGGCACCCTGCTCGAGAGCATGTCTTGCAAAAGTTTCACTTTTACTCCTCGACACTTCTCTCTGTAATATCTGTCACTAAATGCTTTCAACCACGTGACGGGCAAGTCATTTATATCCGTGATCGTTTTCTTTCAGCACTTAAGATTGCGCAAGTGAGAAACCAAATGCTTCTTAGATATTTGCACCTCATGCTAGAGATCACGATAGTCAATTCTTGATACGAAGGCAGAAGAACTTTTCGTCGCCCGGGTGCATTTTAAGGCATAGCATAGCGGGGGGGTGGGGGGTGGAATGTAGGAGGGATGGGAGTTCAACTGTGTGTTAAAGGCGGTATTAACAAAGACAACACAATTATTAAAAACTACCTACACGCGTTTCACGTGAAAGATAAATATCGCAAAAATATGTTCGCTACGGGAAAGACATATTTTCTTCCGTGTCTTTAACACGTTATGTGACGAAATTGAAACGAGCAAGACTCATGGGCCCGCTTAATCATTCATAATATATTTGCTTATTAATTAATACATTTTTTTTTAAACGAATATGTAATTATTTTAAAATCAATTAAAAAAGGCAGAAACAAGAGAGGGAGAATCTTGTTTGCCTCGCGCTCGCATCGTCACGCATAGAGATGGATCGCACATACGCATACATCAGACATTTAAAACTGCATACCTGGCGCATGCTCACAAGCGGTTTATTCGTTCACGCGCATGTGCAAGCATCGCCTTCCATTAAATATGGTACAGACCGGCGCCAATGAAAATGTCATTTATTTTTTTTCTTAAACAGACCCCGTGTCAACTTAGCATTATTAATATCAAGAATATAGCTGTTATATTTCTTCATATAACTTTTGTTTATTTCAATATGACACGATATTATTTTAACACGAATGCTGTAAAATTTGATACGAAAGATGTAAATTTTAATTTGTTCCTTTAGTATAACTAGCAAATATATGCACCCTCCGGGTGCAAGTATTTGAATTTTAATGTAATGAAATATGTTAAATTTGAAATACTTTTGAAACTAAATAAAAATCCAATTTGAAACAGAGGGGGTATAATCGAAGAATAGAACAACTTTGAAACTAAGTCTTCCATCATTTTCCATCACTCCCTCCTTTTATTGCTGAATTTTCCTAATTTAACTATTTAGTTAAATTAGGAAGTAAAGAATAAAATTACTGTTATTTCTTTATATTAATGGATTTCTTTTAAGATTTATCCCCGAGATCTTTGCTCATATTCATTAAGAAAAAACCAAACAATTAGAAATCAATAATACCAAGCGCATATTTAATAAAATTAAACTTTTAATATCAATATGCAAATTAGCTTTCCTGTTCACACTGTAACCGCTATTTTGTTGCATATATAAATACAATTGCATGTTATTAGAATGTAGATAAAGTCAAAAGTATTAATAATGTAAAACAATTTTATTAATAATTGAGGTTTAAATAAAAATAACAATCATGGACAATGTGGCGTAAATAACAAAGGGGATTGTGAGTTGAGAAGTAATATAGTTTCGGTTACAGACAGACAAACAAACAATCTCCATTATAATAAGATTAGAAAAATTAAAAAAAGAAAAAAAGATAAGAATACAAGTTCGGAATTTAATAGTAATTTATAAGAGACGGTCTATTTCTTCTTTTAATATCAATTTCTAAATCTCAAAAATGAGGATTGTGTTCAGAGCCAAGACGTGGCTCATTTGTAGATTTTAGGTGTGTAGCTAAATGGTACCAAGTGATTAGATCTATAACAAGGCTTTGAACCGTGATTAGTTTTTAGCTTATAAAGAGGCTTATCTTAAGGAGATTTTCTTCAGTTTATAAAGTGGCTTATATTATGTAGATTTTTTAAGGTTTATAAAGTGCTTATATTATGTAGAATTTCTCGGCCTATAAAGTAGCTTATATTATGTAGAATTTTTACGGTTTATAAATTGGCTTATATTATGTAGAATTTCTCGGCCTATAAAGTAGCTTATATTATGAAGAATTTTTACGGTTTATAAAGTGGCTTATATTATATAGAATTTCTTGGCTTATAAAGTGGCTTATAGTATGTAGAATTTTTACGGTTTATAAAGTGGTTTATATTATGTAAAATTTCTCGGCTTATAAAGTGGCTTATATTATGTAGAATTTTTACTGTTTATAAAGCAGCTTATATCGTGTAGATTTTCTCGGCCTATAAAGTAACTTATATCATATAGATTTTCTCAATCTATAAAGTGGCTTATATTATGTAGAATTTTTTAGCCTTATAAAGTGGCTTATATTATGTAGATTTCTTTTGGCTTATAAAGTGGTTAATAGCCTGTAGATTTTTCCAGTGTATAAAGTGGCTTTTATCATGTAGATTCTTATAAAACGGATTATGTACAATGTAGATAGATATATGATCTAGTGAATAAGTGATTGAAACATAGAAGAGTCGATATATTTGAATATCTATTGTTAGACAACAGTCACAGAAAAATAATCTATTAGGATTTTCTTTTCAGAATAAAGAAAAGAAATTTACTATTTGAATTTTATTCTGCACATCTTTGGTGTTTGCCCGCCCTTACATACACATACATATTCACAAACACGCACCAACACATATACACAACACACCACACACACACACACACACACACACACACACACACACACACACACATATATATATATTATATAAACCTTTATATATTTATCTTATTATATATATAT
>CM042150.1:37282219-37287219 GCA_023376005.1 Doryteuthis pealeii | reverse complement strand
TCCCCACACAGTTTTATACATTGACAAAGGGTGAATGTTCACCTGAAATATCGGAATTAATCGAACCAGGGAAAGAACAATAGCTGGATATTAAAACTCTGTTTTTTTTTTGTTTTGTTTTTTTTCAAGCTTCATAAAACCAAAAATAAAAACAACATTCACAAGAAAAAAGTTTATACACAATCAATTTATCTCTCTCTCTCTCTCTCTCTCTCTCTATATATATATATATATATATATATATATATATATATATATATATATATATATATATATTAGAAATTTAGGGGGAAGACAAAACGGAACAAAAAAATAAATGAATTAAAAAATCAAAAGGAATAAATAAAAACAAGAGAAACGATCAATATAGTAAATTTTAGAAAAGAAAAACAGCCACAAACGTCACAATAATAAATATAGAAAAGTGCTCAATCCATATTTATAGCGACGGTTTATATATATGTATATATATATATATATATAATATATATATATATATATATATATAATAAAATATTATATATTATGGATTTAATATCCCATAACTAAAGTTTCATGCTTACTTGCAATCATCATGGATATTATTATGGATATTAAATCCAGAATATATAATATTTGATTGTAAATCAGCATTAATTCTCCATTCATTATATATATATATATATATATATATATATATATATATATATATATATATATATATTCTCACACACACATACACACACACACACACAGACATATATATATATATATATATGTGTGTGTGTGTGTGTGTGTTTCTGTCTAAATATGTGTGTGTGTGTGCGTGTGTGTGTGCGTGTGTGCGTGTGTGTGTGTGTGTGTGTGTGTGTGTGTCTTTCTGTCTGTCTCTCTGTCTGTCTGTCTGTCTGTGTGTAGTGGCACAATAAAATTGAGAGAATTAAATTCAACTTCTGCAAACAATATTTCCCTGGTTTTAAACTTAATCATAATATTTTTCATAAAAGTAAACCCTCTTTAAGGGTCCAGTCTTTCTTCAATGTTTCATTCCACAACTTTAACATTAAGAAAATGTTCAAAAATATTTTTTTTAGAATTTAAGCAATAGAAAATCTTCATATGAAGAGTGAAAACTTTCTGTCAACCAAGATACTCAAATCAGATGAAAAATACAAGCCAGGTGCTTATATATATATATATATATATATATATATATATATATATATATATATATATATAGAGAGAGAGAGAGAGAGAGAGATAGATAGATAGATAGATAGATAGATAGATAGATAGGGACAGAATATAGTTAATTAATGACTGAAGAAGATATCAGAAGATCTGAAATACGTGTCGAAAATGTAAAATAATAATTAAGAAAATTAAAAAATAAAACATAATCTATTTTGCGCACATTCTTTTTTTAGCAAATATTTAATTTTTATAAAATATTTAATTTTCTCCCGTTGGACCTATAACAACAATTTATATATATATATATATATATATATATATATATATGTGTGTGTGTGTGTGTGTGTGTGTGTGTGTGTGTGATAATGCCTTCAAAGTCAGAATCTACCTACTTAGGTTTCTCTTAATGGGTCATCAGGATAATTCTGACTGAAGAGTGTTGGTGCAAATGACATTTCATTGTTAAAAACAGCCACAAGAAAGTATTTTAAAAAATTAGCATAAAAAAAGAAATAATAAAATTACTAAATTAATAAGTGTCGATATTTATAGAATTTTGTTGCATTCCACCATATTTAACTGCATTATTATATCTGATATACGCATAGTTGCTCTTAAAAAAATGTTAAATTTTGTGCAATTAAAAATAATAAAGTTCCAGTTATAATACAACGGTGGTATCAAGCCTAAAATAAGAGTGTGTTGTGAAGAATTGCTCATTTTGACATTGAAACAAATATAGGAAAAGGGTTAATATGATGTAATACAAAAGAAACAACAAAATAATGTCCTAACTCGTGCATGTGTGTTTATGTGTGTTTATGTGTTTATTTATTTCACTTAGATTAGTTTGTCTATATTCCCGCCCTTTGGCGTGACATACACAAAATCATATGTTCAAAGGTATGTAGGTAGTTACAACGGTATTAATAAAGATAATAATGGAAGAATTTGGAATTCATACTGATAGCCAGATATAATCATCGCAAAAAAATTTTAAAAAAGAAAAAGAAAAAAAAGGACCTGTCACACAGAAAATGTTGCCGTTCCACGAGACGACAGACTGTTATGGAGATAAGTTGGTAAAATACCTGGACCAATCCAGATTACTAAAGAAAAAAATTGGTTATCCGAAAGTTATGATTGTATTCGTCATCATTAGCAAGCTTGGAACAGTTCCGATGAGCCTAGCAAAAAATCTTAGAAAATGTGAAATTCCGGGAAGAATTGGAAACATCCAAGGAAAAATCAACAATACTTAAGAAAGTGGTGGAATTTTTAAAAGACTTGGTGTCACTTGTTTTCCAGTGAAATCCACCACCAGATAGTAGAAGTGTATATACAAGGTGTTTCCAAAAAGTATCGAGATTTTTTGTACTTTTTGACACACCTTGTATTCTGAAAAAATAACGTTCCATTCATTAATTATTTTTCAGAATACAAGGTGTGTCATAAATGTACCAAGTTTAAAGCTGTATTTACCAAGATAGAAATGAACAATGAATGGATCTTTTTTTTTCAGAATACAAGGTGAGTCAAAAAGTACAAAAATCTCGATACTTTTTTGACACACCTTGTATATATAAAGTTGTAGTTCTTGTATGTTTACGAACTTCTCTAAGGGTTTTTGGAGAAAAAAACCATAACCATATATATTCTGAAACTACATTAGCCAGGGTACTTGGATAAGTATATTTCATATTGATCAAAATTTAATTTTTACCCTTGTGATTTAAATGAAATTTAAACCATTGGTAAATGAACAAAAATTATGCCCATTCATAAAATTCCAGCAAATTTTAATAACATAGTCGTTGGGGCGGCCTAATGTCGGTATCAGGGAGTCTATCCCCTTTTCAATAGCGAGGTGGAGCGCCACACCTACCATCAGCTCTTACTTTACCGCACAGATCCCTGTGCTACTCATACGCTGAGTTGGCGAGGGCGGGTATCGAACTAGAAACCTTGTGGTTTCTAGCCGAACGCTCTACCGACTGAGCTAACCCGGCCCCTCAAAGACACCATAATGAGGGTTAAACCCACCCCCTGTGAAAATTTTGCAAGCCCATCACTTGAGTATTGTAACCTCTAAGATCAGGGTTTTTTTTTCTATAAATTAACCGAAAATTAAATAAAAACTCATTTTTATAGTAAAATTTGGCAAATTTAGACATTTTATCCATGGCAAACCATCAGTAGAATTATTAGTTAACTAGTTATTAATTTTATAAGATACTCTAATACCAGAAATAGAATCTGGACTATTCAGACCATAGCATTATCAGAATCGGTAAAAGAGTACTGAGAAGAAAGCTACAATTGTTGGGACGATTTGCTGTCACTTGTCCCCAATCAAAATGATAAATTTTGTTAAAGAATAAATGTAGTGATGTCGATAACAATAACTGTTTAGATTAAAAAAATATATATTAAAACTAATTACATTTGAATTTTTTCTTCCCTTTTAGATTTATCTTAATTATTTGTCAAAATTCGTTGTCAATGTTTCAACTCAGAATAAAAACAAAAAATTAAATAAATAAATAAAACAAAGAAAAAAAAAACAACTAAAAACCCCAACAAAAACAATAGATTTTAATGTTGCACTTTTTAATTCTAGATGAAGCCCTACCAACCATTTTTAGTTGAAACATTTTTTTAAATGAAGCATTTTCAAACATTATCATTAACAATGATAATTCGTACTAGTATTTTTTATTTAACTAGTATTTTTAACATCTTTATTTCAGTATTTAACAAAAACAAGACAGTGAAAAAAACTGAACAATAATAAATTGCTACAAATTTTAACGAAAAATCACTGGCTTAGACACACATAGGAAGTGATTATTTTTCTTGATTATTGTTGTCAAAGTTTCCTTAGTTGTAGAGAACGCATAATTTTTTTTTAATGAAAATTATCAGAAATTTAAAAAAATAGGAAATTTCTGAGAATTTGATATCTGATTTGATATCCTAATTTGTTATTGGTCCTTTGCTAATGACTTTTCGCTGCTATTAAAGGAAAATTGGTAAGAATAATCGGGGAAAATAATCACTTCCTATGTTTGTCTATATGCCATCATTTATCAACTGATTTTTTTTAATTACTAGAAAACTGAAAAATATTATAAAAAGAAGGTCTTGGTTGCAAGAGAAAAACTACTGTACCTACAACTAAAGGGGCTGTGATGTCAATAATCGAGGAAAATAATCACTTCCTGTTTGTCTATAAGCCATCATTTAGCAACTGATTTTTTTTCTCAAAAATTATGAGAAAACTGGAAATTATCATAAAATGAAAGTTGTGGCTACAAGAGAAAAAAAACTGTATTTACATCTAAGAGAACTTTGATATCAATGATTAAAGAAAAATAATCACTCCCTATGTGTGTTCATAATTATCAACTGATGTTTTCCTTAGAAATTGTAAGAAAACTTGAAATTAGCATCAAAACGAAGGTTGTGACCGCAAGAGGAAAAAACAAATGTATCTACAAGTTAGTGAACTTTGATATCAATAATGGAGGAAAATAATCACTTCCTATGTGTGTCTATACCATTAAAGTTTTATTATAATTTGTGGTAATAATTTAAAAAAATGGCTCAGTATTTTGTGTCTGTTTTTTTTTAAATTTATTTATTTACTTTATTTTATTTTTTGCCATTACGGTATTTTCTTATTGTTTCTCATGTTTGTTATTTTCCCAGCTTTCTCTTTTTTAAAATCTTTATTAAACTGACCCTTTCTTTTCTTCCTTGTTTTTTAAAATTATGAACTCAAGCTTTATCTTTCAGTTTCTCTTTATTACTTCTCCTAGGTCGTC
>CM042150.1:37274719-37279719 GCA_023376005.1 Doryteuthis pealeii | reverse complement strand
GATACAATTTTACTGCATCCTTTTAGATTTTTATGCACCAGTGACGCAGGATGCGTACCTATCAGCATCTCTGGCCACTGTTCTTCTACAAGGATGGCTTTGGCATTAAATAACCAGAGAAAGTCGATAGTCCATAAAACAAAATAAGAATTCTTACTAAACAAGCTTCAATTAACTATTTTTAATACAAATAATTTACCCATAGCTATAGGGTACCACACCCTCCCACATAAAACAAACAATTTGCACACAATTGTATAGCCTCAAATACTTCTTTATAATACCAATAATTTATACACAATTATATGGTTTGCACACAGTCCTATAATTACAAATATTCCTACTCAATACTAATAATTTTCAATCAAATCTATTTGACCAATCAACGGGACTCTAACAGGTTTATTTAACGCCATATCAACCCCTTGTGGGTTATGTAATGCCGAAAGTTGATTCATTGTTTGATTGCAATCATAACTTTATTTTGAATGTTCTATTGTATTTTTTAAAATTCAATCTTTTTTATTTGACGATAATCATTTGTTTGCATACAGTTAAATAAAATCCAGTATGCCTATTACATAAGTATTATATGAATAATTTGCATACAGTTGTGTGGTTACAAGTATTCCTATCTAATCTCTATTAATAATGGAGATTCGCTTCCGGTTTTTGTCTGTAACAAAAACTACGCCACTGCTTACGACACCCTTCTTAAAATCGTCATAACATAGAATAAATACACTCAAAATTTGAGCATGCAATGTTAGACAGTCCTCATTGTTTTTTTAAAACAAGTTTTAATAAATACACACCTGGTATTATCTATCTATATATAGTTTGTTTTATTTTAATATACATTTAAAGTTTTCAGAACTAAGTTTCCATTTCAATTTTTTTATTTTTTTACTCCTTTGATAGATTTATTTTATTCTTTACGCCTTTAATAAATCTGATGATTTTGCTTTACTTATGATACAAACTCTCTGGTATTAAATTTTCAACTCCCATCCCCTCAGGCAATATTTATTTTACGTCACCCAGAGGGTGTTTTTTTATTTTGCTAGTACAAATAATGAATACACAATATGTTTTAAAAAAGTATCCCTATTTAATGATGATAATAATAATGTCTTTGTACCACAGTTATATGGTTTCAATAATTCCTATCTAATCTTATTATAATGGAGATTGTGTGTTTGTCTGTAACTGAAACTATATCACTAGCCAAGTCACACCCCTATCAGTTATTCATATCATATTCTCTATTATTTTATTGTTATTTAAACCTCAATTATTAATAAAATTGTTTTACATTATTAATACTGTTGGTCTTATCTAAATATTGATAACATGCGATTGTATTTATATATACAAAAAATAGCAGTTTACAGTGTGAACGGGAAGTTTAATTTGCATATTGATATTAAAATTTGATCTTAATATATATGTGCTTAATATTATTGATTTCTAATTGTTTGTTTTTATCTTAATGGATATGAGCAAAAATCTCGGTGATAAATCTTAAAAGAAATAACTGTAATTTTATTCTTTACTTCCTTTTTCCAATAAATAGTTAAATTAGGAAAATTTAGCAATGAAAGACAGGAGTGCTGGAAGAGTAAGTTTTAGTTGTTCTATTTTTCGTTTAAGATTTTAAACAGAGGTGGTCTCTGTTTAAAATCTTTTATCTGCATTCTTATTTAGTTTCACTAGCCTTTCTAATTTAATATAATATTTTATTACATTAAAACTTAAATACTCGCACCAAAAGTGTGCATATAATTACTAGTACAGATAATTTTAATACAGATCTATTTGACCAATAGATAGAACACTTTCAGATACTACCACTCCGGATCAGAGTGAACTTGGGAGTAATGGCAATAAAGGGGTACTCTCCACTTCCCAGAGCTCCAGAACTGGAACCCCACCACTGGAATCAATGTAGTGTTATACTCGGGACACTTGACGAACAGAGTATAGCAACTAATATAATTTTTCAAAAGCGCCCCCCCCCCGACATACACACAAAAATAAATAAATAAAACAAAAAAATAAAAAAGCGAACAAAACAAAATGAAACAAAACAATTATAACATCAGGTTAGATCTGCACATAACCATAGAGTACCCAGTGAGGATCGAACCCACTATGGTTGTATTGGTCTATAAACCAAGGCTGTCTCATCTAGATCATTACTTCCGATATATACAATGTCACCCTAATTGCTTTTAAAAAATTAAAACAAATTTCAATTTTCGTCTAAACCAAAAATACTAATATTTTATCATTGTATTATTTCTAGTGGTACATTATACAACGAAAACAGATGTTATTAGGTATCATTCATCAACAAACTCTATGTAACCAAAAAATATCTAACATGTAACCGTGTGTTATTACCCAATCTCTCCACCACGGGTAGGATGTGGCACAAGGTCAATTTTTAAGCGATGCATACCTGGTTTAGATTAAAAGTTTTCCTTCTCCTTGACTAAAGATTCCTACCATTTACCTATGGCTAAAGGGGTGGGGGAGATGGATTCATACCTTTTCCAGGGGCATCAGATTGAAATGAAATAAGACCAGTCTCACCAACGATTTGAACTTGGCTCGTCGGGTTATTCCAACGACGATAACCGTTACGCAAAAATCTCAAAAAAAGTTCACCGTTTTTAATGCAATTTCATTATTGTGCTACAGAAGTGCTGGAATTTTATTTTTGGTTAGCTATTTTCAAGTTTGATAATAAATAACACCTAACAATACCCGTTTTGGTTTAGAAGAAACTTAACTTTTTATAAAAATAGTTTTGGGGAGTATTTGTCCAGGATCGATACTATGTAAACGTTTTTTTATGGTCAAGTAAATTCCTTTCTTTTCTTAAAGTACGTGAATAATAATATAATAATAATAATAATAATAATAATAATAATAATATAATAATACCGCATATATCACCGTCCCAAAATGAGTAAGCCCCTTATTTATAAAGTTTTTCTTTATTACAGAGGCGTTACAATTTTATCTTAGGTTACAGATCTCTCAATGCTGTAGAGTTTGGTAATAAATGTCACCTAATAATATCCGTTTATATTAATTAATATAATATAATAATAATAATAATAATAATAATAATAATAAATTGATAATAATGATAATAATAATAACAACAACAGCAACAACAACAACAATAACAACAATAATACCAAATATATCGACACCCCAAAATAAACACAGCCCTTATTCATACAATTTTATGCTTGTTTACAGATTTCTCGATGCTGTATATTTTGGTAATAAATGTCACCTAATAATATCCGTTTGTAATAATAATAATAATAATAATAATAATAATAATAATAATAATGTCGCCGACCAAAATTAGTACACCTTTCACATTCATCTTATACTCGTTTACAGAAGTGTTGCAATTTGGAGGCGGCGACATGTTATCGATTTCCATTGCTGTAGAGTTTGGTAATAAATAACACATAATGATATCCGTTTTATGATTAGAAAAAAATAACTTTTTATGAATAGATTTTTTTTAGGGTGCAATTATTTATGGTCGATTCTGCATGATTTTTTTTTTTATTAAGTAAATCTTTTTTACTTTTTTTTTTTCTTAAAGTATATGAAAAAAATACATAATAATAATAATAATAATAATAATAATAATAATAATAAAAACAAACAAGAACAAAAACAAAATCAAGACCAAATATGTCAACACCCCAAAATAAACACAGCCCTTATTTATACAATTTAATGTTTGTTTACAGATTTCTCAATGCTGTAGATTTTGGTAAAAAATATCACCTAATAGTATCCGTTTATAATAATAATAATAATAATAATAATAATAATATTAATAATAATAATAATAATAATAAATAACAACTTTGAACGTACTTATCGAAGTCAACTTTGCGTGTGTGTGTATTTTTTCCCGCTTTCTTTGGATGTGCTGGCGTCTGGGAAGGTAACGGCACGTGGATTGGAGAGGAAAACTCCGAGCGTCAAACAAAGACGACAGATGCACCGACCGCTTGTCTGAGAGGGAGACAAACACACAGAAACAAAAAACAGAAACCCCTGCTGCCGTCCGATGATGGTGGGAGAGTTGTGCGAGCGCGTGTGTGCGTGTGCGCCTGTGTCTGTGTGTGTGCGGCAGTAAAATGCGAGAGAGGGGAGTGACATCAGTTAAAAACGAACGACTCAAATGGAATGCGCTTCACAACAGCAAGATCGTGTCGTTTTATGGTGTGTTTTTTTTTTGTTTGTTTTTTATTATCGTTATTGTTATTATTATTATTATTATTACTCTCTTTTTTTTCTTTTTTTCTTTTTTTTGTTTGACTACCTCGGCCAATCTTGCTTTGGCGTGCTGTCGCTGCTGCTGCTGCTGCTGCTGCTGCTGTGTCGCTGCTACCATCGCTTCCGCCCCCGCCTCTCGCTTCCGCCTCCACTGCTACCGTTACTACCCACCCTAAAGGCGATGTTTCCGCGCCTGCCCCGGCACGCGCCTCGTCAAATATCTGCCTCTGTGCGTGTGCGATAGCGCGTGCACGAGTGTGCGAGTGTGGGTGCGCGCCAGTTGTGTATCTATGTTTCTGTGTGTGTGTGTTCGTTCCTAGTCCGCTCCCTCCTCTCTCTCTCTCAGTTTCGGCGTTGGCTGTGAGCAAGACCCCACCTACTTTTCGTTGATACCAAATCATAATATGCCTAAAACAAGACTCGCATAAAACTGAATTAAAATCAAGCAGTTTCCTTTCTTTTTTTTTCTTCTTTTTTTAAATTCTAATTCTAATTTCTATTTTATTTATTCGTTTGTGATAGTATTTCACGTGACACACGATCAAGTGTCTTATACTCGGGTTTTTAAACAAACCCCACCCTACTCGAAGAGTTTTTTGCAGAGACTTTTGAAGTGGTTAACCAGAGGAAGACATAAAAAAATTGGAGACATTTAGATGACAATATACACCGGCTGA
>CM042150.1:37267219-37272219 GCA_023376005.1 Doryteuthis pealeii | reverse complement strand
AGATCGGATAGAATATTCAGAAGAGTCCTAGATACCTGAGGAGACTTGCTGTCACTCAGCTCCAATGATGATGGGTATGAAAAACTCGAATGGAGTGAAATAAATAATAATAATAATAATAATAATAATAATAATAATGAAGAAGAAGAAGAAGAAGAAGAAGAAGAAGAAGAAGAAGAGAAGAAGAAGAAGAAGAAGAAGAAGACTGGGGGAGTTGATCCATTTGGAATTGGGCAAGAAATTGAACACGTTGCCTACATTAGCTCAAATGGCAGTTTCTCTTTACTGATGTTATCACATTTCTTTATTGCATTAGTTTTGAAAGTATTGCTGGTACACGTATTGGACCACTTGTATACCACGCCTCTGTGATATAATATAATAGCAAGACGTGAACGGTAATGGTCAATTGAATAATAATAATAATAATAATAATAATAATAATAATAATAATAATAATAATAATAATCAAGAAGAAACGAATGTGTCAGCTATTAAACATTGCTATTCCCGGAGACCACAGAGAGTGAAATTAAAGGAATGAGAAAAATCTAAATATTAAACTTGTCAGAAAAAAAAAAGAATGTTGAACATGAAGATGACAGTGATACCAGTAATGTTCAGAGTTATTGGAACAATCACAAAGAAGCTGGAAAAAAGATGCAGATAAGGATATGTGATCATAAAACACCACAGCACAGTTGAGATGCTGTTATGTTGTTATACTGAGAAGAGTCCTGGAGCACTTATGAGACTTACTGTCGATTGAAATTCACTCGAATAATAATAATAATAATAATAATAATATAATAATAATAATAATAATAATAATAATAATAATAATACACGACTGAGTTGGGAAGGTGATCCACTGGGAATTATGCAAAAAATTAAACTTTGATTATACAGCAAAATGGTATATGCATAAACCAGAATCTGTTCTTGAGAATGAAACGCATAAAATTCTCTGGGATTTGAGATGAAGACGGATCACCCTATCCCAGTCAGGAGACGAGACCTAGTGCTGATTTAAAAAAAAAGAGAACGTGTCAACGGGTGGACTTTGCAGTTCCAGCAGAACACAGGGTGAAGCTGAAGGAAAATGAAAAGATGGATAAATACCTGGACCTTGCCAGAGAATTGAAAAGGCTGTGGAATATGAGAGTGAAAGTGATACAAATTGTAGTTGGTGCATTTGAAACGGTCCCAATAAACTTGGAAAAAAGACTGGAGGATCTGGAAATCACAGGAAGAATTGAGACCATCCAGACTACTGCACTGCTGCAATCGGGTAGAATACTCAGAAGAGTCCTGGAGACCTGAGAAGACTTGTTTTCACTCAGCCTCCAGTGAAATACCATCAGCTAACGCTGATGTGAAAAACTCAAAAGGAGTGAAAATATAATAATAATAATAATAATAATAATAATAATAATAATAATAATAATAATAATAAATTGTAGTTGGTGCACACTTGGAACGGTCCCAAAAAGCTTGGAAAAAATCAGGAGGATCTGGAAATTATAGAAGAATTGAGACCATCCAGACAACTGCATTAATACAATCGGCTATTTTATTTAGAAGAGTCCTAGAGATCCGATACTTGATGTCACTCGGACTCCAGTGAAATACCATCAGATAACTCTGGTGTGAAAAACTTACTAGGAGTGAAATAATAATGATAATAGTTAATCTATTAATAATGGAGATTCAGTCTCTATTTGTCTGTAACCAAAACTATGTCACTGCTTACGTCACAATTAACAAAACTGTCAATACATAGAATAAAAAAATTATATTAATGAAATAAATAAAACCTGTTCCTTATAATTCAACGTTTGAATCCTTTCCATTATAATAAATAAATTGTATATTATTAAAATGAATAAACTATATAAACTATGAAATTAATTAAAGAATTGTATTACTATAAACGGAAAAAATATTAGCGAAATTTGTAATTAATTTTTAAAAAATATTTTTTACGCTCACCCTTTTTTCAGTAACAAGAAGTTAATTAAAAGTTAATAGATAAATATATACTTACGATTTTGTGTAAAATTTATGTGTAAAATATTAAAAATAATTATCTCATTAATAATTGATAGATGCGCGCACCATTTTGAAGGAACATAACTAAGTTTAATTTCTAACTGTTTTATTTATTTATTTTTTTTTACTCCTTTAATAATTTGATGAGTTTATTTACTTATGATACAAACCCTCTGACATTGAATTTTTAACTCCACCCCACTCAAGCAATATCTTTCAAAAATAAACTTTTACATCACTCGGAGGATGTTTTTAATAATAATAATTATAATAATAATAATAATAATAATAATAATAATAATAATAATACGCAACAGAACAGCGAATGTAGCGTATGTGGTGACAGAGATGAGAAATAAGCTATATATTAAGCAAATGCAGCAAACTAGCAGAACTAGAATATAAAGCTAGGCACGAATGGGTTGGAATGGTGATCCTCTGGGAATTGTGCAAAATACTCAATTTAAACCATACAACAAAATGGTATAAGAATTAAACCAGAATCTGTCCTTGAGAATGAACACATAACATTCTCTGGGACATAGAGATAAAAATGAATCACCTTATCCCAGACAGAAGACCAGACCTAGTATTGATTAACAAGAAAAAGTGTACTTGCAGCTCGTAGTTCCAGCAGATCTCAAAGTGAAGATGAAAGACAATGAAAAGATAGACAAATACCTGGATCTTGCTAGAGAATTGAAGAAGCTGTGGAATATGAGAGTAAAAGTGATACCAATTGTAGTTGGTGCACTTGGAACGGTCCCAATAAACTTGGAAAAAAGACTGGAGGATCTGGAAATCACAGGAAGAATTGAGACCATCCAGACTACTGCACTGCTACAATCGGCTAGAATAATCAGAAGAGTCCTGGAGACCTGAGAAGACTTGTTGTCACTCAGCCTCCAGTGAAATACCTACCATCAGCTAACGCTGATGTGAAAAACTCAAAAGGAGTGAAAATAATAATAATAATAATAATAATAATAATAATAATAATAATAATAATAGTGCACTTGGAACGGTCCCAAAAGGATTGGAAAAGGGTTTGGAAAGTCTGGAAATCAGAGGAAGAATTGATACCATCCAGAACACTGCACTGCTGCAATCGGCTAGAATACTCAGAAGAGTCCTGGAGACCTGAGGAGACTTGCTGTCACCCAGACTCCAGTGAAAGACCATCAGCTAACACTGATGTGAAAACTCAAAAGGAGGAAATAATAATAATAATAATAATAATAATAATAATAATAATAATCCATGGAATCTGAAGGTGACGGTGAAACCAATAAGACCAGAAAATTCTATGAGACTTTGAGATAAAAAAAACCCATATCATCAAATTCCGAGCAGAAGACACCCGCTAGATCACCGAAGTTAAGTGCGATGTGCCTGTTAAGTACTTAATTGGGTGACCACTTAATCAACAGCAGGTACTATTAGCAACCAGAGTTCTTTGTTTATCAAGATGACTTGATGCGGTATTAAATTAATCGAAATGGGTTGATATGCGTAAAACAAAACAAGCAACCAGCTATTCCAGCAGATAACAGAATAAAAAGAAAGGAAAGCGAAAACCTAGAGAAGTATCAGGACCTTGCCAGAGAGTTTTAAAAAATTCGATTCATTGAGATGGTTATGTTTTACATGTGAATTACATAGCAATTGACGAAAACCTTGAGAAATATCAAGACCTTGCCAGAGAGTTTAAAGAAAACAACATTCGATTCATTGATGTGGTTATGTAATGTCTGACACGCGAATTACATAGCGATTGATGAAAACCTTGAGAAATACCAGGACCTTGCCAGAGAGTTAATCGATTTATTGAGATGGTTATGTTTGACACGTGAAGTACATTGCGATTGACGAAAACCTTGGGAATGTTGGAATATTTTGGATATAAGACGTGTGACAGATGCCTACTTCTAAACAGAAAGTATGTACTCTGTGGAACCAGAAAATAGAACTATACAACTAAAGACCCAATTCAAAAAGGGTAAAATCAACCCTCGCTCTGAGGGCAGATCAACTAGATATACCAACTACCAAAATTATCAGGGCAGACCCTGGAAGGATACCAAGAAGTCGCCAACAAAAACAAATATTATATGTTATGTTTGTCAGAAAAAGGGCCATATGTCCTATGATTGCAGGAATAAGAAGGACTTTTGTCAAAATGTTAAATATCCCCCCCTCCAAGAAAAAAGACATTTTTTTTCCTG
Source organism: Doryteuthis pealeii (assembly GCA_023376005.1). NCBI lineage: Eukaryota > Metazoa > Mollusca > Cephalopoda > Myopsida > Loliginidae > Doryteuthis > Doryteuthis pealeii. The sequence continues at coordinate 37,267,942 of CM042150.1, read as the reverse complement.
TTGGGTATGATTCTTTAACACATAAAAAACATTTGCTCGTTGATTGCGGGGCCACTCAACATGTCATCAACGATAAAACTAAATTTATCAGTTGGGACCCCAATTTTCAACCTGAAAATCACTTCGGATTCTTATTGGCTTGCTTACTTATTTACTACATCTGGAACCAAAGATGACGGTCAGATACTCAACAGGGAAGTATCAGGACCTTGCCAGAGAGTAAAAAAAACAAACAAAAAAACAGCATTCGATTCATTGATGTGGTTATGTAATGTTTGACACGCGAATTACATAGCGACTGACGAAAACAGAAAGCTTGAATTCAAAGACGTAAATAAACAAATCTTTGAATGTTTTCATTTCAAATGTCAAAACCATCCCGAATGTCTGCTCCGAATTTCAAAATATTCTTTAAGTGATCATTTTTACATAAGTGAGGATTTTAGAATATGCAATATTACCGGGGGCGTTGAGTGTAGTCAGACAAAATAATCGAGTTAAAAATATATAGGAATTTGTATGCAGTATTTAAAAAATAAAAAAAAAGCAAAAACAAAAATCAGAATTGTTTCTGGTATGCTTCAAACCTGAAAATAGATAGATCAATCATAACAATTCTAATGGTAAAACCATATAAACTTTTTCCTAGTAGAATTTTCTGGAATGTTTATCCTGATTCATTAAGTCAATGAGTATAGATACACGATTAAAAGGTGACCTATT
>CM042150.1:37252219-37259719 GCA_023376005.1 Doryteuthis pealeii | reverse complement strand
ATATTGACCAACTCTGCAAGGATACTGGATGCTGCGCAGAGGACCTCTCTGGGACAATGAATGATAGAGAAGGTTAGCGAGAGATTGTCATGCATATCCGTGCTAATTGCGCGACATGATGGATGATATATATATATATATATATATATATATATATATATATATATATATATATATATATATTTTGGGAGAATATGTGCTTAATTGAAGTCGTACCTAATTTTGAAAGTTAATTAATTAATAATTAATTAATTAGGTGGGCATACCTAATTATTAATTAATTAACTTTCAAAATTAGGTACGACTTCCATTAAGCACTTATTCTCGCAAAAATTGTCGGCTAAAAGGAAGCCATATCAAAACACATCGTTTGTGTATTTACTTCTCATATATATATATATATATATATATAAACAATTTTTTTGTACAGCTAAATTTGTATATAATTTTAAAAGATATATACTTTATTGATCAGCAATTTTAAACGAATAAAAATAAAAGATAACGAAAGAAGGAGAAACTTAAGGGCCCTTTTCAACCGGTGTTTTTTCAATATATATATATATATATATATATATATATATATATATATATATATATATATAGTCTTGTGCGTCATTTTCTCTTTATCAGCCTTTTTCTTTTTCAACAGTTAATATGTTTATTTGAAATTATCTGTGTTTGTTGGGATATTTAAAAAAATCAATTTTATATTCACTCATGATTTTAAATTCTTTTTTATTCATTTATTTATTTTTGGCCTGCAGTCAAATAATAACAGAAAGAATGAGAAAATTGTCGTAAGATACAACTCGAAGACATTTTTGAAAAAAGAATGATTTTATTTCGGCCTCCAGGCAAAACGCTGTTTTACGGAATTGAAAAGACCACCATTACAAACTAAAATTTTACTGCTCTCGGCTAATCTTAAACTAACGATTGTATTTCATGCGAACAATTTGATTGAAAATATAAACATTCTTTTTAAAAAAGAAACGTCCTTCCTTCCTTCCTTTTTTCTTTCTTTCTTTCTTTTTTACACTTAAATTAACTTTCTTTCTTTCTTTCTTTCTTTTCTTTCTTTCTTACACTTAAATTACCTTTCTTTCTTTTTTTTTTTTCTTTCTTTCTTTTTACACTTAAATTACCTTTTCTTTCTTTCTTTCGTTTTTACACAGAAATTACCTTTCTTTTTTTTTTTTTCTTTCTTTTTCTTTCTTTTTTTTACAACTTAAATTATCTTTCTTTCTTTCTTTCTTTCTTTTTACACTTAAATTTACCTTTCTTTCTTTCTTTTTTTTTACACTTAAATTACTTTTTCTTTCTTTCTTTCTTTCTTTCTTTCTTTTTTTACACTTTAAATTAACCTTTCTTTCTTTTTTTCTTCTTTTTTAACACTTAAATTACTCTTTCTTTCCTTTCTTTCTTTCTTTCTTTCTTTCTTTCTTTTACACTTAAATACCTTTCTTTCTTTTTCTTTCTTTCTTCTTTTTTTACACTTAAATTACCTTTCTTTTCTTTCTTTCTCGTTTTTACACAGAAATTACCTTTCTTTTTTTTTCTTTCTTTCTTTCTTTCTTTCTTTCTTTTTTTACACTTAAATTATCTTTTCTTCTTTCTTTTTTACACTAATATACCTTTCTTTCTTTCTTTTTTACACTTAAAATTACTTTTTTTCTTTCTTTCTTTCTTTCTTTTTTACACTTAAATTACTTTCTTTTCTTTTCTTTTTCTTTCTTTCTTTTTTACACTTAAATTACCTTTCTTTCTTCTTTTTTCTTTCTTTCTTTTTTACAACTTTAAATTACCTTTCTTTCTTTCTTTTACACTTTTAACACCTTCCTTTCTTCTTTCTTTCTTTCTTTTTCTTTCTTTCTTTCAGTCTTCCTCTATATAATCTTTCTATCTTATTCTTTTAATTCTTTTTACGTATTTTCTTAATTTCTTTCTATTCTTTTTCTCACTTTTTTCTTTTCAAGTTTCCTCTAATACATTTTTCTTTTTTCTTTTTCTTTAAAATCTTCCTGTATAACGTGTTCTTTCTTTACTCCTTCTTTCTTTCTCTTTTCATATCTTCCTATATGACTCTCTCTNTTATTTATTTTTCTTATTTTCTTATCATTTAATATATATACACTATGATGTGTGTGTGTGTGTGTGTGTGTCTGTGTGTCGCTTCTCCTTGTATGATTCTCTTCTGCAGTTGGTGAAACATTCACCCTCCATATCTCCGTGATATCTCTGAGCACATTTACAAGTGATAACAGGCGGAGATACGCCGGCTGAAACGTGTGAAAGACGGAGAAGAACACTTCATCCGGTTGACGAGGAACTCTCCCACTTTTTGCACTTGTCATACTTTGACAGTTCATCTTGTCGCCTCACGTACGGAAATTCTCGCGGAATCTCGTGCGCCACCTTCCTTTTTGCTACCGATCACGAGATTTTAAACCAAACTGCTCTTCGCTGCCAATAGTCGACGGATTCTGAGCGAGTGAACGTTTGTCAGATTTGGGATAAATTCTATACAACCATTTTGCTTGGTTGTTTAATTTTACGGTATATCAACCCCTTTCGGGTGATTTAAAACCGAATAGGGACCGATTTAGTTCAGTCGCTAGAGCACCCACCTAGGAATTGCAAGGTTCTGGGTTCGATACCAGTGCTTGTCAACTCAGTGCATCAGTAGCACAGATTGGTTTAATATGATCTGTGTTGCAAAGTGGGGAGCTGATGGTAGGTCTTGCGCTCCACCCCGGCAAAAGGAAATCTCCTTGGTCTTACACTAGCGAGAAGGTGATATACTCACTCGCTGTCCGGCTGATACCATTAATAGGCCACCCAGCCAACTTTATTTTTACTTTTCTTTTTAAAGTCGAATTGAGTCATTTTACTAACAGTGCCTGCTGTTGCTTGAGTGGTCACCCAAATGAATATTGTACAGGCTCATGGCTGCTTAACTTCGGTGATCTAGTGGGAACCGTTGTTTCAGTGTTATTTGACCGTAATAGATAGATTGATAGCTTGAGAGGAACAGATTGAGATATGTACGAACAAACCGAAATAGATAGATAAGAATAGATTGATATAGATGGGAACTTACTGGGATAGATAGAGGTATGTCAGAAAAGTTCCAGGACTGGTGTTACAAAAGATTATTTTAAAATCCAAACTACAAACTACAAGTTATCCCCTTCAAAGTAATCCCCCTGTAGTCTAATGCACTTTCCCATCCTTCTCTGACACGCTTGCATGCACTACTAAAAGGATTCTTCCGAGATTCTCCGTAGCTCTGTCGTCAGGACCTTTTTGATGTCGTGCACATCCTCAAAACGGGTTCCCTTGATGACCCTCTTGAGGTTGGAGAAGAGGAGAAAATCACATGGAGCCAGGTCCGGCGAGTAGTGAGGTTGCTCTAACTAAATGAAATTGATCATGCGGGCCACAAACTTCTTTCATCGATGTTTCAGTGCTTGGATCCCATTTATTAAAAAGGTCATCATCAGCAGATAATGAACATTATCATATGAACTTTTCAGCCTATGAACTTTTCAGCCTATGAACTTTTCAGCCCACACTCGTAAAAAAGAGGTCGTCATTCTTCTAGGATGTTGCGTTTCACTTCGTGCAAATACAGAAATTGGGAAAAGCATGAATCTATCTGTTCTCTATGGGTAAATAAAAGGGCAGACTGATTTACAGCCATAGGGTAATCAGTGAAAATCAAAATCACCATAAAAGCAAATGGCCTATTATATACAAAACGCTTGCCATCTTAACTCCGCTTATGACCATTGCATTACATCATTTTATAACAATCCCACGATATCAAGCAATACCAGTGCCTGGCCATTTTTTTAAATGGTTATCGTCATTTGAAATAGGCACGGTAATCCGAGTTCAAATTATGGACGAAGCTGTTTGCTTTTTACTTCGGGCTAATAATCTTCATACAATGACTGCTATTTACACAGTAGCATTACAACCAACAAAGCCTTCATCAGATGATGACTCTGAGTTCAAACATGGTTTCGAGGCCGAAGCATCATTACCACTGACCCAGTGCTCCCCAGCAGTATCTCACAATACCACCAGACTTTGTCGGTTTTATGTCATATTGTTGGATTACCATATCCACGCTGATGCAGTTAGAGCTTTATCCTGGATTTTTTTAATGTATAATATAATATATATATATCATACTATTCTCCCAGTCTGTCCTACTATTTAACTATAGCTACATATAGTTAAATAGTAGGACAGACTGGGCTCTTTAACCATTGTATGGCAACTGGCCAAGGGATAAGGAGACTCTGAATTCAAATCTTTTAAACTCCGCTTAAAAATTGATCTTGTGTCACATCCTTCTTGTGTGGAGGAGTTGGGTATATATATATATATAATAAAAATATTGCGCACTGAGTCACTTCTACTCACTAAGCTTTATGAACATGAACAAAAAGAAGTCTACAGCATAGAATGTTATTGGAGGCGCAGGTTTTATATCGGAATGTCCTTCTCCAAGAGAGATGCTTTATTATATTAAATATAAAATAAAATAATAATAATAATAGAAAACTACAAAATCTTTAAATATACAAAGAATAACGAGTAAAATGTTTGGTGATTGAAAATAAAGTGGTCAAAATACGGAGAATTTTGAAGTGTTCGAAAAAAGAATTAAAAAAAAAATTGTTTGAGAAACGTTCCACATTTTACTCTTATTCTTTGTATACTTAAAGATTTTGTAGTTTTCTATTATTATTATTTTATTTTATATTTAAAATGATAATAAATAGAATACATGTGTATATGATCAAACTCCTGGCCGAAACACGTGTTAGTAAAATAAATCTATTTTATCCATTCAGCATTTTCTTTTCTTTGTTTATTTTTTCCTTTCAACTCACACACACACAATATATACATATATATATAATATATATATATACATATATACATATATATATATATATATATATATATACACACACACACATATATATATATACATAAGTGTGTATGTGTGTGTGTGTATGTGTATGTGTGCGTGTGCGTTATTTCGACTATCAATAATTTTGGCACAAATATCTCATCAAACGATCACACTGACACACACGCGTTCACCTCGGAGAGGGAGCAAAATGAAATGTATATTTCTTTTTATCGGAGAAATCTTATCTTTTTCATCTTACTTAGCTGATTTACTTTATTGTTTGATTTCAAAAATAATGGAATGAAAATTATTCCGTCTATCAGTTGTCTGATTTGACAAATTTCACTTTGAACGAAAAAACGTGATTTTGCACATCGCTTTCTTAGCAGACTTTTAAAAAGATACATTAGTAAAAAAAAAAAATAAATAAATAAATAAAAAATTAAAATAAAAAAAAGCAACATACAAAAATCCACGAAAATATCAGTTTATCTTCTATTATTATTATTATTATTATTATTATTATTATTATTATTAATATTATTATTCCAGATACCATTATATCATTAGATCTGTTTTACTGCTTCATTCTATACAATAAAAAAAAAGAAAGAATATTACGAGTTGTATTCAAGTGTTTCGTGATAATCTATATGTAACTAAAATTCTGATTATATTTGTATATACAGTATCGTCCATAAGTAAGTACACCCAACCAATTTCTGTCTTTTTCTTTATTTATTTAAATAAAAAGGTACTTTTTAAAGTAAAAGTTATCAGGCTATCAAATTTTTATTGGAGCCCTATCAATTCTATTTGATATTTTTTTTCCCGAGTGAAATATATCAAGTTTTACAATTTTTAGTGGAACATTAGAAATCATAACGGATATTATTAGGTATTATTTATTACTAAACTCTATAGGATGTAGCCAAAAATAGGAATAGGTAGCCGATCCAAAATAACCCCTCCGTACGAGCAGGATACGACACGAGATCAATTTCTTAAACGGAGTTTAACCGGTTTGAATTCAAGGTTTTAATTTTCCTAGACTGGGGACCTAGCCATGATTCAAGAGCCCAGTCTTCCCTGATATTTACCCATAGCTGGAGGGAGAGTTAGATTTATACCTTTCCCAAAGGTATTAGTGCCATGTGAAATGCAAACAGTTTCGTCCAGGAATTTAACTCAGGCCGACGAGTCCATTTCCTACGACTTTAATCATTAGACCACGCGCCTCCACACACACACACACACACACACACACACACACACATATATATATATATATATATATATATATATATATATAGTAGAAAGGTATAGATAGATAACCTATATAAGTTTCACCAGAAAGAATCATCAGGGTTAATTGTAATGAATTAATCAAGAACTTGATTACTTAAAGACAATTGCGGCAGTGAAATACCTTTACAGACGCTAAAACAGTTTCGCAGTGAAGATGAATGCTAGATAACTGCTTGCATCATTCAAGAGACAAACATTAAGCCTGATTTCTGTCAAATGTCAAACGTGACTGCTGACGTGAGAACAGCTGTTTAGTATATTAAAAAAACACGTGTAGTATAGGCTTCTTTTTAATATATATATATATACACTTCCATATGGACTGGTTATTAAGTTTTTCACTTATATATGTGTAAATATTAGTATATATTAAGTGATGTATTAAAATGTCAACTATAATTAAAAACGACTCTTTTAACGGTATTTGATCAGCAGAAAAATGATATTTCCATATTTAGCAACGTTAGTTTACTAAATCATTAGTACTCTTAACTCAGTGAGAATCAAACTCACTTCCTAATCAATGGCGCAGCACATCTAGCCTCTTTTTTTTTCACTAAAAACCTATGAGAGAGCAAAGGCCCCAGATCGAAATATGATATCTAACACGCTAGCCAAACAGACTATTACTATTTTATATTTACCCTGTTCTTCGGATCCTCTGTCCAGCGGCTTCGGCCATTGAACCGACAAGGAATATAATCTCAGCGTGCACTCCCAGGCAAAATCTGCCTCTTCGATTTAAAGGGACAGGGTTGGATTTTTTGCTCAGTGCCTGGGGTGCTTCAAATGAGGAATGCCGACGGAATACACGTAATTTTAAAACTGGATCCTCGGTTTGTGTGTGGCTTCCCATATGAATCGGACTTTGTGTTCATCTGACAAGGCAGGATATCGGAATATAACGAGTATTACTATTGTCGAGGGTGTGATTCTCATTTTATTGCCCGACACCTGTAGCCTTATGCCAGACTTAGCTAAATTATTCATATTCGGCTCTGTGATAATTTTGTATCTAAATTTGATTAATCAACGCTTTGTTCTCGCGCTTATTTATTTGAAGATGTTTGTTTGCATAAAAAGGTAGGCGATGATGCTCTTAAAATTCTGAAACTGAGATTGCCTATCTTACACGGAAGATGCACCACATCTCCCTCCCTCCCTCCCTCTCTCGCACTTTCTCTCTCTCTGTCTCTCGCTTCCCCATCTCTCTGTCTCTTTCTCTCTTCGCTTAAATAATCGATAAGTCTTATTGT
>CM042150.1:37244719-37249719 GCA_023376005.1 Doryteuthis pealeii | reverse complement strand
ATTATTTCCCCATTTCTTGCCATTTCGTTTTTTTAAATCAATTAACCCGTTCATTATGCCACTTTGTTAATTATTCTTTGTTCCCCATTCGTTAGCTTTTTTTCAAAACAGGTACAAGTGTGTTCACTCCTCGAACTATCTTTCTTTTCTTTGTTTTTTTTTTTACTGTGAGAACCATTCGTGCCACAACAACTCACCTACGCCATTTCCCAAGCCACGCCATTTCCATCTTGGTTCGTTCTTCTGTTTTTATGATTATTTTAACTATTCAATCAGAAACTTCTACAAGCGAAGTCTACGCCAATTAAATCTGGTTAATATGAGAATCTTCAGTGAATCAATTCAACCATATCAACTTTTGCTGAAACCTGAACAACATTTACTGATAAATCTATACATATATAAAGGGCATATGGAGGCGCGTGGGTTAGTGGTTAGAGTCGTGGAAAATGGACTCGTCGATTCGAGTTCAATTCCTAGACCAAGCTGTTAGCATTTCACATAGCGCTAATACCCTTGGGAAAGGTATGAATCCATATATTCCCCCTCCAGCTATAGGTTAAATAGTAGGGCAGGCTGGGCCCTTCAGCCTTGGGTAGGTAACCAGTCTAGGAGAGGGATAACTCTGAATTCAAAATTCCTGAGGTCGGTCGTTGATTGGGTTTGTGGCAACCCTTGATACACCAATTCTTTCCTATCGACTGTGCCAAAAAAGTGTGGATGGTCCAACACAAGCCTTCACCACTATAAACAAATCACTGTGTGGGAGTTCATTGTGTGTATGAACCCTCATACGTCGAAAATCGACGAGAGAGTCCATTTTATTTTTATATAAAGGGCAGTTGTGTGTATATGTATGTCCGGAGGAAACTTCGAAAATGAAACAATTAACGACAAAGTAAATATACATTAAATATCACCAGGGCTTGGTTTTTGAGCCAAAATAATGAAGCTTTGGTTTATATTCGTGAAGATAATTAAAAAAATTAAATTTAAATGATAACAGACCAGATTCTTTTAAATTTTCATTCAATATTTTAAATAGTAGACATTGACTTTTCTTTTCAGAGTGGCTGGATCAACACAATGTCTTTTTTACATAAGGATTTTAATGGGGCATACTACCAGTATCCAATCCTCGCGATGGATCTGTGGGATTAACCTTTTCTCCATCTACCTCTAGCCGCTTCTAGTACATATATAAAGGGCAGTTGTGTGTATGTCTATATACCGGAGGAGACTTTGAAAATAATACAGTTAATGACATAGTAAATATATATACACATTAAATATCACCAGTTCTTGGTCATTGAGCAAAATAATGAAGGTTTGATTTATATTAGTGAAGATAATTTATAAAAAAATAAAATGATAATAGCGTAGATTTTTTTTTGCATTTAATATTTTAGATAGTAGACATTCATTTTTATTTCCAGAGTGGCTGGATCAATGCAACGTCTTTTGTTTTTACATAGGGATTTTAATGGGTATACTACAAGGATCGAACTCGCGATTCAATAATAATGGATTTGTGAGACTAATTTTCTTACCTGACAGCTAAGTAAATAATAAGTATAGGAAAGAAAGTTAAGTAGTGATGCTGATCATTACTTAGATGGGTGACCGCTTAGTAACAGCAGGTATTGTAAGCAATCTGGGGCCTGTTCACCAGCTAAGTAAATAATAAGTATAAGAAAGGAAGTTAAGCAGTCATGGGGCTGATCATTACTTAGATGGGTGACCACTTAGTAACAGCAGGTATTGTAAGCAATCTGAGGGCCTGTTCACCAGCTAAGTAAATAAGTATAAGAAAGGAAGTTAAGCAGTGATGATGCTGATCATTACTTAGATGGGTGACCACTTAGTAACAGCAGGTATTGTAAGCAATCTGAGGGCCTGTTCACCAGCTAAGTAAATAATAATTATAAGAAAGGAAGTTAAGCAGTGATGGGGATGATCATTACTTAGATGGGTGACCATTTAGCAATAGCAGGTAGTTTAAGCAATATAAAAGACTGTATACCAGAAGAAGCAAAGCTTAGTAAATAAGAAAAAAAGATCGAAGTTAAGCAGTGATGAGCCTGTTCACTATCTAGATGGGTGAGCATTTAGTAATATAAGCAATCTAAATACTTGTATACCAAACAAAGCCAAGCATAGTAAATGACAAGAAAAGAGTTAGAAGTTAAGCAGCCATGAGTCTGCCCATTACTTAGATGGGTGACCATCTAATAATAGCAGGTATTGTAAGCAATCTGAACACCTGTATACCAAAACGAAGCAAAGCTTAGTAAATAACAAGAAAAATATGTAGAAGTTAAGCAGCAATGAGTCTGCTCATTACTTAGATGGGTGACCATTTAGTAACAGCAGGCATGTATAGCAGATAAAGCGAAGCTTAGTAAATAACAAGAAAAAGATGTAGAAGTTAAGTAGCAATGAGCCAGCTCAGTACTTAGATGGGTGACAATTTATTAACAACAGATAGTGTAAGAAAATTAAAGGTCTGTGTGCCAGTTATAGCAAATCTCAGTAAATAACAAAAGCACCTATAACCATTGTTAGTGAGTTCGATTCTCACTGGGTGCGCTAAATTAAAATATAATCTAAGAAAAAAACAAACCCATCTAAAGTCCTGTGTGCCAGACAAAGCAAAGCTTAGTAAGTAGCAAGAAAAGATTGGAAGAGGTTAAGCAATAATCATCTTGCTCAGTAATTAGACGGGTAACCCCTTAGTCACAGCAAGTACTGTAAGCAATCTAAAGTACTGTATGCAGGACGAAGCAAACGTTAGTATATAATAAAAAAAGGAAGAAGTTAAGCAGTGATACGTGTGTTCAGTACTTGGATGGGTGACGATTTAGTAATAGCAGGTACTGTAAGTAATCTAAAAGCCCGTTTGCTAGATCAAGCAAAGCTTTTTAAATAACAAGAAAGGAAGAAGCTAAGCAGCGATGACCCTACTCTTTGCTTAGATGGGTAACCACCTAATAAGAGCAGGTAGCAAAGTAAAGCCGTCGAGGCAGATTAATGTCGGTATCAGCCAGACAGCGAGGGAGTCTATCTCCTTTTCCCGAGCACGAAACTAAGGAGATTATTTTAGCGTCTGAGTCGGAGCGCCACACCTACCATCAACTCCTCACTGAGCAGGTACTGTAAGCAATTTAAACCTGTTTGCAAGACGAGCAAATCTTGATAGACAACAGGCGCAGTGTGTAGTATAATAGTGAACTTAGCAGACCATTTTTAGTAAGATCGATTCTCACTGGGTGCCCCAAATTAAAAAGTAAACAAAGAAAAAAAAAAAAAAGCATGTATTGTAAACAATCTAAAGCCCTGATTGCCAGATGAAAAGTAAATAATAAGAAATAAATATGGAAGCGCGTGGCATAATGGTTAGAGTCATAGGAAATGAACACGTCGACCCGAGTTCAAATCCCAGACACGGTTGTTTGCATTTCCCATAGCGCTAATACCCTTGGGAAAGGTATGAATCCATATATTCTCCCTCCAGATATGGGTAAAATAGTAGGACAGACTGGGATTTTTAACCTTGGATAGGTAACCAGTCTAGGAGAAGGAAAAATCTGAATTTGAAAATCCTGAGATCAGTCGTTGATTGGGTTTGTGACATTCCTTGTGCACCAATTATTTCCTATCGACTGTGTCAAAATGTGTGGATGGTACAACACAAACCTTCACCACTATAAACAAAACACTGTGTAGGTTGTTCATTGGATGAACCCTCATGCATCGAAATCGACGAGAGACCATAAGATCAGAAAAGTACAGGAAAAAGTTAAGCAACGACTATCCTTCCCATTACTTATTACGGGTGACCATTTAGCAGGTACTATAAGCGAATCTTGTTAAATAACAGAAAAAAGATGAAGTTAAGTACTAATAAGCCAGTTCAGTACTTAGATGGGTGACAACTTAGTAACAGTAGTTGTGTGCCAAACAAAGCAAAGCGTAGTAAAAAATTGCAAGACAAATACAGGAATAAGTTAAGCAACGATCATCCTACCCAGTACTTGGACGGGTGACCATTTAATAACAGCAAGTACTGTAAGCAATCTAAGCCTGTTTTCAAGACGAGGCAATTCCTGGAAAATAACAGGGAGCGCCTTGTGTATCAGAATTTTTAAAGCTCTCAGCTAGCAGAACATTGACCGTCATTACGCTACCAATCTCACAAATAAAAGTATAAGAAAGGAAGTTAAGCAGTGATGAGGCTGATCATTACTTAGATGGGTGACCACTTAGTAACAGCAGGTATTGTAAGCAATCTGAGGGCCTGTTCACCAGCTAAGTAAATAATAAGTATAAGAAAGGAAGTTAAGCAGTGTTGAGGCTGATCATTAATTAGATGAGTGACTATTTAGTAATAACAGGTAGTTTAAGCAATATAAAAGACTGTATACCAGAAGAAGCAAAGCTTAGTAAATAAGAAAAAGAGATCGAGGTTAAGCAGTGATGAGCCTGTTCACTATCTAGATGGGTGAGCATTTAGTAATAGCAGGTGTTGTAAACAATCTAAAGACATGTATACAAAATGCATGGTGATTAACAAGAAAAAGAGTTAGAAGTTAAGCAGCAATGAGTCTGCTCATTACTTAGATGGGTGACCATTTAATAATAGAAGGTATTGTAAGCAATCTAAACACCTGTGTATCAGACGAAACCAAGCGCAGTAAATACGTTTGACAATTTATGATTTTTAGAATAGACAACAGGACGATAATAGGGAGAGTATTGCGTTGCAGAATGTTTAACGCGTTCGGTTAACAGAACATTGTTTGTAAGATCGATTCTTACTGGGTGTCCGAGATTTAAGGCGATTAAGTTAAGCTTACTAAATGACTATTATTCATGCTAAGTGTTAACTTAGACTAAATTTTAGTGGGTACGACCAAAATCTTTCTCGCTCACTCGCTGTTTGTTTTTTTGTTTTTTTGTTTTTTGTTTTTTGTCTTTTTCTTTCTTTCGTCTGATCAAAT
>CM042150.1:37239719-37242219 GCA_023376005.1 Doryteuthis pealeii | reverse complement strand
CATTCGTTGCCTTCCGAGCATGCGCACGTGTGCGTTTCGTCGGAAAGCTCCCCCCTCTCTCTCTCTCTTCTCATTCTCATTCTCTTTCTCGTTTCTCTCTCTCTCTTTCTAACTCATTTTCTCTCTCTCTTTCTAACTCGTTCTTTCTCTCTCTCTCTCTCTCTCTCTCTCTCTCTCTCTCTCTCTCTCTCTCTCTCTCTTTCTAACTAGTTTTCTCTGTCGTTCTCTTTCTAACTCTCTCTCTACCTCTCTCTCTCTCTCTTTTCTTCTCTCTTTCTAACTCTCTCTCCCTCTCTCTTTCACCCCCTCTCTCTCTCTCTCTCCCTCTCTTTCTCATTCTCTCTCTCGTTGTCTCTCTCTCTCTCTCTCTTTCTCTCTCTCTCTCTCTTTCTAACTCGTTTTCTCTTTCTCTCTCTTTTCAAACTCTCTCTCTCTCTGCATCTCTCTCTCTCACTCTCTCTTTCTAACTCTCTCTCTACACCCTTCCCCTCCCACTATTCTCTCTTTCTCCCACTCTCTCTCCTTTCTCTTCTCTCTCTCGTCTGTTTCTCTCTCTCTTTCTAACTTGTTTTCTCTTTCTCTCTCTCTCTCTCTCTCTCTCTCTCTTCTCTCTCTCCCCCCTCTCTCTCTCGCACTCTCTCTCTTTCTAACTCTCTACCTCTCTCTATATATATACACCCTCCCCTTCCTACTCTCTCTCTTTCTCTCTCTCTCTCTCTCCTATTTTTTCTTGGTACCCACCCCTTCATTAAAAGACAATATTATTTATTTAGCTATTGAGCAAGTAACAATAACAAAAGAACAACAAAAATCAAACAATATCAACTGCGAAACCAATCAAGTTTCTTCCTTTTTGTGTTATGATTTTTTTATTACTTTTTATTCATATTCACTGATTGATTTTTATACGTTCGCGTTGCACAGTTTTTTTTTATTTTATTTTTTACACCATTGGCTCTTGCTGGATATAAAGTGACAACAGGTCTCCAGATAACCACATCTTGATATTCTCGCTGATTGTTGCTTGCATTTACCTAACTTCTCCACTATGCGTAGGATATCACACACACACACACACACACACACACACACACACACAGAGAGAGAAGAGAGAGAGAGAGAGAGAGAGAGAGAGAGAGATATACACACACACACACACACACACACACACACACAGAGACACACTTACAGAAAGACAGAGAGAGAGAGAGAGAGAGAGACACCCACACACACACACTCACACACACACACATACATACACACACACACACACACCACACACACATATATATATATATATTATATATATATATATATATATAGTATTCAGTTTCCTACGACTTGTCACAATCTAAGAATTATCCAATTTACTTTTATTTAAATATTAAACTCCTTAATAATCATCCTTAGTAAACAATTTTCTAATATTTTTAACACGGAAACTAACTTCCAATAAAAATCCATTAACTAAAAAAAAAAAAATGCATCCGTCTTAACCGGGTAAATAACAATTACTATAAAGTTCCCTAGATCAATATCACTTAAAATATTAATTCTAACACGACTGGTAAGTCATTTGTATTTTTTCAAAGATTAGTCAAGTGTGAACACCTACACTCACATATTCATGCTTCAAATACTTTTTTAAATTAATATATATATATATATATATGTACAAAGTATCGAGATTTTTTTGTACTTTTGACATACCTTGTATTCTGAAAAAAAATAACGTTCCATTCATTAATTTCTTATAGAATACAACGTGTATAAAAAAAAGTACCGAGTTTAAAACTGTATTTACCAAGATAGAAAGGAAGAATGAATGGAACGTTATTTTTTTTCTCAGAATACAAGGTGTGTCATAAAAGTGCCGAGTTTGAAGCTGTATTTACCAAGATAGAAATGAACAATGAATAGAAAGTTTTTTTTTTTTCAGAATACAAGGTGTGTCAAAAAGTACAACAAATCTCAATACTTTTTGACACGCCTTGTATATATATAAACTAGGTGTTAGAATTAAAGACCCAGTTCTCAGATGCAATCACTAAAAAACGCTCATTTTTGATGAAGAGAGAGAGAGAGAGAGAGAGAGAGAGAGAGAGAGAGAGAGAGAGAGAGAGAGAGAGAGAAATCATTTGGAAGGAAGCAGCAAACTACGAATCTTGTCTTCATTATGATGCACAGTGAAAAAGACAATCAACTCCTCGCCTCATATTGCATCAATTATACATGTTATTATTCCCGACGCTGTGACAAGAAATATTCATGGCGCGCAATAAATTCACTGATTTCTTCGCTGTCAGATTCTTGTGGGTCGCGTTTACCTCGAAATCATCTTTACCAATTCCAAGCATTGAATATTAGCAGACATCATTTCGATTTGGTCTTCAATCATATTTAATGTGAATGCATTTGTAATTATTCATTATTGGAAAATCGGAACAACACACGGATGCTGCGTGTCGTTTTGAACAAATACTGGAAATATTCCCACCCC
>CM042150.1:37229719-37234719 GCA_023376005.1 Doryteuthis pealeii | reverse complement strand
GTGGTATGTAGATATGTGCAAAGTATAACTTTATGTGGCACAAGAACTCAAGTTTGTATTATTTAAATTCGTGTTCGCTGATAGGAGAAATATAGAATTTTAATGCTGAATTTTAATGCTTGCTACTATGTAGTTTCCCCATGCAAGCCTTTAAAATCAGTATCAGAATTCTGTATTTCTCCTATCCGCTAACACTGCCTACAGACACTGCTAGTAAATAGTAACTACCTTAGTCCCCAAGTAGGTTACTCATGATATATCTAACAATCCACACACACACACACACACACACATACACACACACACACACAGATATATATATATATATGTATATATATATATATATATATATATATATATATATATATATATATGCATATATAAATTAATAGATATTAAATGTCAGTGGTGGCAACATGTTTCAAACAGGACCACTCTGAAAAGAAAACTGGACTCCATGGCATGCATGAAATACTTGTCCAACGCAACATGAGATGGGCTGGCCACTTAAACAGACTTGGGGATGACAGACTACCAAAGCAGATTCTGTACTCTCAACTGAAAGAGGGATCAAGTAGAATCGGTAGACCAAAGTTCAGGTACAAAGACAACATCAAAAGAAACCTGAAGGACTTGAATATCCCCATAGGCCGTTGGCAAGACGCAACCAGAGACCGATTAAATTGAAGGAAAATGATTCGCGTAGTGTCATTATCGGATACGATGGACAGCAAGTAGTAGTAAAATTAATAGTGATAATATAAAGTTTGTTATTAATGAGTGCATTCTAATCATTTTTCCCATTTTTTACTCGTAAGTTGGAACACTCATAAATCAAAGCACTATTGTATTCAATGAACTGAATCTTATATCTGTCATACTATACTGTTATTATTTCTTTTATAAATACTTGCAACAGAAAACACCCTCCGGGCGTCGTAAAAATTAATTTTTGAAAGACATTGCCTGAGAGGGTGGGAGTTAAAAATTCAATGTCAGAGGGTTTGTATCATAAATTAGACAAATCCTCATATTTATTAAAGGAGTAAAAAAAAATAAAACAATTTGAAATGAAAACTGAACCCCGTCCCTCTCAAATAAAATGTTGCATGCATGTAATAATCAAACAATTATTTTGAATATTTGCCACATCAATTTTATACAACATCGTAGGTATTTATTTATTTGTAAACTTTTTAGTTAACTTGTTATTAGTGTAAAAAAAAAGACGAGAGTAAAAAACCATTTTTAAAATTGCTTACTCAAGTTTTGGGGCTATATAGTATAAGAATATTGTGATGTAAGCTGTGACGTAGAGCTATGATGTAGTTTTTGTTACAGACAGAAATACAGACAATCTCCATTATTAATAGATATATATTTTTCTTTGGTGTAATAAATTTAGAAATTTAAATGTTTTTATTGAACGTATTAACATAACCTTATCTGAAGTTCGCTCGTACCTCAAATTTTAGCTCGCAACACAAAGCAAATAATCGACTCGTAATTTACGACACTCATGAGTCAAGATAACTCTGTATTCAATGAACTAAATCACACCTGTGTAATAGTATTCTATTCGTTTTAGACTTATACACAAGTGAATCTCTACAGACTATTATATGTTTACATAGATAAATGTCTTAGAGAGAGAGTGAAAAAAAAGAGACAACGTACACGTTTAAGGCAATTACAAAGAAATAAATCATATCAATTTTTTCTCCCTAAGTGCAGCTGAGACAACATTTCACTAATCTTCCCTGAATCCACGCTTGAGGGGGTCACAGCTTTGATTGTTATCTGTCGAGTGGCGTTAACGTTACAAACTTCGCATCGCACTATTTCGGTACGCTCTTGGGAGAACCGTTGGCCAAAGTTTGATACAAATCATAGACTCTGGTAGTTAACGACTTCTATATTAGTATCACTGTTCTTTTTTATTTTATCTGTTTTTGGCTTTCACTTTGTCAATTTTTTGGTATCTCTCTCTCTCTCTCTCTCTATCTATCTATCTATCTATTTATCTATCTCTGTGTCTGTGTCTGTCTGTCTCTAACTCTGTCTGTCTGTCCGTCTGTCTGTCTGTCTCTGTCTGTCTGTCTGTCTGTCCGTATCTCCCCCCTTTCTCTCTCTCTCTCTCCTCTCTATCTATATCTATATATATATATATATATATATATATCTACTGCGTCCGTGTCTGTCTGTCTGTCTCGTCTGTCTGTCTGTCTGTCTCTCTCCCTGTCTCTCTCTCCGTCTCTCTCTCTCTCTCTCTCTCTCTCTTAATCGGACAACGATTTATATATATATATATATATATATATAAATATATATATATATAAATCGTGTCCGTGTCTGTGTCTATCTATCTATCTATCTATCTCTGTATCTGTGTCTCTTTCTAACTCTGTCTATCTGTCTGTCTCTATCTATCTATCTATCTATCTGCGTCTGGTCTGTGTCTGTGTCTGTCTCTCTCTGTCTGTCTGTCTGTCTGTCTATATCTGTCTCTGCGTCCGTGTCCGTGTCTCTGTCTCTCTCTAACTCTATCTCTCTCTTTAAACTGTGAGTATAATTCGTTTCAGCAATAAAAGTGAATCTAAATGTTCAATAAAACCTGTGACCAACACAGACACACACCAGTCCTGTCGGCTGGGGCTTTAGGATACACCGACAGCACCCGTGCAGAGGGTTCATACCCCCTAATGGGGCCACCTGTTGGCCGTGGGTGATGACCCGTGATGCTTAAGGATGGAACCTAGGAGGCTGAGCAGTCCATGACATACAACACTCCTTTATCCCGCTCAGCTATGGGTTAAATAGTACCACTACTTTTCTCTACAGGGATGGATTTGGCATTAAATAACCCCACGAATGTTGATATGTCAAAAAAAACAACACACACACAACACACACACACACACACACACACACACACACACACATATATATATATAATATATATATATACTAGCAAATATATGCACCCTCCAGGTGCAAGTATTTAAGTTTTGATTAATAAAATATCATATTAAATTAGAAAGGCTAATGAAACTGACTAAGAATGCAGATAAAAAGATCTACAACAGAGGGGGTATAATCGAAAAATAGAACAACTTTGAAACTGACTATTCCATCATTTTCCATTACTCCCCTCTTTCATTGGTAAATTTTCCTAATTTAACTATTTAGTTAAAATAGGAAGTAAAGGATAATATTACAGTTATTTCTTCTTGTAAATAAATTTCCTTTAAGATTTATCCACGAGATTTTTGTTTATATTTCTTAAGATAAAACCAAACAATTAGAAATCAATAATACCAAGCACATATTTATTAAATAAAATTTTAAATATCAATATGCAAATTAGCCTTCTTGTTCAAACTGTAAACCGCTATTTTGTTGTATATAAATAAAACATTATTAGTATGTAGATATGGTCAACAGTATTAATAATGTAAAACAATTTTTATTAATAATTGAACGTTTAAAAGAATGAAATCATGGAGAATTTGACGTAAATAATCAAGGGAATTGTGACTTGAGTAGTTATATAGTTTCGGTTACAGACAGAAAAACACACAATCTCCATTATAATAAGATATATATATATATATATATATATATATATATATATATGTGTGTGTGTGTGTATGTATCTAACAAAGAGAGAGAATGACTCAACAGAAAACCGAGGAAGTCACAATATTTACAACGCCGGAAAAAAAAGAAAAAGAAACCAAATAAAATTTTATACAGATCCATTTGTCATAGAGACGATATCCTAACAGGTACTACCACTCCGATTCCCAGTACACCAGGGAGTAATGGCAATGAAGGGGTACTCGACACTTTCCAGATCTCCAGTATGGGAGCCTCACCATTCAAATACAGTTTAGTGTTGTACCCAGGACATCCTTTTTTCTTTGAGTGGGGTGAGTGTGGGCTTACGCCTGTGCCGGGGATACAGTCAGGGTAGGCCCAGGTTAAGTATTCATTTTTTTTTACTGTTTTTTTTTTGTAAGCATAGAAATATTATTGGGGAATGTATTGTGAATGAAAGCGAATATTTTTCTTGCTTACCCGATTGAGTTCTTTGTATAGATCTACTTTTTACTGCTTATTTGTGAACTTATAGTATTCATAGAAAGAATAGCAACAGGAAAGGCGAGTCAATGTGTATAAATTTATAGTCACATTTATCCCCAACGCACAAAACACACGTGTCTACTCCCTTCGTTTTATTACACAAAAGTGTATTAGCGACTTGAAAATCATGTTAGCCCGCGAATCCATACAATTTAAAAAAAAAAAATATTTACATTTTTTTATGTATCAATCCAAGATGGCACAAATATATTTATAGTTTTTCGTGTGTGATTCTTTCAATCTAAAATAGTGAAATCAAAATACTGTCTTAAATTTATGTATTTGCACGAAAAGGCTCATTACGCATTTTTAAGAAGAGCGTGGTGTAATAATTAAAGTCATGGGAAATGGACTCGTCACCCCGAGTTCAATTCCTGGACGTGGTAGTTGCATTTCATTTAGCGCTGATACCCTTGGGAAAGGTATGATTCCTAATCTCCCTCAAGCTATAGGTAAATAGTAGGGCAGACTGGACTCTTTAACCTTGGTTAGGCAACCAGTCTAGGAGAAGGAAAACTCTGAATTCAAACCTGTTGAAATTGACCTTGTGTCACATCCTGCTTGCGGAGGGGTTAGTAAATATATATTACGCATTTTGTCAAAAAGTAATGCCATTTTCTTTATTTTCATGTGAAGTTTTTTTTAAAAAATAAAACTAACACCTACATTCAGACCCTCAAGACTCAGAGCAAAAATCCAACGAGTAAGACCCAACTGCCAATCGACAATGTCCTCCTTCTGCATGACAATGCTCGATCACACACAAGCATCAGGGCAAGGGGAAAAAATCGCCAACGGGTATGATGACACAACGTCGCAAGTATGGGGTATTACGCGTGGATCGAACTCGCTAT
>CM042150.1:37194719-37197219 GCA_023376005.1 Doryteuthis pealeii | reverse complement strand
TCTAATCTCTCCCTGCAACTGTTTACTCTTTTTTTCATTTTTGTTACTCTTCTTTGTGTATGCACTCCAATATGAATATCACACTCCAATTCTCATTCTAGATACTGGAACCCAGCCCCAAGTACAATATTCTCTATGATGCCAAATTGGCGCACATGAAGGGCTAATGTTTACCTGGATTCCAAAAAATTACCAATACTGTTATCTTAATTCCATAATGCTGTAATATGAAATGTAAATAGAATTGTATATCAAGTTGAGGTATATGATAAACTGATATTTACCCGGGCTTGTGTAGGATATTAAACTGCATCTGGCAGAGAGACTCTAGTTCTGGAGCTCTATAGATTATGAAATTAATACTTAAGTGCCATTACTCAAGTGTTTCTAAGACAGATCAATTATACACAATTATATGGTTTCAAGTAATTATACATATTCAATAATAATAATAATAATGATAATCTTTGCATGACAAAAAGGACTCTCTCGTAGATTTCGACGCATGAGTGTTCATCCAAAGAACAACCTACACAGTGATTTGTTTATGGTGGTGAAGGCTTGTGTTGGACCATCCACACTTTTTGGGAGAGTCGGTAGTAAAGAATTGATGCACAAGGAATGCCACAAATCCAATTAACGACTGGCCTCAGGTTTTTCAAATTCAGAGTTTTCCTTCTCCTAGATTGGTTACCTATCAAGGTTAAAGAACACAGTCTGCCATACTATTTTACCCATAGCTGGAGGGAGAATATACGGATTCATACCTTTCCAAAGGATATTAGCGCTTTGTGAAATACAAACAGCCTTGTCTAGGATTTGAACTCGGGTTGACGACTCCATTTCCCATGACTAACCATTATGCCACACGCCTCCATACTGTTATATGGTAACATGTATTCATATCTAATTCTATAATATCTATTTGACCCATATATACCATAATATCTAGTACCATCCTTGGTCAGAGTGGATCTGTGAGTAATGGCAAAGAAAGGGTACTCCAAACTTACAAGAAACTGAAGTCTCACCACTGGAGGCTGTTTAACGACCCAAACGATGTGAAATTGAGGTCTAATTTTTGTACCTTTTGACACACCTTGTATTGTAAAAAATATATAACGTTCCATTCATTGTTCATTTCTATATTGGCAAATACGGCTTTAAACTTGGTACTTTAAAGCTATATTTACCAAGATAGAAATGAACAATGAATGGAACATTATTTTTTAAAGAAATTAAAGGTGTGTTAAAAAATAAAAAAGTCTCGATACTTTTTTGACACACCTTATATGTGGGTGTGTCTGAATGCTTCTGTGGGTATATATGTGTGTCCCAGTGCGTGGTTATGTATGTGTGCCACTGTGGGTGTGTGTCTATCAGTGTATGTGCAAGCCTACGCGGGTGCAGCTGTGTAGATAGTTACGTCAATAACCTTATTGCATAATAATGAAAAAAAACCTTCATATTACATAATATGTTTTGCTCAAACTGGTTCACGTCTTTGTCAATGTAATTAATTCAATATCAAATATGAATCTCATGAATTCAAATTTATGATAGCAGTCCAAATAGAATTTCAGCTAATAACTAAGTATCATACAAAGTACATTGATTAAATGATTCAACACAACCACACACACACACACACACACACGCACACACACACACACACACACACACACACACACACACACTTATATATATTTAAATACATTACTAATATTTCATACAGACACGCATACACACAAGAACGCACATATATATATATATATATATATATATATATGCACACACACACACACACACACACACACACACACATATATATATATATATATATATATATATATATATAAAGGATGATATACTCTTCTGAATCTCCGAGTGTTAACGGGCTCTGAGCGAGTAACAAAATACAAAAATACAAATCACATGTTCATCCATTCATATATATATATATATATATATATATATATATATATATATATATATATATATATATATATATATATATATATATATATATATATATCCGGTATATATATATATATATATATATATATATATATATATATATATATATATATATGCCGGTATATGTGTGTGTGTGTGTGTGTGTATGTGTGTACGGTTGTGTATTAGAATGACGAAATACATAATTACATTTATTTCCTTCATTTTTATGCTTATATATAACGTATATATATATATATATGTGTGTAGACACATATATATATATATACATATATATATTATATATTTATATACTATATATCTATTTTTACGAATGCATAAAAACACACACACACACACATATATATATATATATATATGTGTGTGTGTGTGTGTGTGTGTGTGTGTGTGTGTGTGTGTGTAATGTTGTGCAGTATTATGCCCGTAATGATGTATGTATACCTCTGAGAAACATTGGCCAGTATATCCCGCTGAATCCAATACGGTGGGTAATCTTTTCTTTTTGAAAAAAAAAAAAAAAACC
>CM042150.1:37184719-37189719 GCA_023376005.1 Doryteuthis pealeii | reverse complement strand
TATATATATATATATATATATATATGCACACCTATATATGTATATTTATATATAGACATGCGTGTGTGTGTATACAAGAATTTATGAATATTTATATATATATTTGTGTGCATATATATCTGTGTGTATGTTTGTATTTTCGTATATATCTAGATGCATATATTCATATATCTATAATTATATATATATATATATATATATATATATATATATATATACATATATGGAATGGAATCTAGTTATATTTTATGCATTGTATATATATATATATATATATATATATATATATATATATATATATATATATTATATATATATAAATATGGAATGGAATCTAGTTATATTTTCTGCATTGACTATATATATATATATATATATATATATATATATATATATATATATATATATATATAGTATATATATATATATATATATATATATATATATATATATATAGTATATATATATATATATATATATATATATATATATATATATATATATATATATATATATATATATATATATATATATATATATAGTCAATGCGGAAAATATAACTAGATTCCTTTCCTGATTGTTGGATCATGTTTAAATTAATATCTCAATACGAACCAACATGGTTCACCTTTTTCTTGTACGTTTTGTCACTCCCGCTTTCACCGACCGATCATTTAGATAACAACCGTTCGCATTTCTCTCACGAAAACATCTTCCCCAGCGAAATATGATAAATCTAATCACACAAACATGAACATTCAATCTGAACGAAAGATAACGGCAAATACGAATGAATTTATTCTCTTTACTATGTTGTCTTTCTTTTTTCTTTTCTTTTTTTCTTTTTTTTCAGACTCTCAGTTAAAGCTTAGATTTTTTTCCTTCTTTTTCAATGACACTCTATCATCAAATGATATTCTCTTTGCCTGTTTACGCCGACAGAGAATCGTTCGCAAATTTTGATTATAAATTCTTAAAACCAAAGCCTACAGATAAAGAAATGCGAAAACAGACGAAAGAGGTAGGGTAGGAATGGTGGTATGGCGAGAACTGTACAATGTACCTGAGTTTGACCGTAGTATCAACAGAAATCTCGTCTGACAACAAAACGAGTGCAAAATACTTAAATGTCGACCGATACCCCACTAAGCCCGGATTTTTTCTGCGCTTGTAAATAAGGGGGAAAAAAAGACTTCTCGTGTTTTAGAAGTAGCTAGAACAGTCTAAACGGGGAAGAAAGCGTAAAGTTCGAAAAAATACCAGGACCTAGACCGAGTACTGAGAAAAGATGAAGATTATAACTTGACAAGTGCAATAAATAAATAAATAGAATCAAGATTAAATTAATACTAACTTCGATGGAAATCTGGGTTTGTCCAGACTATGTTGTTGCGAGGATTGTGGAGATATTGAGGAAGGTCCTCGAGATTGGATTTGACTTACAGTAAACTGAAAGTCCAATGATAACTATAAAACTTAAGATGTGATCATACATAATAATAATAATAATAATAATAATAATAATAATAATAATAATAATAATAATAATAATAATGAAGAAGAAGAAGAAGAAATAAAAGCAAGAAGAAGAAGAAGAAGAAGAAGAAGAAGAAGAAGAAGAAGAAGAAGAAACAATGGTCAAAAAAAGAGAACGAAAGTAATGCGTTCTCATAGACACAACATGTTGTTTACCCCGCCTCCCATCATGCCCCCCCAAAAAAAACTCACTTCCGTCAAAGTTACAAAGAAGCTGTCCAAGCACAAATACCTGGAGATAGTAATCAATTGTAAGTGGGTTATGAAGCCCGAAATAACGCCAGTGATAACAGGAGCACTAGGACTTGATCAGAAATGAATAACAAAAAAAAAAAAAAACAACAAAAAACTATAACCATGTCACAGGCAGACCCAAAATTATATATACTTCAGAATATATATTTTGGTTAACAAATTAAAAACTTTCCTCTAGGTAACACCAGCCACCCGTCGTCTAAAACGAAAAGGGTCGTTCATTACCGGTATCAAAGTATGACCCTGAGGAGAGAATGCCGATGGAGCTAGAACTATTTTCTTGTTACCGAAATGCTCGCTTCCAGGATTAAGATGACCTCATATCAATATTTTCGGAGGCAACATTATCCCCCCCCCCACACACACACACACAGCAGCCCAGGATATCGCCTGACTCTGAACATTTCAGATACTACGGAAAATACTGTTTGTTACAGAACCCCAGAACCAGAGTTCGAATCCAGCTCAACATCATCGATTAGAAAATAATGATGAATATAACCGTAAAGCTGTTTCAGAAAAGGTATAAAAACGGTTATGTTTGGTTGTTTGTTTTACGGCATATCAACCCTTTTCGGGTAATTTGCTACCGAATCAAGGGAATTTGATATCAGGTAACTTACAGTACCTGCCATTGCGTAAATGGTCACCCAACTAAGTATAGAACAGGCTCATTGATTCTTAACTTCGGTGATGTAGCGGGAACTGGCGCTTTTAGCATGATTTAACCGTAAGCTATGTTTGGGTAGGAACGTCGGTTTACTGGGATTTGTGCAAATAACAGGGATACAGCCATGCTGAAAAATGTGAAAAGTTGGAGAGATAGTTGCACGTTGATAGATAACTAAAAACAATAATACGATAGATCATTAGCTGATCACGTGGGACTGACCGGAAGTGCATTGAAAAAAATCTCTGGAATAAGAGGAAATACAAAAAAAGGGTGAAGTCATACAATTAGGAGACTTGATGTCACTTGATCCCTAATTAAAGTACTACTGATGGGAAAAGTCAATGAACAATAACACTGGTCATCTAGCGTTAATATACAAAAATAGGAATGATAATATAACAAAATGCATAAACCAGAATCTGTTCTTGAAAAGGAAACAAAATTCTCTGCGACTTTAAGATAAAGACGGGTCCCCTTATCCCAGCCTAAAGACAAGACCTTGAATTGATTAACATGAAAAAGAGAACTTGTCGGCTGGTAGATTTTTGCACTCACAGCAGATCATAGGGTGAAGATGAAAGAAAACGAAAAGATAGACAAATACCTGAACCTTGCTAGAGAATTGAAAAAATGTGAAATATGAGGTTCAAAGTGATACCCATTGTAGTTGGTGTACTTAGAACGGTCACAACAAGTTTAGAAAACAGACTAGAGGAACTGGAAATCAGAGTAAGAATTGGGACCATCTAGACAACAGCATTGTTGAGATCGGCTAGAATACTCAGAAGAGTGCTGGAGACCCGAGGAGACTTGTCACTCTGACTCCAGTGAAAGATCACCACCATCTTTCGCTGGTGTGAAAAACTCACAAGGAGGATAATAATAATAATAATAATAATAATAATAATAATAATAATAATAATAATAATAATATAGAAAGAAAAGTACAAGCGACAAAAAAGGAAGATTTCTGTAAGTTATTAAATATTAACTGAGGACATCCTTCAGCCGTTCTTGCATTCTGATACACTTGTTAAAAAATCTCTTTCATATTTATTCGTTCATTCAGGCGAAGATATTTCGCATGCAACGTAATATCATCATCATCATCATCATCATCAATTCGTGCTGATAACACGGTTTCTCCCCCCCCCTCTCTCTCTCTCACACAACACACACACACACACACACACACACACACATACACACACACACTATCCGTCTCCATCGGCAGGTCCGCTACACGGCATCCAGTTTCGCATGGTGTTGATGAATGCAAGTTTTTTTGTTTTTTTTTACTGGTTGGTCAAAAATGGTGTGTCCATGGGTAGTAGTCCACTTTAACCTCTAAATGGTTTCCATAAAAGAAACTATTACTGCATTTCACTTAAAATTGCTTTCTTTTTTTTCTTTTCTGTGAAATGTAAACACCTGTACATATTTTTTTTAAATCTCTTAATTCGTAAAATGTAATCTCTATTGCACATATTTTCTGAATGTAGTGTCATCTACTACTCAATAGAACTCTTTAAACAATGAATGGTCAGCTCTTGCCTAAAATACTGAGTTGTATACCCGGTCGTAGTAAGTTTAGTAGCTTATCAAATGTAGTGGGTACCCAATGAGGATTAATGTAATTAGAGTAATAATCACCAGTAGGAATGATTGTCTAACCATTGCTCTACGGTAGGCGCCGACCACACTGCCGTCAAAAATTGTAAACAGTGTATTTTTAAAAAAATCTGTATTCAAAATATGGTTTATGTTAGCGTAGTGGTGTTTTCATAAACTCTTGTGTGACTATACATATAAGAAACTGGTCGGTCAACAATGGTGTGCCCATGTTTAGTAGTCCACTTTAACCTCTAAATAATTTCCATCTAAGAAACTATTACTGCATCTCACTTAAAATTGCTTTCTTTTTTCTTTTTTTTCTTTCTGTGATCCGATCAATCGGCTGGTCCGGTCAAGACCTAGCACCTATATGATTGCCCCAACCCTATTGCCCTTATGGTAAGCCACAACATGTTTTATCATATGCATGCTAGTAGGCGGTGACTGAGGGTTGTTCCCTGATTCACTCTAACCCAGAATAAAATACAAAAAACAAAACTTTTCTGTGAAATGTAAAGACCAGTATATATATATATATATATATATATATATATAACGAGGGAGAGACAGACAGACCGACAGAAGGGAGGGGGAGAAGGAGAGGGAAATAGATAGATAGATATACAAACAAGCAGACAAACATACAAATAGATAGATAGATAGATATACATTAACACACAATGATTGATCTAGGTGATTAAGTGCATTGGCAAATAGTTTTTTTTTGTAAAATTGTGTGTGTGTTTTTATTTTTAGATGCAGAGTATCAGAATATATTCTAACAGATTATATTTGTATAATGATTCAGGACAATATATATATATATATATATATATATATATATATATATATATATATATATAGTTTGGAAAATACTATGTAACAAGGATTAGAATTTCTGAGGTTATATGAAAGGGAACCT
>CM042150.1:37174719-37177219 GCA_023376005.1 Doryteuthis pealeii | reverse complement strand
ATTTGCATATTTTGTAGTTTTATCACACTTGTAACACTATGTATGTGACATGCTTTCTTTAGAGACATTCATTACATGTAAGAAAATCTAAAAATAATATATATATATACAGGTGTGTCAAAAAATACCAATTTCAAACTGCATTTACCAAGATATAAATCAAGAATGAATGGAACGTTAATTTTTTTTCAAAAATACAAGGTGTGCCAAAAAAGTAAAAAAATCTCGATGCTTCTCTGAAACTCCTTATATATATATATATATATATATATATATATATATATATATATATATATATATATATATATATATATATTCTTTTAAATAAAATATATATGCCTACGTATGTTTGTATGATTTTGAATATTTTGTAGTTTTCTATAGCACCTAATACTATACGTGTGACATGCTATGATATTACACATATATATATATATATATATATATATATATATATATATACATGCGTAGGCATCTATGTACGTAACAGTTATTTTCACACCCCGAATATAATTTCGTAATATAAGAGGTGCTATTAAAACTATTGTGGCTAAAACATTACATCATTCTAATTTTAAAGTTCAAACGAAGCCCTAAGCAACACGTATGCACACACACACACACACACACACACACATATATATATATATATATATATATATATATATATATATATATATATATGTGTGTGTGTGTGTGTGTGTGTGTGTGTGTGTGTGTATAAATTTAAAAAATGATACTATTGGCAAAACACAGGATCATACAAGTGCACCTAATTACCTTGCCGCCCTGTAGGCAATGTGTAGAAGAATTCATCAAGTGCACCTTTGTAGAGGGATAAAATTCCACCGAATGTGGCTACCCGTTGGTCGTCGGTGGCGACCCGTTATTCTTAAGGATGGAATCCCGGTAGCTGAGCTGTCTTTGAACATTACTTAGTCTAGACCGGTTGTTGAAGAGCCCCCACCCCGACCAATCATCTGCTCACGTCAAGCCTTAGCACCTATATGATTTCCCAACGCTATTGCCCTTATGGCAAACCCCTAACCCTTTTTATCATATATGTGCTAGAAGGCGGTGACTGAGGGTCTTAGTGATCTGGGTATGACGTTAAACTAATGATGAAGTTCCAATTTTGTATCTGTGGAGAGTGTGGAGTACTCCTTCATTACAATTGCGTCCAGATCCACAATGATGGTTGAATTCTGTTGAGAATTAAGGGAGATATGGGGCTTCAAAGATGCCCCCAAAATGCCCTTTTTCAGCCTTTATAAGTCTACTTATTTTGGTGAAAATTTAAGTTATCGATTTTGATGCGTAGAATTTACTGGTGGAGAAAAAAGTGCTCAATTAGGAGTTTTAGGTGAGATTTGAGGCCTGATAATCCCCCTGAGAGTGGGTGAAAATGGCCAATTTCGTGCAAAATTAAAGTGCCAATTTGAGATGATTTTCTGATAGAGTTCGATGAGGAGTATTACATAGGAAAAGATTGTTGAATTCTGTTGAGAATTGGGGGGAGATATGGGGCTTCAAAGATGCCCCCAAAATGTCCCTTTTTCAGCCATTATAAGTTACGTATTTTGGTGAAAATGGAATGGTAGTACCTTTTAGGGAGCCATATATTGGTAAAATAGGAAAAATGAGTTTTTAAAAATGTTGAATACACATCAAAACACCTTCGACATAAAGTAACCCAGCAAGGGTTGATATGCCGTACACTCCAACAGATCAAACCAAACGAAAGCAAAGCTTGACATTTTTTTTCTTTTCTAAACTGAATTTTCATCTCAAAGGTAAGAATTTTGAAGACAATAAAAGAAATACCCCGTCGCAAATTCATACCAAACTCAAAAGAGAAGGTGCTTCGACTCATGGGAAAATCCCTGGAATAATTGAGTTTATTTAAAAGGAAAATATCTTGAATAAAATTAACTTTTGTTCATTCATTACTTGATAGAACACATTCAATATCGCTATTTTAAAACACGTCTCACAAAATAAAATACGTAATCTAATGATAGCAAATAATCTTTGCAGTTTGTAATCTCATTTTTTAAAAGATATTTTGTTTGTCTGTGAACACACACACTCACACATACCCCCCACACATGCATACCGCGGCACACACCTGATATATATAGAGATTGTTAGCTAGCAAGATAGATAGATTGATAGATAGATATGAGAAAGCGAAGAAAATACGGAAAATATTTTGTTGATCACTGAACACACACGCATGCACACACACATACGCATATATATATATATATATTATATATAAACATAGAATGAAATATATATATATATATATATATATATATATATATATATTATATATATAAAGAGAGAGAGAGAGAGGGGAGAGAGAGATAGAAAGATTGATGCACTGACAGATAAATAGATTGATTGATAAGAAAAAACGAAGACAATACAAAAATTAAATTGATATTTTCGCGATATGATTTGTTTATTCAATCTAATCATACATATATATATATAT
>CM042150.1:37112219-37162219 GCA_023376005.1 Doryteuthis pealeii | reverse complement strand
CTCGAAAAGATCAAAAATAAAATTGTTAAACAGGTGATGTCTTTTGTTTAATTCTACATGTATAAATGAAAGAATGCTGCCCAAATACATCATCTATCTATCTATCTATCTATCTCTCTCTCTATATATATATATATATATATATATATGTGTGTGTGTGTGTGTGTGTGTGTGTAATGAAAGCCAGGAAATAAGAAAAGTGTATGCATAAAGAGAGTGCTCAATGTTATAATAACAGAACTGGAATAAGTAAACTTCCGCTTTCGAATGTCACGTGTATCATACACCACACTATAATTAGAACTGATAGCCAATTTATAACATTTCTGTCTGATGATTGCGTATGACTCATGAAAATCCACGTATGGTCTTCTAGTATTCATAATTATAACGTATATTTAGATTTCATGCTTGCTCTATAATAATAGCATCGACACATTTTTTACGCAAATCCTGCATTTCTCTTTTTATTGTATATATATATATATATATAAATGGACACAATAGAAACCTACTCGAGTTTCAACATAAGGATCTTCAGGGTTAAATCCATTGAATTATTCGAGGTACCGATTAATTGCAGCCGATCACACGTGTGTTCACTGTAACATCTCATACCGTGAACACACGTGTGATCGGCTGCAATTAATCGGTACCTCGATTA
Source organism: Doryteuthis pealeii (assembly GCA_023376005.1). NCBI lineage: Eukaryota > Metazoa > Mollusca > Cephalopoda > Myopsida > Loliginidae > Doryteuthis > Doryteuthis pealeii. Next base: position 37,161,555 of record CM042150.1, on the reverse strand, counting down.
ATTCAGTGGATTTAACCTGAAAATCCTTATGTTGAAACTTGAGTAGGTTTCTATTGTATCCATTTTTTAATAAACTTGCTCTACTTCGTATTGAGCACTTTGCATTTGTTATATCGCTGACTTAACCCCTGAATTTTGCACCTCCAACGATCGTGCCCATTTTCACCGGTAAGCCACCTTTATCTATATATATATATATATATATATATATATATATATATATATATATATATCAAAATGACAGCTGAACATCAAAGACAGATCAAAAATTAACACCCTTGCCCATATAAACACCAGCAACCAACGTAACTAGTCAGTGTGAAAAAAATCCTTATAAAAGAAGGGTCATTTCTTCGAAATATTGGAACGAAATAAAGTGGAACTTCATGCATAACATTTCTCATTTATTTCACACAACACTCATGCTTCTCACTAAATCCAAAAATGTATATTTTACAGACATACATATTTATACACACACACACACACACACACACACACACACACACATATATATATATATATATATATATATATATATATATATATATACACAGATATGAGATATATACACTGAAAATCAGACCCATCAGATACACCAACAGAAAGCATACGTGGACTCCACATCAACATATATATATGTGAAAGAATGAATAAAGGAAAGAAAGTATAGAATGGATAATATAGGATATTTTAATCAATATTACTTACATGTGTTTCAACATACCATCGGATTAACTTCCAGTTTCATTTTACATATATATATATGTATATAAGTCGAAAACAATGGAAGTGAATCCAACAGTATGTTGAAATTACAAATAAAGGAGAGAAAATTTTGAATGGATAAAGATATTTAATGAAATGTCGACGCGTGTTTCAGCCAAGATGTTTGTGTACCCCTTTTGTATTCTATTCATTATTATTTCAAATATAAAATAAAAAAAAAATAATAATAGAAAATGTCTAAAATGTTGTTTTTTTAAGTATACAGGAAAACGGTGATCATCGGGCAAGATGTTTGATATTTTTTGTTATATGTATATATACATATACTAGTTAAAGTACCCGGTCCATGTCGGGCTAAAAAAAAAAAAAAAAAAGAATAGGAACACCGAAGAGTGTGTTGGGAGAAAATAAGAAAAATGATTTATCAAATTTTTAAAAAATCGTCAAGAATTGTCTAATGAATAAAGTAGTAAGTAAAGTCGTCGGGACAGCCTAAAGTCGGTATCAGCCAGTCAGCGAGGGAGTCTACCCCCTTTTCACTAGCGCTAGACCAAGGAGATTGTTTTTGCGTCTGGGTGGAGCGCCACACCTACCATCAACACCTCACTTTACCGCACAGATACCTGTGCTACTCATACGCTGAGTTGGCGAGGGCCTGTATCGAACTAGGAACCTTGTGATTCATAGCCGAACGCTCTACCGTCTAAGCTAAACCGAGTCGAAATAAACGTTAATATTCGAGGCGCCACTAATATGAATGAATTAAAGTAACTTCTAAAGTTTTTTTAAAAAGTTAATAAATGAGTAAAAGAAATATCGAGATAAGTATATACTATTATATATATATATATTTGGCGAAAGATCATTTATCTTGACCGTTTTTAGTGAAAAAAAAAAGGAAGTGTGACTTGATTTTTTATTATTAGAATTATATTATTTATTAAATAACAAATTTTCTTATTCAAGTTACATACATTAGAATCATTTTTATTTTATGTTTTTTTAGTGTTTAATAAACACGAAGCAAACATAAAGCTTATCTTAACATTTCGTATATAAACAGTTTACGAAATGTTTATTCAACTACCTCGTATTTTTATTTTTTAAAATCTTGTTATTGTTATTACACATTTAAATGTTAAGCTGAGTGTTACTAATAAAAAAAATGTAAAGATAAATAAACTTTCGACAACTATATGAATAATCTTCATACAATGACTGCTATTTACACAGTAGCATTGCAACCAACAAAGCCTTCATCATGATGACTCTAGGTTCAGGCATGGTTTCGGGGCCGAAGCATCATTACCACTAACCCAGAGCGCCCCAGCAGTATCTCACGATACCACCAGACTTTGTATATATTTATTTACTGTTTGTTTACTTATTTACGAAATGTAAGTTAAGTTTCTTCAAATAAATTATATAACTTAATTACCTCGTTTTTTTAAACTCCTGTCTAGATTTTTGTAAAAGGCTTTTTTTTCTAAAACTCTTTTGTACATACGAAAAAAATTAAATACCGATTAAAAAAAAGTTGAGTTATTAATCGTTAACTTAAATGTTTTCGCTTATTATTGTTATTTACTTCGCTGTAATAAATAATTCAATCGATAAAACCACATACAAATTACATATTTAGAAAGATTCTTTTCTTTTCTTTTTTATCAAATGAATATTTGTAAGATTAGACCGGTGATACGCGAGAAATTCCGAGCTGAAACAATTAGGGAACAAATTTGTCAACTTCAAATTACTAGCAACGGCGCCATTTTATTGTTGATACAGCGAAATTGTTCTTATATTAGCAGCACCAGCTATGCCACGATTATAGCAAATCGTTTGAATTTTTTATTAATTAATTTTATATTTAATCAGTAAAAATCAATAACCAAATTTGGCGTGTTTCGTAGTTAGAAGGATAATAATGTGTATGCAAGATTTTGAATCTGAGTGACCTCCCGTTTTAGATTTATACATCGACATGTACATGCCAATCTTCCTTTTATATATATATATAGATGTATATGTATATATATATGTGCTTGTGTGTGTCTACGTGTATGTGTGTTTATGTTTACCTATCCCCTGTGGAACATGCAGGATGGGACACAAGGTAATTTATTTCGCAGTTTTGTTTCTCTTCGTCCAGTTGACGTATTGAGTCTAAAGTTCACAGTCTATTCTGCTCTGCCCTACCATTTACTTATCGCTGATACAGAGAGAATGAGTGGATTTCTGCTTCCCCAATGACACTAGTGTGTGGTGAAACAAATAATGTTAATATCCAATAACCGTTACACAAACGCCTCCTTATTGAACACTTACTTAGAACAGGTATTTGAGGTATGTATGCCAGATGAGCAGATCCTAACCCCACCACGACCACGACCACCAACACCAACAACAGATGTCAAAGGTCCATTATTTGCCTGTTTTTCTTCTTTTTAAATAGGCAAGGTACACCTGAAGAAGGCCGGATGATACAACAGTCGAAACGTTGTGTTTTTATATATCACAATAAATATGAGGACAACAGTCCTAAAAATCAAAATAGGTCGCCAGTGAGGCCTAGAGTTGGTATCAGCCATACAGCGAGGGAGTCTATCCCCTTTTCCCTAGCGCTAGACGAAGGAGATTGTTTTTAGCGTCTGGGCCGAGCACCACACCTACCGTCAGCTCCTTACTTTACCGCACAGACCCCTGTGCTACTCATACGCTGAGTTGGCGAGGGCCTGTGTCGAACCAGAAACCTTGAGGTTTCCTGCCGAACACTCTACCGACTGAGCCCCACTAAGAAATTCCTACTCTCGGATGTGACATGTACTTGTGGTTCTATCGGAAAACCGATAGTAGAATTATTTCCCCTGTCGCTAGGGGGCGAATCGCCAACATCGTATGTTGGCGGCAAAACCAAACCCCATCACTTATCTGAAGGCTGTTGACCTGACGAGCCACTTTAACAAGGGCTCCATCCACCGCCCACTTAAAAGGGCAGTTAACCAGGCGAGTCGCTCAAAGAAAGCACTCCCCAACACTTTACTTATCCTAAGAACTTTCACCAGGAGAAACGCGTTTTTAACAGCATTCCAAACGACGGCGAGTAGAAATCCCTTTCTAGGCCACTTCACCAACGAACTGTTAACTTCACCCCTCAAGATAAGTCTCGTAGCAAAGCCAACAATTTGCAGCAATTTTTGTACCTTTATAATACAAGTGTTTTAATTCCATTGTGTTGTTTGTCTTCTTTGATCCGAAATAATGGCCGACCACCGGGAAAATAAGAGAACCCTACGATCCCCCGGTAGAGCGTTCGGCTAGAAACCACAAGGTTCCTAGTTCGATACCGGCCCTCGCCAACTCAGCGTATGAGTAGCACAAGGATATGTGCGGTAAAGTAAGGAGCTGATGGTAAGTGTGGCGCTTCACTTCAGATGCAAAAACAATCTCCTTGGTCTAGCGCTAGTGGAAAGGGGATAGACTCTCTCGCTGATTAGCTGATACCGACTTTAGGCCGCCCCGACGACTTTACTTTTTTACGATCCCCGTAAATTCCTCGTAGTTCTGTTTCAGATTAGCGCAAGATGTTATGTTATGAAATGAATAAGATATTTAAAAATGAATTAAAAATAAAAGAAAAAAGAAAAAAACTATTATGAAGATAATCCACTTGGAAAGTAATTCTATTTCATGATTTTGTTTTTATTGTATTATAAATCGTATTTTTAGAGCCGCCGGTTCGCTTGTTTTATGCTTGATGTATTCTAGTATGTATTGGCTCGTGTCTGACGTCAACCTGTCGGGCTGAAACCTTCCAAATTATTTTCAGCACACATCTGTTACTGGAGTGAAACAATGTATACAATAATGCAAAAAAAAGAAGGGTGCTATTGTATACCTAACAATGCTAAAGGGGTGCTATTGTACACCCCACAGTTAATGGGGTGACATAAGGGTTAGTATTATTGAAGACCTTCAGGGAAGTCATTGATGTGTGTATATGTATGCGTAATTTTTTTTTTTTTTTTTTTGCAAAGCATCTTTGTTTAGTGGTTTAGTGCTAGCGTGTGGGGTATTTTACAAGCAAATGATTACGCGTGGTGTACGTCGAAGAAAAAGAAGAGCTACTGTTACATTAGGCGTTTACACGCGATTTATGGGGGTTAGTTCGAATTAACTAATAAAAAAAAAGTAACAAGTTTATAATAGATACTTTTTGGAAATACGCCTACAGAAACAGCAATTGTAACATATGGGCAAACTCAAATACAATAACAAACTAGAAAACAGAAATGGGAAGATAAACAACTATGTGGATATTTCAAGCGTTAAATTGCAGAGATCGTACATGATAAGATCTGGACATGGCTAAGAAGGCGAAATCGCTAGAGACAAAATGAATATCTCATTATTTAGGCACCCCTTTTGCCATCTCGTTTCATAAGGACATTTTTTTTTCATTTACACCGTCAAAATCCGGTTGTTTGTTAGGGTTAGGGTTAGGGGTCAGTGTTAGGTTTAGGGGTTAGGGTTAACCCCTAACCCTAACCCCTAAACCTAACACTGACCCCTAACCCCTAACCCCTAACAAACAACCGAATTTTTTTAATTAAAAAAAGACTCTAAAGGTTGTCTGTTAACAAACAACCGGATTTTGACGGTGTAAATGAAAAAATCCTTATGAAAACGAGATCGTAAAAGGGGTGCCTAAAGTAATATGGTCCCATTATTGCAGCACAAGATAATGTCATTAGGACAAAATATATCAAAGCGTAAAACTCCAATGAAGATAAATGATAATAAGTTCAGATTATGCGGAGACGGAGGTGAAATGGTTAATTAGATAATTCAATGATGCAGCAAACTGGTACACAAGAAATACATGACTAGGCACGACTGGGTGGGAAGGGTGATCCACTGGAAATTGTGCAAGATATATTTTTTATATATACATATATATATATGTATATATATGTGTATATAAATATGCATATATATACATATGTATACATACGTATATATATACATACATATATTTATATCTATATATATATGCATATGTATACATACAGGCACACCCATAAGTATATATGTGTGTATGTGTGTGTGTATATATGCATATATATATACATGGGAAATGCCGATGAAATCACGCATTTTTTGTAATAGTCACGTTGTAAAATGATTGGAAGGAAGTCGGGAAAATAACTACCTCCAACTTAGGGCATCCCATCGTAGGGAAATGATCACCAAGCTGGTCTCGTATATCCATTACTACTGAATAGAAAGTTTATCCTCGCTGGATAACCAATATTTGCGAACTTGTGTCTCCATCTTAGCCGTGGCAAGCTATTCTCACCAAGCCATCACTACTGAGTAGTGAGTTCGATCCTCTCTGGATACCCCATAATTGCAATTTTATGTCACATCCTACCCGTGGCAAACGAGTTGGATAAATACCGGGTGTAATGGTTAGCAAGGTAGTCTTGCCGATCCGTCATTACTGAATAACAAATTAATCCTCACTGGATGCCCGATACTTGCAATTTTATGTCACATCCTACCCGTGGCAAACGAGTTGGATAAATACCGGGTGTAATGGTTAGCAAGGTAGTCTTGCCGATCCGTCATTACTGAATAACAATTAATCCTCACTGGATACCCATACTTGCAATTTATGTCACATCCTACCCGTGGCAAACGAGTTGGATAAATACCGGGTGTAATGGTTAGCAAGGTAGTCTTGCCGATCCGTCATTACTGAATAACAAATTAATCCTCACTGGATGCCCGATACTTGCGATCTTCAGTCAGATCCTACTTAGGAATACGGGTTGAATAAATAAAGGGTGTCCCATCGTAGTTAATGGTTAGGAATTTATTCTCGCAGATCAATTACTATTGATAGCGAGTTCGATCCTCGCTTGATGCCCCCATACTTTCAACTTTGTGTCCCATCCTAACCGTGGGGGACGATTTAGGAAAATACCTACTTCCAAGTGAAGTTCAGTAATCGAAATAGTGTTTGCTTTTTTTTTCCCGATTGGATTTTTTACTTCCTTGCCTTGGAGATGATAAACCATTTTTGTTTGCGCTAGTTCTTACAAGAGATAAATTACCCCGGGGGATTTCTTCTTTGAGGTAACGCCAAAGGCAACTAAGCGCTGGTAAAAAGATTGTGATTCCTTTTTCTTTTTCGTTTATTTTATTTTTTTTAATTTTTTATATATATATTTATTTTTTCATGATACCAATAAGTTAGTTCCAGCAATTAATGTTAGGTTAATTTCCCAGGTTTCTCTTTTCTGGTAGAGATCAAATCGCAATATATATATATATATATATATATATATATATATATATATATATATATATATGTGTGTGTGTGTGTGTGTGTGTGTATGTGTGAATATATATATATATATATATGCACATATATACATATGTATACATATATATATAAATATATATATGCATATGTATACATACATGCATACACATATGTATATATGTGTGTATGTGTGTATATATATGCATATATATACACATATATATGAATGTATATATATATATATATATATGTATATATATATATGCATATATATACAAATATATATGTATATATATGCATATATATATATGTGCATATATATGTATATATATACATACATATATATATACATATTACCTACACATATATATATGTATATATATATGTATATATATGTATGTATGTGCATATATATGTATATATATATACACACTCATATATATATATGTATATATATGTATATATATACATACATATTTGTGTGTATATATATGCCTATATATACATACATACACACTTCTACATGTATGTTTCTGTGGTTGCAAGCGTGTGTGCGCGAGCGTGTGTTTATGTATATATATATATGTGTATATATATATGTATATATATACATACATATATATACATATTACGTACACATATATATATGTATATATATATGTATATATATATGTATGTGCATATATATGCATATATATACACACATATATATGTATGTATATATGTGTGTATATATATATATATATATATATGCATATATACATACATATATCTATATACATATATACATATATATATGTGTGTATATATATGAATATATATACATACATACACACTTCTACATGTGTGTTTGTGTGTTTGCATGCGAGTGTGCGCGCGTGTGTGCGTGTGTGTGTCTGTGTGTGTGTGTGTGGTGTGTGTGTGTGTGTGTGTGTGTGTGTTAGAAGATTAATGAATAACAAAAAAATTGATTGACAGAAAAAGAAAGAGTTGATGGCAGACACTATCATTTTTTCCCGCAAATATTATCTATCTGTTTTTATAAGTCTGAACTTGGAACAAAAATTAATCAGAAATTGTAAAAGTAATCTTCTAATTAAAAATGTGATGTCAAAAATAATTACAAATGTTATATTTGAATAATATTTTTATCATTTCTTTTGTTTTTACACCCTTTGTACCATGTACAGTAGCAGCCATTTTATTTTAATAGTATTTTTCCTTTCTTTTTTCCAAAGTGAAAAAAGTTAATTTTTCAAGCTTGATTTTTTTAAAACTCTACTATAATAAGCAAAATGGTGGAGGTGCCGGTCGTGTAATGGTTATCATCGTAGGAAATGGACACGGCGAGACGAGTTCAAATCTTGGTCGAGGCTGGTTGCATTTCCCACAGCGTTAAAACCATTGGGAAAGCTATGGATTCAACTATTATTCCACCGGCTATGAGCAAATAGTAGGGCAGACTGAGTTTTTTTTTCAACTTTAGTTAGGTAACCAGCTTCGAAGAAAGAAAAGTCTCAATTCAAACCTGTTAAAATCCGCCAGAGAATTTGACCTCGTGTCAAATCCTACTCGCGCAGAGGGGTTGGTAAATATGAATAATGGAATGTGACCAAATGAGGTTTATTTTTCAACATAGTTTCCTTTGTGGCTTACAAACTTAATCAAAATGAGGGTGTTGTTGTTTTTCTTCGCGGAGTTCCGTCCCGGCCTCCTTCCTCAAAAACCGCTAGCTGGTGGCTGCTGAAAAAGCAACACCAGCTACGATTGAAGTCCGTAGTAGAAACGGTGTCACTTGAAAAAACAGAAAACAAAACAAAAAAACAACCAACTTAGGGCGTTTTTTCCGAATACCCAACCCTTACCCCAACCCTAACCCTAACCCTAAACCCTAACCCTAACCCTAAACCCCCTAGTAAAAATTAACAGTTTTACTGCAAAATTAGTGGGTTCTTTTTTTTTCTGGGTCACCCAGTATACAGGGTGACCCAGAAAAAAACAAAGCCCAAATTATTTATTTATTTTCCCATTAAACTAACCCTAAACCTCAACCCAAACCCCAACCACAACCCTAAGCTTAGTTTTTTTTCAAGTGACACCGCTTCGGCTACAGATTTCAATCATAGCTGGTGTTGTTTTTTCAGCAGTCACCGGCTAGCGGTTTTTGAGACAGGAGGCCGGACGGAACACCGCGAATTTTCCCCTTTTTCTTTATTAATCAATTATCTTAATTTTTAATTTATACTGATTTATGTTTATTCTAATGAAGCCCCATTTATATTTAAACTAGAAGCGGCTACCAGACGTTGCCTGGGTAGAGAGGGGATAATAAAAAGTTAGTCTCGCAGATCCATCTATTGTTTTGGTCTTACATAATTGACTTATATTTTAATCCCAAACGCCACTAATGACTTTCCCTTCTCTTATTATTCAAATCCTAATTTTTGAATATATTCTCAGATATAAATACAATCTTCATTATTTTTGCACAAAAACCAAGCTCTGGTAATAGTGAATGTTTATATAAATATACTTTGTCATATATTGTTTTATTTTTGTAGTTTCCTCCGGACGTACGTACACAACTGCTTTATATATATGTACTAGAAGCGGCTAATCCGGTGTTGCCTGGGTAGAGGGGGATTTTTTAAAGTTAGTTCCGCCACCCACAAGCCGTGACTCATGGGTGGCGGGTGCAAAACATGCGTTAATCCTGTCGGCATTTCCCCTCAAGGTGGCGCCTCATGCACTGGGCAATTAACCCAGCCCTGTCCCTTTAAATCAAGGGGGCAGGTGTTGGCCTCCTGGGATCAACGATGTTAGCTTGTAAGGTCCAGGGCCGAAGTCACTGGACCACCGGCGTTGACCATACCTACATATCAATAACATGCAATTTTATTTATATATAGAACAAAATAGCGATTTACAGTGTGAACGGGGAGATTATTTTGCATATTGATATTAAAAATTTGATTTTAATAAATATGTGCTTAGTATTATTGATTTTTTAATTGTTTGGTTTTATCTTAATGAATATAAGCAAAAATCTTGGGGATAAATATTAAAAGAAATCCATTAACAAAAAGAGATAACTGTAATTTTATTCTTTTAACTAAATAACCAAATTAGAAAAATGATGGTTGGTGGAGCGCTCCACCTCAACGCCAAAACAATCTCCTTGGTCTAGCGCTAGTGACAAGGGGATTAACTCCCTCCCTGTCTGGTTGATACCGACTTTAGGCCACCCCGACTACTATAAAAAAAAAAATTATCCGATAGTTTCCCAAAAATGCCCACTTAGATTATTTTGTTTACCATTAACAATGAACACGATTCCCTAACCTGTAGGCATAAGATATACCTGGAAATGCCGTTAAAATCAATCATTCATTCAATCATTCAATCATATATTGATCAGCAGGGTGATTAATGAGATTAAAGATTTGGTTAAACATTTACAGATGATCCGGCTTCCTTTTAGTGCATGTTGCGACTTCAAAGGAGAAATTACAGTTTGACCTTTGTGTCAATATTCCATCTACAAAGAAAAATGCACAGGAGTCAAATTGACCGTTGGGAATTAAGATCAGATTCGAGTCGAATGGGAACGCATCTGCTGTCAAAGCAGAAAGTGGCTCTATTTAAAAAAAAAAAAAAAAAAAAACATCATCATTTTACGGTTAGTAATAATATGTACACTCTGCAAAACAGATCACTTCCCCGTGGCGTAGTAGGTAACGTGCTGGACTGAGATATCGAACTAATATCTATCTATTCTTGGTTTTCGCTTTATTATTTTTGGTCTCTCTCTCTCTCTCTCTCTCTCTATCTATCTATCTCTCTCTCTCGCCTCTCTCTCCCCCCTCTCTCTTTCTCTGTCTGTATGTCTGTGTGTCTCTTTCTCTCCTTGGCAGTCATTTTTCTCTCTCTGTCTCTCACACTCTCTCTCTCTCATTGACAACTATTTCTCTCTCTCACTCTCTCACTCTCACTCTCTCACTCTCTCTCCGCTCTCGTAATCTCTCTTCTCTTCTTTCTCTCCCTCTCTCTCCTTGACAGCCCTTGCTATATTCCCCCTTTCTCTCTCTCTCTCTCTGATAGTCATTTTCTCACTATTTCCTCTCCGTCTCTGATAGTCATCCCCCCTCTCTCTCTCTCTCTCTCTCCTCTCTCTCTCTCTCTCTCTCTATATATATATATATATATATATATATATATATATAGTTTCGGTAACAGACGGAAAAGCACACAATCTCTGTTATAATAATAATAAATAATAAATATATAGATATTGTATTGAGGGTGTATTGTATTTGATCTATATATAGATATTGTATTATTGTATTTAGTGTATATTGTATTTGATATCTGTATAGATATTGTATTTGGTATATAGTGTATTTGAACTGTATAACTATATTTTGTATTTAGTTTTTTATTGTATTTGATCTGTAAATAGATATTGTCTATTGTATTTAGTTTTTTTTTTTTATTGTATTTGATCTGTAAATAGATATTTGTGCTATTGTATTTAGTTTTTTTATTGTATTTGATCTGTAAATAGATATTGTGCTATTGTATTTAGTTTTTTTATTGTATTTGATCTGTAAATAGATATTGTTGCTATTGTATTTTTTTTTTTATTGTATTTGATCTGTAAATAGATATTGTGCATTGTGATATTGTATTTATTTTTTTATTGTATTTGATCTGTAAATAGATATTGTGCTATTGTATTTATTTTTTATTGTATTTGATCTGTAAATAGATATTGTGTTATTGTATTTATTTTTTATTGTATTTGATCTGTAAATAGATATTGTGCTATTGTATTTATTTTTTTATTGTATTTGATCTGTAAATAGATATTGTGCTACTGTATTTATTTTTTTATTGTATTTGATCTGTAAATAGATATTGTGATATTGTATTTAGTTTTTTTATTGTATTTGATCTGTAAATAGATATTGTGATATTGTATTTATTTTTTATTGTATTTGATCTGTAAATAGATATTGTGATATTGTATTTAGTTTTTTTATTGTATTTGATCTGTAAATAGATATTGTGATATTGTATTTATTTTTTATTGTATTTGATCTGTAAATAGATATTGTGATATTGTGTTTAGTTTTTTTTATTGTATTTGATCTGTAAATAGATATTGTGATATTGTTTTAGTTTTTTTTATTGTATTTGATCTGTAAATAGATATTGTGTTATTGTATTATTTTTATTGTATTTGATCTGTAAATAGATATTGTGATATTGTATTTATTTTTTTATTGTATTTGATCTGTAAATAGATATTGTGCTATTGTATTTATTTTTTTATTGTATTTGATCTGTAAATAGATATTGTGATATTGTATTTAGTTTTTTTAATTGTATTTGATCTGTAAATAGATATTGTGATATTGTATTTAGTTTTTTCATTGTATTTGATCTGTAAATAGATATTGTGATATTGTATTTAGTTTTTTCATTGTATTTGATCTGTAAATAGATATGTGATATTGTATTTAGTTTTTTTTATTGTATTTGATCTGTAAATAGATATTGTATCATTGTATTCAGTGTAGTACTTAATCTAGTTTACATACTACGAACATCGTTAGATCTAATGAAGAAAAATGATTTAGAACTAAAAAAAGGCGAAAAGCAGACAATATCCCACATAAACTATTATAGATGCAGATTATGTAGATGATCTAGTGCTTCTCGCAAATACACTAGTCCAGGTCGAATCAACGGAGTTCATGTGTACATCACTGCCACATTATACTGAACACCACTATTACAAAACAAAATGGTCGAGAAGGTTCAAGAGCGCCATTAATTTTTGAATCTCCCTCGTAAGGTGTGTTTTTTTTTTTTAGGTCGGAAAATACACCGACGTATAGGTCAAGGCGAAAGACGCTACGTAAGAATTTTTACCGATTATTTCATCGGGGATGTGGGTTGAAAAAAAAGAAAAAGAAAGAAAAAGAAAAGAAAAAGAAAAGAAAAAGAAGGAAACAACAACAACAACAAAAAGAAGAATTTTAGACATCTGACCCTTTTTGTTCTTTCTTTGTCACGAGACGGTCGGTCAGGTGCGCGGTCGTTCAAAGCTGACACCCTCGTTAAGTGTATCTGGTGGGGTCGGTGACTGGACCGCTGAGCCCCGGCTACAAAGCAGCGATCCAGCTGACTCCTCGTAGGTGACATGAGCAATCAGATTCACGCTAGAGGATTGGCCACTGGTGAGACACCATAAAAGCAGATGCAATCCTTTGCACTTTCAAAAAGCGTGTATTATTTTACTCCTTGTAAGATTTTTCACATCAGCTCTAAACTGGCGGTCTTTCACTGGAGTTCAAGTGACAGCAAGTCTACTAAAGTCTCTAGGACTCTTTTCATTATTATTTCACTCTTTGTGAGTTTTTCACACTAGCGAAAGCTGATGGTCTTTCACTTTAAAAAAAAGCGTGTATTATTTTACTCCTTGTAAAAATTTTCACGTCAGCTCTCGACTGGCGGTCTTTTCACTGGAGTCTGAGTGACAGCAAGTCTCCTATGGTCTCCAGGTTTCTTTTGAGCATTCTTACTCTCTCTCTCTCTCTCTCTCTCTCTCTCTCTCTCTCTCTATCTATATATATATATATATATATATATATATAGTAAATGAAGAAAAAAACTCTAAACTTGCTTCATTACAATAATTTATTTCAACCGTATTAATACGGCATCTTCACATAATCACAAGAACATGACTCTTACTGAGAATTGAGCTCTCCTTATGGTCTACCTGTATCAGCTTGGTTCTCAGTAAGAGTCATGTTCTTGTGATTACCTGAAGATACCGTATTAATACGGTTGAAATAAATTATTGTAATGAAGCAAGTTTACATTTTTTTCTTCATTTACTAAATATCTTGCTCTGTCCTTCTACTCACTGATATTAGGCACATTGAGCTCTCCTTATTGTCTACCTGCATCAGCTTGGTTAAATCACACATGGAAAGATCCTAACTACGGAAAAAACTATATATATATATATATAAATATGTTGAAAGGATAAATAAATAAAAGAAAATGTTGAATGGATAAAATTAGTTTAATGGATTACCAATACGAGTTTCGGCCGGGAGTTTGCTCATGTACACATTGTATTCCATCTTTTATTATTTTAAATATGAAATAAATTGATTATAATAGAAAATTATTAAATATTTAAGCATACAAGAAAACGGCCTTTTTCAGAGTAAAATGTTTGACATTTGAAGTTAAAACGGTCAAAATATAGAGAATTTTCAACTTGTGCATAAGTCACAGGGCGGCTAATGTCAGTATCAGCCAGACAGCGAGAGAGTCTATCCCCTTTTCACTAGCGCTAGACCAAGGAGATCATTTTAGCATCTGATGTGGAGCGCCACACCTACCTTCAGCTCCTCACTTTATCGCACAGATCACTGTGCTACTCATACGCTGAGATGGCCAATACATATATATATATATATATATATATATATATATATATATATATATATGTATATATCTTCGCTCTCTTTCTTTTTCACTTTTTCCTTCTCTTTTATTGCACATGTCTTTCTCTTAACGATTTCCTATTTTTTGTTTCTTTCTTTGACTTTTCTTTTTTCTTTCTTTCTCCAGTTTTTTCTTTTCTCTTTCTCCCTTTTTCCTTGTTTCTTTATCCTTTTTTCTTTCTATGTCTATTTTTATTTCTCTTTCTTCCATTTCTTCCCCTTTCTTTCATTTTAAAAAAATTCTATTTCTTTTTATTATTCATGCTTTATTTCTCCCCCTTTTTCCTAGCATTTTCTTTTTTTTCTTTTGCTTCTTTCTCTGTCCCTTTTTTCTCATTCATTTATTCATTCATTCTTTAATATTTTCCTCTCTTTCATCCGCCCCTCTCTCACTTTCTTTCAATCTGTTTATTTCATGCTTTTTTCTATCTATTAATCTCATTCTTTTTTTTCTCTTATTCTTTTCTTTCTTTTTTTCTTTCTTTTTTTCAGCAACCTTTTCTTTTCCTTATTCTTTCCCACTTACTTTTTTTATTTTTCTTTCTTTCTTTCTTTCTCTTTAAGCAACCTTTTCTTCTCTTTATTCTTTCCCACTTCTTTTCTTTCTTTTCTTTCTTTTCTTTCTTTCTTTCTTTCTTTCTTTTCTTAGCAACCTTTTCTTCTTATTCTTTCCCACATTCCTTGCTTTCATTCGTTTCTTTCTTTCTTTTTAGCAACCTTTTCTTCTCTTTATTCTTTCCCATTCCTTTTCCTTTTTCTTTCTTTCTTTCTTTTTCTTTTTTCTTTCTTTCTTTCGCAACCTTTCTTTCCTTATTCTTTCCCACATTCTTTTTTCTTTCTTTCTTTTTTTTTTAGCAACCTTTCTTCTCTTTATTCTTCCCACTTCCTTTTCTTTCTTTCTTTCTTTTCTTTCTTCTTTCTTTCTTTCTTCTACACATACAGATAAATACCCTCACTTTCACACTCTTTATCTATATTCCTTCTTTCAGCCTTTCTTTAAAATTTAAAACCCTTCCATCCCCCCCAACCTCCTTCATAAATTTCATGTTTCCATTTTCGCCTCATCGCTAACCCTAATCCCAAGTTCCCGCCAAAACCAAGACTATTTCCGGCGCACTTTTACACTTTAATCTCCCCCCCTCCACGTTCGCGCCATTAAATCCAATTCACTTTTCGCTTCTCCATTCTTCGCCTTGTTTCAATCACCCCATCTTTTATTGCTGCGATCATTTTACAATACTTCACAGTAATTACGTCTCGCCCTCACCTTCCGCCTTACTCTCCCTCACCTTCCGCCTTACTCTCCCTCACCTTCCGCTTACCTCGCCCCCTCCTCATCCTCACCCCCTTCGTTCGTTTTTATCACTTTACTGATCTGAACAACGCCGACGTCAGACATTAAATGAATCACCCGAGCAAAACAAATGTATCAATGATTACAAGCAGAGGAAACTTGAAATATTTTCAGATTAGAATCCTCAATTCTTCTCTTTACCTGAGGCCGATTTGCTTTACGTGTAAGCTGACATGATGCAAGAAACCCCCGGGTGACGTTATTGCTCCTAATATTATATATACTATATATATAAAAGAAGGGAAGCGCGTGGTGTAATGGTTAAAGTCATGGGAAATGGACTCGTCGCCCCGAGTTCAAATCCTGGATGTGGTAATTGCATTTCACTTAGTGCTAATAACCTTGGGAAAGGTATGAATCCTACTCTCCCTCCAGCTATGGATAAATAGTAGGACAGACTGGACTCTTTAACCTTGGTTAGGTAACCGGTCTAGGAGAAGGAAAACTCTGAATTAAAACCTGTTGAACTCCGCTTAAGAAATTGACCTTGTGTCACATCCTGCTCGTGCGGAGGGGTTGGTAAATACATATATATACAAAAGAAAGTTTGGTATGTACGTGTCGACTTATGACTCAGAAATGTTATTCAGATTCGAAATCTTGCATACACCCTGACCTTCTTATAACTAAGAAACACACCAAATTTGGTTATTGATTTTTACTGATTAAAGGATATGATTTTTTTTAATTCCTAAAATAAACAAACATTCTACTATACAAATTCTCAGCGATTTTTTTTTTAATTTGATAAATTATTTTCCTCTTATTTTCTCTCTTACACCTGTTTTCTTCTCACTCACTTTCAGGTGTTCCTAATTTTTTTTAGTCCAGTCATGGACCGGGTACTTTTGCTAGTACAATATAAAATAGATATGTGTGTGTGTGTGTGTCGACACTTTTTCTTCTAAAATCTGGGAGGAACTCAGACAATTTCTTCTTTAAAATTCATATATCAACAAACGCTGCGAATTAGTTTTTTTTAAAACTATGTTTCATAGCCCTTATTCAATAACTAGAAGCGGCTACCAGCGACCTCTGCGTAGAGGGAGTAGGTAAACAAAAACCTTGGTGTATTGATTTGTTTACTTTTGAGATTTGCAAATGATGGACATTTTAAGTAGAATTCCAATGCTATTTCTATGTATATTTTAATTTTTAAATATGCTTGAATATAAATCAAATCTTCATAATGTTTGCACAAAAAGCAAGAACCGTTGATATTTAATGTGTATATATATTTACTTTGTCGTTAATGGTTTTATTTTCATAATTTCATCCGGGCATACATACACACCAACTGCCTTTACATGTGTATAGATAAGGTCTATGTAACATTCTTATAAGAAAAATGATATACTGATCTTCTCTTCTTAGCTGGTTGGGTCGTTTATTGTCTATCTGGTATCTAGGCTGGTTCTCTGTTCTTCATGGTCTGTGACTACTCGGGTCTTCTTGGAACTTTAATCTTTGTGTCCACTGATGTTTTTAGTAACGAACACAAATCTTGTTTTTAGACGTCCTTTATTCAACCCAAGTAAGAACAACAAGTGTGGAGAAATGGCTAACCGACGACAGACGCCATTTGTGTCTGTTCTATTTTGTCACATTGCTAAATATGGCTTTCTTACAATCATTCTGCTCTCACGCGCGGCTCTGGCCAATCAGAGACCAACTACAAGGTCAGTAAAAGGTTAAGTCCTGTCAATCACATACGTTTTATTTCATGATTCAGAATTACTGTTGAGAATAAGGATTTGAATAGTGTATATATGTACTTACTCAACTCCTTCGCACAAGAAGGATGTGACACAATGTCAGTTATTAAGTCAGTGTTGTAGAGGTTTGAATTCAGATTTTTCCTTTCAGATTTCTTGCCATATGAAGGTCAAATAACTCAATCTGCCCTATTATTTGCCATAGCTGGAGGGAGAATATTTGGATGCATACAGTTTCTAAGGGTATTTGAACTGTGACATGCAAACAACCCGTCCAGGATTTGAACTAGTGTCGCCGTGTCCATTTTCTACGACGATAAACATCACACAATAGTATATGTATTTATGTTTTAGAATTTATGGTTTATGAGGCAGGTTTTGTTATTGTGACCGAAAAGAATTAGTTCATCTATAGTCTTGGGAGAGTCAATTTATTGAGAAATGAGGTAGGTAGTTTTATTATTGGAGCAGAAAAATTGAGTTCATCTATAGTCTTGGGAGAGTCAATTTATTGAGAAATGAGGTAGGTAGTTTTATTATTGGAGCAGAAAATTTTAGTTCATCTATAGTCTTGGGAGAGTCAATTTATTGAGAAATGAGGTAGGTAGTTTTATTATTGGAGCAGAAAAATTGAGTTCATCTATAGTCTTGGGAGAGTCAATTTATTGAGAAATGAGGTAGGTAGTTTTATTATTGGAGCAGAAAATTTTAGTTATCTATAGTCTTGGGAGAGTCAATTTATTGAGAAATGAGGTAGGTAGTTTTATTATTGGAGCAGAAAAATTGAGTTCATCTATAGTCTTGGGAGAGTCAATTTATTGAGAAATGAGGTAGGTAGTTTTATTATTGGAGCAGAAAATTTTAGTTTATCTATAGTCTTGGGAGAGTCAATTTATTGAGAAATGAGGTAGGTAGTTTTATTATTGGAGCAGAAAAATTGAGTTCATCTATAGTCTTGGGAGAGTCAATTTATTGAGAAATGAGGTAGGTAGTTTTATTATTGGAGCAGAAAAATTTAGTTCATCTATAGTCTTGGGAGAGTCAATTTATTGAGAAATGAGGTAGGTAGTTTTATTATTGGAGCAGAAAAATTTAGTTCATCTATAGTCTTGGGAGAGTCAATTTATTGAGAAATGAGGTAGGTAGTTTTATTATTGGAGCAGAAAATTTTAGTTCATCTATAGTCTTGGGAGAGTCAATTTATTGAGAAATGAGGTAGGTAGTTTTATTATTGGAGCAGAAAATTTAGTTTCATCTATAGTCTTGGAGAGTCAATTTATTGAGAAATGAGGTAGGTAGTTTTATTATTGGAGCAGAAAATTTAGTTTATCTATAGTCTTGGGAGAGTCAATTTATTGAGAATGAGGTAGGTAGTTTTATTATTGGAGCAGAAAATTTTAGTTTATCTATAGTCTTGGGAGAGTCAATTTATTGAGAAATGAGGTAGGTAGTTTTATTATTGGAGCAGAAAAATTAGTTCATCTATAGTCTTGGGAGAGTCAATTTATTGAGAAATGAGGTAGGTAGTTTTATTATTGGAGCAGAAAAATTTAGTTCATCTATAGTCTTGGGGAGAGTCAATTTATTGAGAAATGAGGTAGGTAGTTTTATTATTGGAGCAGCAAAAATTTTAGTTTATCTATAGTCTTGGGAGAGTCAATTTATTGAGAAATGAGGTAGGTAGTTTTATTATTGGAACAGAAAAATTTAGTTCATCAATAGGCTTAGAAGAGTCGATTTATTGAGAAAGGATGTAGACCAGTTTTGTTATTAAGGCAGAAAATATATAGTTCTTTTATAGTCTTTGAAGAGTCCAATTATTGATAAATAAAGTAGGCAGTTTTTTTTTTTTGAGGCAGAAAAATGCAGTTCATTAATAATCTTAGAATAGTTAATTTATAAAGAAATGAAGTAGTTTTGTTTTTGAGGCCAAACAATTAAGTTCATTTTGAGTCTTGGAAGAGTCGATTTCTTTTGGAATGATATTTTTAAAAATGTGTCACCCGAGAAATTAATAATTCATAAGTTTTTATTTGGACATGATGTACATAGCTTAGGCATGAAGCCTGAAGGTTTTTGTGGGGATGTGGGTGACAAAAGTTGTCGCGCATTCCTTTGTTCTATTCTAGATAGTTCTATCCGATCCATGATAATAAAAATACTCGTCCATCGCCCTTCACCAAAAACACCTCGAACATTCTATCGTGTCCTTTTAAAAATCCCAAAATGAAGAAGACAAATATTTATGTAATTATTACTAATAATTCATAATATTTGTCTGGCTATATTAGATGACGCTTGATTAGTTGTATTATTAGGTTTTTTCGGATTGTTGTCCTTATCTTCATTGTTATATACATGACGTTTCGGCCGAAGTGCCTACCGGCCTTCTTCAAGTGTTTCTGGTCGAATTCGGGAACCTTCTCGTCAAGTTATGGAACATTATCGTGGAACTCAGGAGACTGCAAGTCGTAATCGGAGCCTTCAGGGAACCGAACCCTTTATTCAATCCATTTAGGTAGTCTGTTCTCATTTCGTTAATTATGATCGGGTACAAGTGTTAAGCTATGTTAAGTATTGTATACTATTATCGCTCGTGGTCAAGATTGAACCTGCAACCTACCCATGATTGTCACTTAGAGCTGTATTAATTCAATCCCCATATCCGTTGCGACATGTGTCCAGCCGGAGACCAGTCTACCCAGTGGATTGAATAAAGAGTTCCGTGATGACTTCCGATTACGACATGAAGGTTACCGAGATCGACAAGAAACGTTGTGCGTATAACAATGAAGATGAGAACAACAGTCCCAAAAATCCAAATAACGCAAATAATTCATAAGTTTTTTATTTGCTGGAGGGAGAATGTTTGGATGTAAATCTTTCCCAATGGTATTAGGGTTATGTAACAACCTCATTGCCTGACCAAGTTTAAAGAGCCGAATCTGTCCTACCATTTACCCATAGCTGGAGGTGTAATAGTTGGATTCGTACCTTACCCAAGGGTTTTAGGCACGACATGAAATGAAATAGCTGCGTCCAAGATTTGAAATCGTCTTGCCATGTCCATTACACCACAATAACCATTACACCACGCACCTCCAATAAACTCTGTAAACAACCGAGTTCTGAGTTTCTTAATTCGTGACTTAATTCGGCTTTAAATGACTCGAACAGGGTTGATATGCCGTAAAACAAAACTACTAAATAACTAACAATGTTAGTGAGTTAAATTATCGCTCGGTGCCCTATATTCCTGGCCTTGGACCATGACTAACCACAGATTTCGTCATCCGTGGTGAGGGGTCTTGGAACCTTACTATCGCGCTGGGTGCCCTATATTCCTGGACTTGGACCACGACTAAACCGCAGATTTCATCATTCGTGGTGAGGGGTCTTGGAACCTTACTATTGCGCTGCGTGCCCTACATTCTGGCCTTGGACCACGACTAACCGCAGATTTCATCATCCGTGGTGAGGGGTCTTGGAACCTTACTATTGCGCTGGGTGCCCTATATTCATGGCCTTGGACCACGACTAACCGCAGATTTCATCATCCGTGGTGAGGGGTCTTGGAACCTTACTATTGCGCTGGGTGCCCTATATTTCTGGCCTTGGACCACGACTAACCGCAGATTTCATCATCCGTGGTGAGGGGTCTTGGAACCTTACTATTGCGCTGGGTGCCCTATATTCATGGCCTTGGACCACGACTAACCACAAATTTCATCATCCGTGGTGAGGGGTCTTGGAACCTTACTATTGCGCTGGGTGCCCTATATTCATGGCCTTGGACCACGACTAACCGCAGATTTCATCATCCGTGGTGAGGGGTCTTGGAACCTTACTATTGCGCTGGTGCCCTATATTCATGGCCTTGGACCACGACTAACCGCAGATTTCATCATCCGTGGTGAGGGGTCTTGGAACCTTACTATTGCGCTGGGTGCCCTATATTCATGGCCTTGGACCACGACTAACCGCAGATTTCATCATCCGTGGTGAGGGGTCTTGGAACCTTACTATGCGCTGGGTGCCCTATATTCATGGCCTTGGACCACGACTAACCGCAGATTTCATCATCCGTGGTGAGGGGTCTTGGAACCTTACTATTGCGCTGGGTGCCCTATATTCATGGCCTTGGACCACGACTAACCACAGATTTCATCATCCGTGGTGAGGGGTCTTGGAACCTTACTATTGCGCTGCGTGCCCTATATTCCTGGCCTTGGACCACGACTAACCGCAGATTTCATCATCCGTGGTGAGGGGTCTTGGAACCTCACTATTGCGCTGGGTGCCCTATATTCATGGCCTTGGACACGACTAACCGCAGATTTCATCATCCGTGGTGAGGGTCTTGGAACCTTACTATTGCGCTGGGTGCCCTATATTCCTGGCCTTGGACCACGACTAACCGCAGATTTCATCATCCGTGGTGAGGGGTCTTGGAACCTTACTATTGCGCTGGGTGCCTATATTCCTGGCCTTGGACCACGACTAACCGCAGATTTCATCATCCGTGGTGAGGGGTCTTGGAACCTTACTATTGCGCTGGGTGCCCTATATTCCTGGCCTTGGACCACGACTACCGCAGATTTCGTCATCCGTGGTGAGGGGTCTTGGAACCTTACTATCGCGCTGGGTGCCCTATATTCCTGGCTTTGGACCACGACGAACGCAGATTTCATCATCCGTGGTGAGGGGTCTTGGAACCTTACTATCGCGCTGGGTGCCCTATATTCCTGACCTTGGACCACGACTAACCGCAGATTTCATCATCCGTGGTGAGGGGTCTTGGAACCTTACTATCGCGCTGGGTGCCCTATATTCCTGGCCTTGGACACCACGACTAACCGCAGATTTCATCATCCGTGGTGAGGGGTCTTGGAACCTTACTATCGCGCTGGGTGCCCTATATTCCTGGCCTTGGACCACGACTAACCAAGATTTCATCATCCGTGGTGAGGGGTCTTGGAACTTACTATCGCGCTGGGTGCCCTATATTCCTGGCCTTGGACCACGACTAACCGCAGATTTCATCATCCGTGGTGAGGGGTCTTGGAACTTACTATCGCGCTGGGTGCACTATATTCCTGGCTTTGGACCACGACGAACCGCAGATTTCATCATCCGTGGTGAGGGGTCTTGGAACTTTACTATCGCGCTGGGTGCCCGTATTCCTGGCTTGGACCACGACGAACCGCAGATTTCATCATCCGTGGTGAGGGGTTTGGAACCCTTACTATCGCGCTGGTGCACTATATTTGGGCTTTGGACCACGACGAACCGCAGATTTCATCATCCGTTGAGAGGGGTCTTGGAACCTTAACTATCGCGCTGGGTGCCCTATATTCCTGGCTTTGGACCACGACGAACCGCAGATTTCATCATCCGAGGGGTGAGGGGTCTTGGAACCTTAACTATCGGGGGCTGGCGAGATCCCTGCCCATATTCCTGGGCTTTGGACCACTTACAGAAAAACCGACAAAGAAATTATACAAACACAAATACCAAAGTAAAAAAAAAAGAGATAGGGAGGGTCTTAGAGAAAAACCATATACTAATACGCAACATAGAGAAAAAAAAAGAGTGCCCTAATCCTGGCCTTGGACCAACGAAACATAAACACACGCAAGAATTTAGTGCATCAGGGTGCCACGTGGTAGTTGAGGGAAGTTCTTGGAACCTCAGTACTATTGCGCTGAGTGTGCAACCCTATATTCACTAGAGACCAATTGGACCTCACGACTAACCACAGATTTATACTATCAAACAGTAGAACTGTGAGGGGGTCTATGGAACCTTACTATCGCACTTGGGTGCCACTAAAATATTCTCTGGACACATATGGGAACCAACGACTAACCGAACAAAAGAATTATCAAAATTCATCCGTAGGTAGAGGGGTACTATAGGAACCTTACTATTAGACGTGACGGTAGACAACACATATATCAATGGCCTATAGGACCCACAGAACTAACCACAGAATATTACATCATCCAGTAAGAGTGAAAGGGGGTCTGGGAACCTTACATAATAACGCAGCATAGAAAGAGTGCCAACATAAAATATATACCTGGCCTTGGACCCCGACGAAACAAACGCAGAAAATTCAATTCAGATCCGTGGCGAAAAAAAAAGTGGTCTATGGAACCTTACTATTCGCGCTTGGTGCCCTATTATCCTGGCTTGGACACAACGACTAAAAACACGCAAAAGAAATATAATCAAAACACATCACAAAATAAGAAAAGTAGAGCGGTCTGGAACCTTACTATACGCAACTAGGGAAATGAACAACTTAAAAATATCAACTAGAGACCTCTGGGACCACGAGACTAAATCCGCAGATTTCATCATCCGTTGAGAGGTGTTCATAGTGGAACCGTTACTGATACGGGGCGCTGGAAAGGGAGCCCTAATCTTCCAAAAAAGTTCGGGACCCACGAGGACATAAGCCGCAGAATTCATCATCCGTTAGCGTGAAGGGTCTTAGGGAACCTTACTATTGCGCAGAGGACTGAGGAGATGCCCTATATATACCTGGACCTTGGACCAAACAACTAACCGCCACGATTTCATCTTTCCGTTGAGAGGAAAGAGTCTGGAAACCTTACTATCGCGTGCAGGTGCCTTTATTTCCAGTCTTGGACCCTACGGGGACTAAACCGCACGATTTCATCATCCGTGAAATTTTTGAGGTGGGGGTCTTGAGAACCTTACTAATTCGCGAGTGGAGTGCCCTATATTCCTGGCCTTGACCATAACGACAGAAGCCGACTAGATTTCATCATCCGTTTGTGGGAGCGATGTGGTCTTGTTGCCCATTAAATTTAACACTTAACTATTCAGCGAACAATTGAAGTGACCCACCATATACCATTCAGCTGGCCTATTGCGACCACGAAGCTAACCGCATGATTTTCCCACCATCCGTGGCGTTGGAACGAGGGATCAATTGGAACCTTACTTATCGCGCTTG
Source organism: Doryteuthis pealeii (assembly GCA_023376005.1). NCBI lineage: Eukaryota > Metazoa > Mollusca > Cephalopoda > Myopsida > Loliginidae > Doryteuthis > Doryteuthis pealeii. Next base: position 37,136,909 of record CM042150.1, on the reverse strand, counting down.
GTTGTTGTTTTGCCCTCTCTTTACCTACCCCTTCAAACTGTGAGCCTTGAGCCTCACGACTACCGCCAGATTTCATCATCCTTGAGAGGGGTCTTGGAACCTTACTTTATCGCGTGGGTGGTGCTCCCTATATCTCCAAAAGTCTGGACTCACAGGGTTTACTTAATCGCAGATTTCATCATGTCCGTGCCCGTGAGGGGTCTTTTGGAAGCCTTACTATTTGCGCTGGTTTGGCCAATATATTCCTACCGGCCAGTTTTGGCCAACTAACCCAGATTTTCATCTGCCGTTGAGCAGGGGTCTTTGGAACCATATTACTATCGCGCTAGGGCGGATATGTCTTGGTATGATATCCAAGGGTCTTGGAGACCACGACTAACCGCAGATTTCATCATCCGTAGTAAGAGGGGTCTTTGGAACCTTACATATCGCCGTCGGGTGCCCTATATTTCAAGCCTCTTTGGACCAACCTCGGACTAACCGCAGATTTCATTCATCCAAGTGGTGGTAAAGGGGTCTGGAACTTACTATTGCGCTGGGTGCCCTATATTCCGGCCTTGGACCCACAACAACCGCTTAGATTTCATCTTCCGTTGAGAGTGGGTCTTGACGAACCTTACTATCGCGCTGGGTGCCCTATATTCCTGGCCTTAGGGACCACAACTAACCCGCAGATTCCATCATCCGTTGAGAGGGGTTCTTGGAACCTACTATCGCGCTGTGTGCCCTTTATTCCAAGTTTCTTGGACCACGGACTAACCGCAGATTTCATCATCCGTTGTGTGAGGGGTCTTGGAACCTTACTATTGCGCTGGGTGCCCTATATTCTGGCCTTGGACCACGACTTAACCGCGATTTCATCATCCGTTGAGGGGGTCTTGGACCTACTATCGCGCTGTGGTGCCTATATTCCTGGCCTTGGACCACGACTAACCGCAGATTCATCATCATCCGTGGTGAGGGGTCTTGGATGCGCTGGGGTGCCCTATATTCCTGGCCTTGGACCACGACTAACCGCAGATTTCATCATCCGTGGTGAGGGGTCTTGGAAACCTTTACTATTGCCACATAACAAGGTCATTTTTTCCCCTTTCTTTTCAGATTCGCATCATAAGTAGAACATGCTGTAACATAGAACCGGCGGCTGATAAAACTTATGTTTTAGACGAAGAAATCGTGCTTATCCGAACGCTACAAAGGCAGGTATTTTTTGTTTACTTCTTTTTTCCCCGTTTCTATTTCCTAAATGAACAGCGATACAACGTGTGACAAAACGGAATAGGGGAAATAACGTAATAGACCAGTATTGCTATCTGTTATAAAAATCTTTGCTCCTTCTTCTTCCCACTCTTTTGATGCTGCTGCTGCTGCTGCTGCTATTGTAGCCTTAGCCAGTTGATTGGTATGGGGAGGGGGAGTGGGGTTCGCGGATTAAATCTCAAAAATTAGAGAGCAAAAATAATTGTGATGATGAAGATAAAATAGAATTTCGTATTAGAATCACGAATTTCTTTTTCTTTTCTTTTCTTTTTTAATTTCTTTTTAAATTTCTCCGTATCCTTTATCTTTAATTTTTTGAATGTTTGATTATACACTAATAGCTGCATCCAATCAAAAATTGGAATGAACGAAATAAGCAGGCGGCGACTCCATCGGCTGCACTGGCAGAGGCGGGAACCCTGACAAAACGACAATGCTATAATGGAAGTCAATGGTACTTTAAAAGAAAGAAAGAGAAAGAAAGAAAGAAGAAGAAGAAGAAGAAGAAGAAGAAGAAGAAGAAGAAGAGAAGAAGAAGAAAGAAGAAGAAGAAGGTCGTGAAGAAGAAGAAGAAGAAGAAGAAAGAAGAAGAAGAAGAAGAAGAAGAAAAAGAAGAAGAAGAAGAAGAAGAAGAAGAAGAAGAAGAAGAAGAAGAAGAAAAGAAGAAGAAGAAGAAGAAGATGGAGGAGAAATGCGAGAAGAAGAAGAAGAAGAAGAAGAAGAAGAAGAAGAAGAGAAGAAGAAGAAGAAGAGAAATGGAGAATGGCGAGAAGAAGAAAGAAGAATGGAGAAAGGCGAGAAGAAGAAGAAGAAGAAGAAGAAGAAGAAGAAGAAGAAGAAGAAGAAGAAAGAGAGGAGGAAGGAGAAATGCGAGAAGAAGAAGAAGAAGAAGAAGAAGAAGAGAGAAGAAAAGAAGAAGAAGAAGAAGAAAGAAGAAGAAGAAGAAGAAGAAGGTCGTGACGATGAAGGTCGTGAAGAAGAATAAGATGGAGAATGGCGAGAAGAAGAAGAAGAAGAAGAAGAAGAAGAAGAAGAAGGTCAATAATAATAATAATAATAATAATAATAATAATAATAAGAAGAAGAAGAAGAAGAAGAAGAAGAAGAAGTAAATACTGCTAACGGAAAAAAACAGACAAATAAAAACAAAAACAAAATAAAAGAGATTATGTCTGAAGAATTTCAATCCTCTTGCTCCAAACTGATCATTTGTATTCGCGCCGAAAGTGTGAAAAGTTGATTGACTTCGCGAAACCTCACAGATATCTGGCGATTTGCGCAAAGAAATCCCCCGAATTAACTGCAGGATTCTCAGATAGAGAGAGGAATTGCGAAAACCAAAGAATTACCTTTTTCAACCATCAAAATATTTCAGATTATTTTTTTCCGAGACGGACAATCATCTACGATCAAAAGAAAAAGCCTGTCTTCATTGTCTTTAAATTTGTACGCCGTAACGAGAAGAATCGACATATATTTGATGCGGATAGCGACACGAATCTGGGCGATATTTGTCTAATTTCTCGATTGCCTGACAAAAAAATAAAAATTGAAAAATAAAAATAAAATTAAAAAACAAACGAATAGATAAATAAAAACATTAAAATGAAAAACTAAATAAAGGGATCATTAGTTTTAATTTCCTCAAGGCGCCGGTGGTGGGGGCGTAATGGTTATCGGCAAAGAAAAGAAACTCTGTGAGCCGAGTTCAATTCCGGCGAGTTTGTTTGAATTTCACGTCGGACGGTTGGGTTTGGAAAAGGCACACACAAAACACACACACACACACACACACACACACACACACACATGCACCCATATATATATATATATATATATATATATATATATATATATATATATATATAAGTGCTTAATTGGAGTCGTACCTTGGCAGTCCGGTTTTCAAATCACGCACAGGGCGGTCTTCCGATCTATAGCTCTGCTGATGAGGCCTAATAGGCCGAAATGTACATACAGAGATTGATTTTTCTCGATTTGTTTAGCCATACATTTAAAAGGTATTCCCGCCTAATTCATTATTAATTAATTAATTTTCAAAATTAGGTACGACTCAAATTAAGCACTTATTCTCCCAAAAATTATCGGCAAAAAGCCATTCCAAAAAAACCGTGTATATATATATATATATATATATATATATATATATATATATTCGTACCCAAATAATAAAAGCATTTAATTACTCAACAATTATTTGTCAACATGATCTTCTCCTTTATTATTCTGGTGGTGTCTATCAATCATGTGTTTCGAACACTTTCAGTTTCAGAAAACATTTCAAGAAATCTTTTTCCTTGTTTGTCAACGACACAGTGTTCAGAATATCTTCTGTAAGTAACGTCGTCGGGTGGTCTAAAGTCGGTATCAGCCAATCAGCGAGGGAGTATATCCCCTTTTCACTAGCGCTAAACCAAGGAGATTATTTTTAGCATATGAGGTGGAGCGCCACATCTACCATCAGCTTTTCACATTACCGCACAATCCTTGTGGTACTCATACAAGGTGTGTCAAAAAGTATCGGGGTTTTTGTACTTTTTGACACGCCTTGTATTCTGAAAAATCAACGTTCCATTCATTGTTCATTTCTATCTTGTAAATACAGCTTCAAACTCGGCACTTTTATGAAAAAACATTGTATTATGAAAGAAATTAACGTTCCGTTCATTGTTCATTTCTCTTCTAAAATACAGCTTCAAACTCGGCACTTTTATGACACAACTTGTATTCTTAAAAAATTAACCATCCATTCATAGTTCATTTCTATCTTGGTAAATACAGCTTCAAACTCGCCACTTTTATGACACACCTTGTATCCTGAAAAAAATAATAACGTTCCATTCATGGTTCATTTCTATCTTGGTAAATACAGCTTCAAACTCGGCACTTTTATGAAACACCTTGTATTCTGAAAAAATGAACGTTCCATTCATTGAGTACGCATTGGAGGCAGTTGATGTGAAATGCCTCCAGTTTTTTCAGGTGTCTGCGTTATAACACCCACGGCTCATATCCATATAAAGTAGGGATAGGCATACAGCTTTATATATATAGATCTTGGCCCTTATGGCAAGCCCCAACCCCTTTTTATCATATGGGTGCTAGAAGGCGGTGGCTGCGGGTCTACATGTCCTGGGAATGACGTTAAACTCTATCTGATGGTGAGGTTCCAGTTTTGGAGGTTTGGGGAATGTAGAGCACCCCATTCATCACCATTGCTCCCTGGTCCACTCTGACCCGGAGTGGTAGTACCTGTTAGGGTCCCATCTATGGGTTAAATAGACACATGTATTTATAAAAAAAATTGTATTATCCATTAAGAATTGATTTATTTCAAAACTTTATCGGCATTAAATGACCCACTAAGGTTGATATGCCGTAAAACAAACCAAACAAACAGGAAAGAGATCATGGTATTGATGGTGAGATCTCTGTTCATGAACACTCTGTGAGATAGTTTACCTTCTTAATTATAACAATGAAATAAATCACGTTGAAAAGAGCACATCTTTAAGAGAGAAAAACATCTTTAAGGAAAAAAAACATCTTTAAGAAAGAAAAACATCTTTAAGGAAGAAAACTTTAAGGGAGAAAAAAACCCGGCAAAAACGCACAATTTTGCAGACACAAATTTTAATTTTTTAAATTATTCCGTTTTCAAGATTGTAATATAAATAATGTTTGCATGAGATTTAAAAGAAATATCTTCTCTTTATAATGCAGCAAAAATTATGTTAATTTTTTTTAGTTTTGTTGAATTCTAATTCATGAGGGTTAAAAAAACGTTCAATTCTGTCCATACATACCTACTATAAAAGTTAAACAAAAAACTAAACCAAATCAGTAGTCACTATATAGATGTTTTTATGTTTCTTTTTTAAAAATACTGAATGATCTCTCTCTCTCTCTCTCTCTCTCTCTCTCTCTCTCTCTCTCTCTCTCTCTCCTTCATTCTCTTCCCCCTCTCTCTGCAATGAAAAAATTTTTTTTTAAATCAAATCGAAGATAAAATCTAATATTAATCTGATTTGAATATTTTTTTCCACAACAATCACAAATTTATAGCAAGGAAAAAAATTATTTTTTATTTTCATGTTTTATTTATTATAAGGTTTTTATATGAATAGATATTTGTTTTTAAAAATATGTTTCGAATAATATTTGCTTCATTTAATTTTCTTATGACATTACGTACAATGCGTTAGTATTACAGGATCGTCTACCGAAGTCAGAAATAAACAGTTATATAACTCGGATAAGTTGCAGTGGTGGTCAATCCTCCAAATAACATTTTCACTCCTGTGTCTTATACGTTGGTAAATACGATATGTAATCTATCTATACATATATAAAGGACAGTTGTGCGTATCTGTATGTCCGGAGGAAACTTCGAAAATAAAACAATTAACGACAAAGTAAATATATATATATATACATTAAATATCGCCAGGGCTTGGTTTTGAGCAAAAATAATGAAGATTTGATTTATATTTGGGAAGATATTTAAAAATTCAAATTTGAAAAGTAACAGAAGGGAAAGTCAATTGCATGTTATTTTGTTTATCTTTTTTAAGGTTTTTTTTTTTTTCGCTTTGAAATATAATATTGATTGATTGAATTAATCGCCTCATTTATATTTTCGATATATATATATATATATATATATATATATATATATATATATATATATATATATATTTAATTGTAAATCATTGAATGGAAATTTCTTACCATATTGTTATATATTTCCGTGGGGATTTTTATGGGGCAACCAGCGAGGATCTCACTCACGATAAGTAATAATGGATATGCGAGACTAACTTTTTAAAAATCCCAGGCGACGCCGGGTAGCCACTTCTAATTTCATATAGTTTCAAGTTTTTGTTTAGTTTATTTGCTTAACGACATATCAACTGCTACCATCACTCTCTATCTCCCTCCCTCCCTCCCTCCCTCTCTCTCTCTCTCTCTCTCTCTCTCTCTCTCTCTATTAATCAAACTATCACTCCAACAATTTTCCTGAGCACAATTTCTTCTTATTAAAACATTTTTGTTTCCTTTTTTGTTTACTTTCTGTTCAAAACAATCGTGTAATATCTTATTATGATAGAGATTCCGTATTTGTCTGTCTATACCCGAAACCATATCACTCCTTAATTCACTATTCCCTTAGTTATTTACATCACATTCTACATGATTTTGTTCTTATTTAAACCTTAATTATTATTAAATTGTTTTACATTATTAATACTGTTGGCCATATATACATAATAATAACATGCAATGGATTCCAAAGTTGTAGTCACAGACGCAAATCCAGCCAGTAGGACTCAAATAGTATCAGATGAACTTGGCATCTTACAGTCCAATGAGTTTCGTTACCTGCAAGATCACGTCCTAGGTATGAGGTTAAATTGCATCTTGTGGTGAGGTTCTAATTTTTAAAAATTAATAACGTCTTCGGCATAAAATAAGCCAAGGTTTTACATATCGTTAAAACCAACCAACCAACCAACCAACCAACCAACCAACCAGCCAGCCAGCCAGCCAGCCAATAAATCTTTCTTTCTTTCTTTCTTTCTTTCTTTCTTTCTTTCTTTCTTGTGCTTCTATTGTCTTTGTTTTGTTTGTTCCTTTCTTTCTTTCTTTCTAATAAGCCTAAAACCATGGTTTCATAGGCAAGGTTGATATTGCATAAAATCCAACCAACCAGCCAATTAATCTTTCGTTCTTTTTTCTTTCTTTCTTTCTTTATTACGCTTCTATTTTTTGTCTTTTGCTTCTTTCTTTCTTTCTTTCTTTCTTTAGCACCTTATTATATCTTTCTTTCTTTCTTTCTTTCTTTCTTTCTTTCTTACGCTTCTATTTCAGTCCTTTTGCTCTTTCTTTCTTTCTTTTTTCTTCTTTCTTTCTTTCTTTCTTTCTTTCTTTCTTTCGCACCTTATAATTTCTTTCTTTCTTTCTTTCTTTCTTTCTTTCTTCTTCTTTCTTTCTTTAGCACCTTATTATATCTTTCTTTCTTTCTTTCTTTCTTTCTTATTACGCTTCTATTTTGTCTTTTTGCTCTTTCTTTCTTTCTTTCTCTCTTTAGCACCTTATTATATCTTTCTTCTTTCTTTCTCTTTCTTTCTTCTTTCTTACGCTTCTATTTTCAGTCTTTTGCTTCTTTCTTTCTTTTCTTTTTCTTTTCTTTCTTCTTTCTTTCTTTCTTCTTTCGCACCTTATAATATCTTTCTTTCTTTCTCTTTTCTTTCTTTCTTTCTTTCTTTAGCACCTTATTATATCTTTCTTTCTTTCTTTCTTTCTTCTTCTTTTATACGCTTCTATTTTTTTGTCTTTTTGCTTCTTTCTTTCTTTCTTTCTTTCTTTCTTCTTTAGCACCTTATTATATCTTCTTTCTTTCTTTCTTTCTTTCTTTCTTACTTCTTCTTTCTTTCTTTCTTACGCTTCTATTTTCAGTCCTTTTGCTTCTTTCTCTTTCTTTTTCTTTCTTCTTCTTTCTTTCTTCTTTCTTTCTTTCTTTATTACGCTTCTATTTTTTGTCTTTTTGCTTCTTTCTTTCTTTCTTTCTTTCTTTCTTTAGCACCTTATTATATCTTCTTTCTTTCTTTCTTTCTTTTTCTTACGCTTCTATTTTCAGTCCTTTTGCTTTCTTTCTTTCTTTCTTTCTTTCTTTCTTTCTTTTCGCACCTTATTAATATCTTTCTTTCTTTCTTTCTTTCTTCTTTCTTCTTTCTTTCTTTAGCACCTTATTATATCTTTCTTTCTTTCTTTCTTTCTTTCTTACGCTTCTATTTTCAGTCCTTTTGCTTCTTTCTTTCTTTCTTTTTTCTTTCTTTCTTTCTTTCTCTTTCTTTCTTTTCTTCGCACCTTATAATATCTTCTTTCTTTCTTACTTTCTTTCTTCTTTCTTACGCTTCTATTTTCAGTCCTTTGCTTCTTCTTCTTTCTTTCTTTCTTTCTTCTTTCTTTCTTCTATTACGCTTCTATTTTTGTCTTTTGCTTCTTTCTTTCTTTCTTCTTTCTTTTCTTTAGCACCTTATTATATCTTCTTCTTTCTTCTTTCTTTCTTTCTTACGCTTCTATTTTCAGTCCTTTTTCTTCTTCTTCTTCTTTCTTTTCTTTCTTTCTTTCTTTCTCTTTCTTTCTTTATTACGCTTCTATTTTTTGTCTTTTTGCTTCTTTCTTTCTTTCTTTTTCTTTCTTTAGCACCTTATTATATCTTTCTTTCTTTCTTTCTTTCTTCTTCTTACGCTTCTATTTTCAGTCCTTTTGCTTCTTTCTTCTTTCTTCTTTCTTCTTCTTTCTTTCTTTCTTTCGCACCTTATATATCTTTCTTTCTTTCTTTCTTTCTTTCTTTCTTTCTTTAGCACCTTATTATATCTTTCTTTCTTTCTTCTTTCTTCTTACGCTTCTATTTTCAGTCCTTTTGCTTCTTTCTTTCTTTCTTTTTCTTTCTTCTTTCTTTCTTTTCTTTCTTCTTTCGCACCTTATAATATCTTTCTTTCTTTCTTACTTTCTTTCTTCTTTCTTTCTTACGCTTCTATTTTCAGTCCTTTTGCTTCTTTCTTCTTTCTTTCTTTCTTTCTCTTCTTTCTTTCTTTATTACGCTTCTATTTTTTGTCTTTTTGCTTCTTTCTTTCTTTCTTTCTTTCTTTCTTTAGCACCTTATTATATCTTTCTTCTTTCTTTCTTTCTTCTTTCTTACGCTTCTATTTCAGTCCTTTTGCTTCTTTCTTTCTTTCTTTCTTTCTTTCTTTCTTTCTTCGCACCTTATAATATCTTTCTTTCTTTCTTTCTTTCTTTCTTTCTTTCTTTAGCACCTTATTATATCTTTCTTTCTTTCTTTCTTTCTTTCTTACGCTTCTATTTTCAGTCCTTTGCTTCTTTCTTTCTTTCTTTTTTCTTTCTTTCTTTCTTTCTTTCTTTCTTTCTTCTTTCGCACCTTATAATATCTTTCTTTCTTTCTTACTTTCTTTCTTTCTTTCTTACGCTTCTATTTTCAGTCCTTTGCTTCTTTTTCTTTTCTTTCTTTCTTTCTTCTTTCTTTCTTTATTACGCTTCTATTTTTGTCTTTTTGCTTCTTTCTTTCTTTCTTTCTTTCTTTCTTTAGCACCTTATTATATCTTTCTTTCTTTCTTTCTTTCTTTCTTACGCTTCTATTTTCAGTCCTTTTGCTTCTTTCTTTCTTTCTTTTTTTCTTCTTTCTTTCTTTCTTTCTTTCTTTCTTTCTTTATTACGCTTCTATTTTTGTCTTTGCTTCTTTCTTTCTTTCTTTCTTTCTTCTTTAGCACCTTATTATATCTTTCTCTTTCTTTCTTTCTTTCTTTCTTTACGCTTCTATTTTCAGTCCTTTTGCTTTTCTTTCTTTCTTTCTTTCTTTCTTTCTTCTTTCGCACCTTATAATATCTTTCTTTCTTTCTTTCTTCTTTCTTTCTTTTCTTTCTTTCTTTAGCACCTTATTATATCTTTCTTTCTTTCTTTCTTTCTTTCTTACGCTTCTATTTTCAGTCTTTTGCTTCTTTCTTTCTTTCTTTTTTCTTTCTTTCTTCTTTCTTTCTTCTTTCTTTCTTTCTTTCGCACCTTATAATATCTTCTTTCTTTCTTTCTTACTTTCTTTCTTTCTTCTTACGCTTCTATTTTCAGTCCTTTTGCTTCTTTCTTCTTTCTTTCTTCTTTCTTTCTATTTTTGTCTTTTTGCTTCTTTCTTTCTTTCTTTCTTTCTTTCTTAGCACCTTATTATATCTTTCTTTCTTTCTTTCTCTTTCTTTCTTTCTTACGCTTCTATTTTCAGTCCTTTTGCTTCTTTCTTTCTTCTTTTCTTCTTTTTTCTTTCTTTCTTTCTTTTCTTCTTTATTACGCTTCTATTTTTGTCTTTTTGCTTCTTTCTTTCTTTCTTTCTTTCTTTCTTTAGCACCTTATTATATCTTTTTTTCTTTCTTTTTCTTTCTTTACGCTTCTATTTCAGTCCTTTTGCTTCTTTCTTTCTTTCTTTCTTTCTTTCTTTCTTTCTTTCTTTCGCACCTTATAATATCTTTCTTTCTTTCTTTCTTTCTTTCTTTTCTTTCTTTAGCACCTTATTATATCTTTCTTTCTTTCTTTCTTTCTTTCTACGCTTCTATTTTCAGTCCTTTTGCTTCTTTCTTTCTTTCTTTTTTCTTTCTTTCTTTTTTTTCTTCTTTCTTTCTTTCGCACCTTATAATATTCTTTCTTTCTTCTTTCTTTCTTTCTTTCTTTCTTACGCTTCTATTTTCAGTCCTTTTGCTTCTTTCTTTCTTCTTTCTTTCTTTCTTTCTTTCTTTATTACGCTTCTATTTTGTCTTTTGCTTCTTTCTTTCTTTCTTTCTTTCTTTCTTTAGCACCTTATTATATCTTTCTTTCTTTCTTTCTTTCTTTCTTTCTTACGCTTCTATTTCAGTTTTGCTTTCTTTCTTTCTCTTTTTTCTTTCTTTCTTCTTTCTTTCTTTCTTCTTTTTATTACGCTTCTTTTTTGTCTTTGCTTCTTCTTTCTTTCTTTCTTTCTTTCTTTAGCACCTTATTATATCTTTCTTTCTTTCTTTCTTCTTTCTTTCTTACGCTTCTATTTTCAGTCCTTTTGCTTCTTTCTTTCTTTCTTTCTTTCTTTCTTTCTTTCTTCTTTCGCACCTTATAATATCTTTCTTTCTTTCTTTCTTTCTTTCTTTCTTTCTTTCTTTCTTTCTTTAGCACCTTATTATATCTTTCTTTCTTCTTTCTTTCTTTCTTACGCTTCTATTTTCAGTCCTTTTGCTTCTTTCTTTCTTTCTTTCTTTCTTTCTTTCTTTCTTTCTTTCTTTCTTTCTTTCTTTCGCACCTTATAATATCTTTCTTTCTTTCTTACTTTCTTTCTTTTCTTTCTTTCTTACGCTTCTATTTTCAGTCCTTTTGCTTCTTTCTTTCTTTCTTTTCTTTTCTTTCTTTCTTTAGCACCTTATTATATATTTCTTTCCTTCCTTCTTTCTTTCTTTATTACGCTTCTATTTTCAGTCCTTTTGCTTCTTTCTTTCTTTCTTTCTTTCTTTCTTTCTTTCTTTCTTTTCATACTTTCTTTCTAGGTAGGCCTAAAAACGTGTATTCTGACGCCGTGCATCAAGCCATAGATACAAATCCAGTGAGTAAGACTCGTGTTATATGTTCAGAAATCATTGTTTTTTTGGACGATTAGTGTAGTTAGATTTTGAATTAAAAACCATTGAAATTTAAAATCCGTAGAGTTAGATAATTTACACGCGATGACATCGAGTTGATCCTAACTTCCAACCACTGGGAAACAGTGAGAACGGAAGTTGAGTTTAGTTTAGTTAGTTAAGCGATAGACGCCGTGATGTAATCATCGTGTTCGCTTCGACTCTGCCGCTGTTGAAAAGTCTGCTTCAAAATAATAATAATAAAATGTGATAAAATACTATCACTATAAAGTATAAGCCTCGTCTTGTCTCTGATGATGGGCGAACCAGCATTTGAATATCAGACCAGCATCTTAAATACAGACCAGACCAGTTAGAAGAAATGAAGAAAGGACTATAGAAATTAGATACCAGCCGAGCTACTCAAGTAAGAAAAGACTTAAATATGCGATGGACATATACGAATGCCTATAGAAGCGCGTGGTCTAATGGTTCGAGTCGTAGGAAATGGACTCGTCGATCCGAGTTTAATTCCTGGATGAAGATGTTTGCATTTCCCATGGGCTGATACCCTTGGGAAAGGTATGAATCCAATTCTCCCTCCATTTATGAGAAAATAGCAGGACATATTAGGCTCTTTAACCATGGCTAGGTAACCAGTTTAAGAGGAGAAAAACTCTGAATTCAAACATATTAAACTCCACTTAAGAAATTGAACTTGTGTCACATCCTGCTTGTTCGGTGGGGTTGGTAAATATATACACGAATGCCTCGTATATTATCATAAGAACTCTTTCTTCATGTATATATCCAAATTGTACGATTATATAACACTCGGATCAGACGGGCTTGGCAGTCTAGTGGGATTCGTTACCTTCACGGCCTCAGCAAAAACAACCGGGTCTGCCTAACTGTACCTCACGTTACTAAAATATTGCAAAACTTTTGACTCAACCCTTGTATTTTATCGATATCCGATCATCTAATAACAGCAGTAGGTGCAAAGAATGCCTATCGATCAGTCCATCTAAATGTGTTTGAATTTAGTCGATATTCAAGTGTATTGAATGCGTTCATGTTGGCAAAGGAGAAGAAAGAATCGAATGAATGACAGCACCTTTCAAACAATTGAGTAATTTCTGTCAGGATTTCCTTTCGCGCCAAAAACCGCGGGAACGAGATCGATTGTCACGTGACAAGATTTCGATTTGCAAATCTGTATTTTTATTTGAGAAAATATCGATACGGGGAGTGTCAGAATGGAAAGAATGCGGATCGATTCGAGTAGGAAAAATCATTTTTGAAAAAAAGATTTTTAACGTAATTGTCAAATACATGTATCCCAAAGGGTGTTAAAGATTCACCCAAGTTCTCGCTTTGCATCCTAAATTGGATTGGCATACGATTTTATCCTGTTCAATATATTACTGGAATCACTTTTTCTGTTTAGCACTGTCATCTTTGCTCTCCACCAATCAGATTTGAAGACAATGATCGGTAAATCACACATCTATCTATTTATCTATATAAAGGAAGAAATGGATATAAAATCTAATAATGTAAATCTTATTATAATGGAGATTGTGTATCATTCTGTCTGTAACCGAAACTATGTCACAATTCCTTTAGTTATATTACGTCACCTTCTCCATTATTTTACTTTTATTTAGTAAAGTTTAGTTGTCGGGGAGGCCTAAAGTCGATATCACAGCTACCATCAACTCCTTACTTTACCGCACAGATCTCTGTGCTACTCATACGCTGAGTTGGCGAGGACCGGTATCGAACTAGGAACCTTGTGATTTCTAGCCGAACGCTCTACCGACTGAGCTAACCCGGCCCCTTAAACCTCAATTATTATTAAAATTGTTTAACATTATTAATTACTGTTGGTCTTATCTTTATATATAAAACAAAAATACCGGTTTACAGAGTGAATGGGAAGGCTAATTTGCATATTGATATTGAAAATTTGATTTTAATAAATAAGTGCTTAGTATTATTGATTTCTAATTATTTGGTTTTATCTTAATAGATATGAGCAAAAATCTCGGGTATAAATCTTAAAAGAAATACATTAACAAGAAGAAATAAATGTAATTTTATTTTCTACTTCCTAATTTAACTAAATAGTTAAATCAGAAAAAATTAGCAATGAAAGACGGCAGTGATGGAAGAGTAAGTTTCAGTTGTTCTATTTTTCGATTATGCCTCCTCTGTTTCAAATCTTTTTATCTGCATTCTTATTTAGTTTCATTAGCCTTTCTAATTTGATATAATATTTTATTACATTAAAACTTGAACCACAAGGTTTTTTATTACATTAAAACTTGAACCACAAGGTTCCTAGTTCGATCCCGTATGAGTAGCACAGGGATCTGTGCGGTAAAGTAAGGAGCTGATGGTAAGTGTAGCGCTCCACAGACGCTAAAATAATCTCCTTGGTCTAGCGCTAGTGAAATGGGGATAGACTCCCTCGCTGCATGGCTGATACCGACATTAAGCCGCCCCGACGACTTTATTTACTTTTTACATTAAACCTTAAATACTTGCACCCGGAGGGTGCATATATTTGCTAGTACTTACAAGGTTTTTGAATAAAAACCAAGAAAATGTAAAGATTGACATTCAGAAAGCCGATGCAAAAGCGTTTCGGCTTTAATTAAACCATCAACAGGGCTTAACTGGACTAATAATAATAAATCACACGAAAAGAAAATTGTGAAAAACAAGCATCTATCTATCTATCTAATCTATCTATCAGTAGTCTGCTTATATCTATCCATCTATCTCAGACTATTTATATCTATCTATCTATCTATCTATTTATCTATCTATCTTCTATCTGATCTAGATGAAATGCAAAAATGTAAATTCTAATTATCCGATGTTGCTTATCGGCCGAAATCTTATTTCACATGTGTGTCGTTACCTTAGCTAAATAATGGTCATTCCGTTTTTATTATAAAGAAAGGAAGGGAAAAAGGACATGCTACACAGAAAAAATATAATAAGAAAGAAAGAAAGAAAGAAAAGAAAGAAAGAAGGGAAAATATAGGTGAGCGTGTAGAACAGATAACGCTCATCTGTTTCAATCGAAAAGATAAAAAGCATGGCAGAAAGAAAAGAAATACAAATGAGAAAGAGTTAAATGAATATTATTATACTTTTTACATATTGAACTATTTTGCAATAGTTCTTAAGTAAACATATCAAATGATGTAATAATTAAATTATCATACTGTAGTATATATACAGGTCCAATAATTCTTCCAGGCTGTGGTTATATCAGTGCTGCTGTATGGCTGCACCACCTGGACCCTGACAAAGCGCCTCGAGAATAAGCTAGATGGTACCTGCACAAGAATGCTGCGAGTAGTCCTGAACAAGTCATGGAAGCAGCACACCACAAAGAAGCAACTATATGATCACCTGCCCCCCATCTCACAAACCATCCGTGTGAGACGGACTAGGCATGTAGGATACTGCTGGAGAAGCGGGGATGAGCTCATAAGCGACGTTCTCCTGTGGAAGCCAACACATGGACATGCTAACGTAGGACGCCCGCTAAGGACCTACATTGATCAACTATGCGAAGACTCTGGATGCTGCACAGAGGACCTCCCAGGGGCCATGAGTGTAATATATTGTCTGATCGGTGCACCAAAGGACCGGGCTGAATAGGAAGTGCATGGGGGCCAGGTGCAGCCTGGAAACGAAAACAGAATGTGGCCCTGACCTGACCTTTTGCAGCTGAAAATGCAGGTGGATGTTTGTCATGATTTCGGTGCAGAAATCTGTAGGCGTAGCCCTTAGCCAATGAAATCAACCTGCGTGGGCGAAGAGGCGTGTCTGCAGAAAAAAACTGCGTAGGTGTCACGAACAGGGAGGCGTGACACCGGGGGTCAGATTACAATAAAAGAAGCCCGTAGAGATCGATTAGACAGACGGCGATCAGGTTCAAGATCAAATTGAAGAGAACTCCCGAAGGCTCCATATTGCGTAACCCTGCCCACGACTCTCAGCTGTACACAACCGGGGAAAATAAACATCTCTTATATTTTCCTAAAATACAAGTGTTTGTGTTTTTACGGGTCCAGTGTGTAACATGAGTAATAGGGAAGGTTGGCGAAAGATTGTCATGGATATCCGTGCTGCGCGCGCAACACGATGATGATGATATTATACAATAGTAAGCAACCAACCAACTCGCCTATCTCGGCCCCGTTGAATGAGTACAATGGTATACTATTGAAACAACTTCAAAAGAAAGGGTGAATAAGAGCAAGCTCTTAAAAATAGCGGATATAAAACCAACCTTTTATAAAAGGTTAACGATGAACGAATTGACTCAGGTGAGAGGAAAAGGGGGGGGGCCTTTGATCGAGGTAGATTTTATGGTCTGTACCATCTTTTCACATGGCAGTTAAAAATAAATTGGGAAGTGACTTTTTTCAAAATATTAAAGAAGTTTTTTTTTTCACCTATTAATTGCATAAAATATTTAACAGAAACAGCATTAAATTGAATACAGCTCTATGACAAAACGTCGCACTAGCAATGACATCGGTGATACACCGAAATATTCGCTTGATACAACGGTAAAATGTCGGTGGGTTCCGAAAATTCAGACCCAGACGTCCAGAATACCGACAATCATCACAAAGAAGAAGACGAAATCGACCACGACTCAAAAGAGACTCGTCTCACTTTGTTATATAATTATTAGATACCTAATATTTATGCACAATAGTGTAGAAATCAGAATGGCTGTTATAAGTGCAGCCCACAGCCTTGAAGGATGAGTGACAAGGTTTGACCGGTCCTGATTCTTCCTTCCGGTGGATACCGTGAGAATCGGTGGAGAAGACCCTCTTCCGGTTGAGATTAGAAATATATTTTAGTCAGTCGGCGAGAAACCACGACGGTGGTGAGTCGTGTTATACACGATCCGACTCGATCTGCGCAGGTAGTCTGGTGGGGGATTTCGAGAATAAAATATGATCAAAATAAATCGAAGTCTTGTGTTATTATCTAAAAACTACCAATGACACAGGGCTTCTGATAAAGAGAAATCCCCAATGAAAGACCAGACACGAAGTCCCCAAGAGAAGTCCAGACGAAGAAGAGATGTTAGAAGAGACCTAGAAGAACTTAAGATATCAGAAGAATAGAAGAAGAATAGAAGTAAGAAGTAAGTAATGAGAAGGGTATGCAACAACTTTAATGGAGGAATTACTATTGGTTGGTTTAAAAGATAGAGAAGTAATCAAATACCAACAAAAAGAGACCCAGTCTCTACAGTATATTTAAAATTAATACCCTTTTTTCTTCTTTAAAAAATTATATGTTAAAATATTTAAACCTGAAAAACTAAGAAATAGCAGAGGTGGTCACTACTAGAATAGGCTCAGTCGTAAATGGTGATCATCCTCCACACATTAATCATTTGTTATGTTTTTGTAAGTAATGTGTAAAATAAACATTCTTCTTCTTCTTCTTCTTCTTCTTCTTCTTCTTCTTCTTCTTCTTCTTCTTCTTCTTCTCTTCTTCTTCAGAATGTCTCACAAATTAGATCACAGTTCACACCATGTCATACACAACATCCTATTGATGTATACTCACATATACCCACATAATATGTCGAGTATATAATGAGAGAGAGAGAGAGAGAGAGAGATAGAGAGAGAGAGAGAGAGATAGATAGAGAGAGAGAGAGATAGAGAGAGATAGATAGATAGAGAGAGAGAGATAGAGAGAGAGATAGAGAGATAGAGATAGATAGATAGAGAGAGAGATATAGATAGATAGAGAGAGAGAGAGAGAGAAAGAGAGAGAAGACAGACAGACAGACAGACAGACAGAAGATAGATAGGGTAGATAGCTGATAGATGATTGATGGTACTTACTTTTTAACTTCTGCTTACTGGTTCTGTCTTGTCGGCCATTTTCTCCTGTTGATCTAGTGGGCTTCTATTAAATGTTGGTCTTCTTTTTGTTGATTCTTCTTCGTGCTTGAGGGGGGGGGGCATTGTTTTATTATTCAATTAACAAACAAGACCTGGTTGTTTTGTTTTTTTAAATAAAGCTTTATTTACAGAACACAGCCCAAAATTCCGCCGCGGTGAGACCGACCCAACAGAGCCGACAATAGCGTGTGCACTCCTCAGGGTCGCAACTTCCTAACCGTTAGATATGACATAACCACAGACGGGTTGATATGCCGTTAAAATTAAATAAACAAATAAACAAACTAACCAAAAGTTTACACACAGATAAATACTTACTATTTCGAATAAAGTTTATGTTTAAAATATTCAAATTATCTAATTAATGATTAATAGATGCACGCAACATTTTATTTGAGGGGGACAGAACTAAGTTTTCATTTCAAATTGTTTTATTTCTTTTTACTCCTTTAATAAATTTGATGATTTTATTTACTTATTATAAAAACCATCTGACTTTGAATTTTAACTCCACGACACTCAGGGAATATCTTTCAAAAATAATTTTTTACACCATCCGGAGGGCATCTTCTTTTGTTGCTAGTATGAAGGACGTACCCATTGTAGTTGGTACCCATGGGACAGTCTAAAAGGTTTGGAAAAGAGTCTTGGTGCATTGAAAATCAGAGAAGAATCGAGATCATCCAAACAACAACATTGTTAAACTCGACTAGAATACCAAGAAGAGTCCTGAAGTGTTTTACAATAGTTCTTAAGTAAACATATCAAATGTAATAATTAAATTATCATACTGCTGCAATGCCAGAATACTCAGAAAGTCCTGGAGATAATAATGAAAGACCATCATAACACAAAACTTAATAATAATAATAATAATAAAGACGGATCACCTTACCCCAGCTAGAAGACCACACCTAGTATTGATTAACAAGAAAAAAAGCCACGTTGACAACTGCTAGATTTTGCAGTCCCGACAGATCACAGGCTGAAGATGAACGAAAACGAAAACATAGACAAATATGGAAATCATAGGAAAAATTTAGACAACAGCATTGGGGATTATGTTGTATGGTATTGATTTGTTTCATGTCTATATTCTATGGTATAATTTTATTTCTGTCAAAAAAGAGAATATCCTTCATGTTGACATTTTCAAACAGATCTTTCATATTGTTTGCTTTAAAATAAAGTTTTCTGATGTGAGCAAGAAACCTGCATTCCATGTATAAGTGTTTAAGCGTCAAAAGTTTGACATTTTCACACTGTGGTTGTTGTTCTTGTTTGAGTATATTGGAGTTCGTTAGTCTTGTGTGTCCCAATGCGTAATCGAGATACAATGACTTGTTCCTTTCTAGACTTCCTTAAAGTTGGTGTCCAGCCTCCCAAAGTGGGTTTGATTAAGAAGAGTTTATTGTGGATGTTGTTATTCCTGTGATGTTGCCATTTTGTATGAAGGAATCTATTGATTTTAGGTTTCAAATCAGTTTATGGTATCTTGAAATTGTCGGGGCTTCTTGTTACTGAAAAACAACCGCGAGAGTAAAAATAATTTAAAAAATTGATTACAAATTTTGAAAATATTTTTTCCATTTAAAGTAATACACTTAAAAAAAATAATTTCATAGTTTATATAGTTCCATTATTCAAATAATATATAGTTTATTTATTATAATGGAAAAGATTCAAACGTTTAATTATTAGGAAGAGTTTTTATTTATTTTGTTAATGTTAATTTATTTTATGTATTGGTAATTGTGACGTAAATAGGGACATGGTTTTGGTTACAGACAAATACAGACCAAATCTCTATTATTAATAGATATTTATTTATTTATCGTTTAATTTTTTATTCTATTAGTCTTTGGATTCGTTACTTTTCAGTTGGCTTTGCAGGCATTTGTTTTCAAGCCTACATTTGGATATGAATTCTGATCATTTATTTAGAAGTTTCTAGGAAGGTGATATTTTGCATCTAGCTAATGATTACTGTGTTTTGAGGTGTTGTCGCAATATATATTATCAAGTTTCTCTTTCTATGTATTCTTCTTTTACTTCTTCTCATTTGTCTTCGATGGCATCTTTCCTTTTAAAGTTTGCAATATTTCTCACTTCACATGAACTTTTATTAAATGAAGCTCGATACAAACTAACTTTTTATACTGAAGTGGTTGATTTGATTGCTATTCCAACAAGTCTTTGACATTGTAAAACTTTTTTTTTCACCCACAATTAAGAAAACAAAAACAAAAAAAAAAAACGCTGCACCGAGTCAGTCTCTGCAGCAGAAGTTGGGGCGACATCGCCCGGTGAAAATTTAATCGAAGCAAGAATTAAGCAGTTGCAACGAGCAACTATTTCCCGTTCTCCCACCCCTCGGGCAAGGAAAATGAGTTTAAAATCGGAAACAGAAGAAGAAAAAAAATTATGAGATTGTTTTGGGCTTGATCATTTCGATGAGAAAGTCATTTCGATTAAGATTTTCTCAGATTAAATTCACTGCGCATGCTCACAACAAATAAGCTTGGCCGCCATCTTTTTCTACTTTTTTTTCTTCCTTGATTTCTCTCATTCTTTTCTGGTATTTTTATTTTTATTTATCTATTCAGTGATTCTTCGTTTTGATTTGGATGCTGTTTGATTAAACAAAGTATTACATATGCTACTGTCAATTTAAACGCAGCAAAGAGTCTTAAAAATAATTAAAAACAACAACAAAGTCTTCAGGCGAAAAGAAATAATCAATCATTTACAAGTGTAAGTAATTACTAAGTATAGCCTTATCGAACAAAATAACACTAGAATGGGGCATAGACGTTTTTTTATAGTAAAAATCACTGTCCAATGCATTTTTATAGGAAAATTCATTTCCAATGTATTTTTATAGTAAAAATTATTGGTCAATGTATTTTCATATTAAAAGTCATCCCCAATGCATTTTTATGATAAAAATAATTTTCAATGCATTTTTATGATAAAAATAATTTTCAATGCATTTTTATAGTGAAAATTATTTCTAATGCCTTTTAAAGGAAACATAATATCTAAAGCATTTTATAGTAAAAAAAATCATTGGCCAGTGAATTTTTATGATAAAAATCATTTCCAATGCATTTTCATAATAGAAATAATTTCAATGCATTTTTATCGTAAAATAATTTCCAACGCATTTTTATAGGAAAAATAATTTCCACTGTATTTTTATAGTAGATATAATTTCCCTAGTAAAAATCATTTTCAATACATTTTTATTGTTAAAATAATTTCCAATACATTTTTATTGTTAAAATAATTTCCAATACATTTTCTTAATAAAAATCATTTCCAATGCATTTTCGTAGTAAAAATCATTTCCAATGCATTTTCACAGTAAAAATCATTTCCAATGCATTTTCACAGTAAAAATCATTTCCAATGCATTTTCGTAGTAAAAATCATTTCCAATGCATTTTCGTAGTAAAAATCATTTCCAATGCATTTTCGTAGTAAAACTCATTTCCAATGCATTTTCGTAGTAAAAATCATTTCAATGCATTTTCGTAGAAAAATCATTTCCAATGCATTTTCACTGTAAAAATCATTTCCAATATATATACTTACCAACTCTTCTGCACGAGCAGGATATGACACAAGGTGGATTTCTTAAGCAGTGTATAAATTTCACAATTATATTATCGCTATATGAAATGCTACCAGATACGTCCAGGATTTCTACTCGTGTCGCCGAATCAGTTTCCAAAGATGATAACTATTACGCCACGGGCTCCTCCAATTATTTGTTATACTAATTTAGTTTAGTACAAATACAGAGTCTTGAACTGTCTAGAGCAGCACCTTTTTCAAGGAAATCCTTATTGATGTCCCAGAAGTCTCTCAACATGGCCTTCTTTACTGACAGCATTTCTTGGAACTTTTTTTTTACCAGAGAGTCAGTGTTTTTCCATTCCATGGTCTATCTTTTCGACTTTTACGACTCGTAGAAATAAATTCATGTTTAGCCCATTTATAAGATTTTCTTTTTTACATGGACATGCTTTTTCGCGTGCATCACAGATTCTTCTGTAAATTTAACATTATTTGTACTTCTCAGCCACCAAATATCTGATGAAAGACCTCTTTTCAAACCTGGAGTGCAATGTTTGATTTGTTATCATTTTGAATATCCCTAAAACTAATATTTTTCCCGTTTGTCATTTGGATCCTGTCGTGTTTAACGTATTTTTTCAATGATAAAATACTACTTAAATACGCACCCACACACGTGCAACCACACACACACACACACACACACACACACATACACACACACAAATAAATATATGTATATAAATATATATATGTATTAGTATAATGGAGATTATGTAACTGTCTATTATTGTAACCGAAACTACGTCACTACTGACGTCAGGATTTCCTTAGTTATTTAAGTTCTATTCTCAACGATTATGAAATTGTAATTATTTAATCTTAATTGACATTTCATTCATTAACGATGTCTCTATTAAAGTCTCGTTGAGTTAGATTTGCCGAAAAACTGCCCATATTACAAAATGCATTTAAAATCTTGAAATATGTGGTATATATCTCTAAGAAATGAAGATTTCTATAGTATATAGTGGGAATAATTTGCATAATGATTTTTTAAAAAATGGGTTTAATAAATAACTATTTGCTTCAAAGAAGTTTTTTTTTTCACTAAACAGATAGACTCGACACTTCTAACACACTTATCTGCTCGGATTATAGTGGCTTGTCAAACACTTAAAAATACTTCTAATATTATTTTTTAACTTTCCAAAAACAATTTCTTTAACAATAAATTTTATCCTGGCGATGGCCTAAGGTCGAAACTAGTAGAGAAAAATAAACAACATAAAAGAAATATTCCTGTTTGTCTTATCCCGTTTTGTTCATATATATATATATATATATATATATATATATATATATATATAATTAAATTTAATGGTTCAAAAGAGTCCAATTGACAAGTTGATTTGGCGAGTTTCATGTGTGGCGTGTCCGGTTGGCCTAGGAGTAGAGTCTCCGACTCTGCATCCTGGGTTCTCCGGTTCAATCACTATCGGAGGGGGAGATCGTAGGTATACACTACTGATAAGACCAAATTAGGTCGAAACAGCTGTACAGTGTTCCTCTCGTCGCACATGGTATTTGCCGAATTTGCTTGTCATGATTAATCGAATTATATATATATATATATATTATATATTAAATTTTTACTTGAAGGCACTTACAACGTATGTATCGCATAAAATTCGATACTTTTTCTTATAGAAAATGAACTTGACAAGTGTAATCCCGGCAAAGGATGGCTCGGTGTGTAGAATACCGTACAGACTGTTTCGACTTTATTAAGTCTCATCAGCTGCTGAAGTCCCGGTTTCGATTTCTGTCGGAGGGAAATAGTTAGTATATACCGCTGATGAGACTTAATAAAGTCGAAACAGTCTGTACGGTATTCTACACACCGAGCCATCCTTTGCCGGGATTACACTTGTCAAGTTCATTTTCTATGAGAAAAAGTATCGAATTTTATGCGATACATACGTTGTAAGTGCCTTCAAGTAAAAATTTAATATATACTTTATTCAGCAACGTTTCTAAATAACAAACATCCAACAATCTTATATATATATATATATATATATATATATATATAATTATATTAATTTAATGGTTCAAAAGAGTTCAATAATAGATGAGGAAAAACTTTCCGTTATGGACTCTCTCTCATATTTTTTTTATTCTTTATTTTTTCATTTTTTTTAACCTTTAAGAGAGGTCCCTTGGAAAGGATTTTTTTTTATTCCACTCATCCCATTCATTTTTATTTCATTCATTCGTTCATTCTGCCATTAATTCTTAATCTAATAATTTAGAAGCATACGCGAAAACTTATATAACATACTACAATAACTCAGAAAATTTATAAATTCGCGCTTTATGATGACAATAATATTTTAGAAATTACTAACAATATTACCTAGTATATTCGAGCTTTAAAAAGACCCACTAAAAGATTCATTATTAAAAATATATATATATATTTTACAATAGAAGGGGGAGGCGAAAAAACGAGTAGCTAGCTAACTAGTTTCGATCCTCGCTCAACAGAGCTAAATATCGAGGATAATAAATCTTTTTTCTCGTCTCTCAATCATTTATATTCTGCCTTACAATTCACCTAAGACAAAGAAAAGGATCTGGTGTTACCTTTTATAGAAGTTTTAGTATACAGGACACCTTTGGGTTTTCTCACCACGGTGTATCAAAAACCTACATTCACATGTCTCTACACCCGTTGGGACTCATTCTGTCATACTAAAATAAAGATTAATCCAATTAAGACCCTTACTCATAGGGATTTGATGATTTGCTTCGATACCAAATTGGTTTGGTTTGGTTTGTTTTGTTTTACGGCATATCAACCTCAGTGGGTCATTTAATGCCGATAAAGTTTTGAAATAAATCAATTCTTAATGGATAATACAATTTTTTTATAAATGCATTTTTCTATTTAACCCATAGATGGGACCTTAACAGGTACTACCACCCCGGGTCAGAGTGGACCAGGGAGCAATGGTGATGAAGGGGTGCTCCACATTCCCCAAACCTCCAAAACTGGAACCTCACCATCAGATAGAGTTTAACGTCATTCCCAGGACATGTAGACCCGCAGCCACCGCCTTCTAGCACGTATATGATAAAAACGGATTGGGGCTTGCCATAAGGGTAATAGGGTTGGGAAAATCATATAGGTGCTAGGGCTTGACGTGTCCAAATTGGATGAAGAGGTTGAATTTATTTCATCAACGATATATAGTAATGGTTTTCCATTGGATATTGCAAAGTCAGTTATACAACGTAAAATAAATAACTTTTAAAAAATTAACCCGGCTACTGTAGAAAAATGTCCGGTTTATCTCCGCCTACCTTGGTTAGGTGACATAAGCGACAGATTTTCAAGGCAAATTTCCGATAGTGTACAAAATTGCTACCCCTCTTCTAATTTAGGTGTTGTTTTTAAAACAATGTTGGTGTCCAATGGCAAGGATTTTCTTCCCCCTCACCATAATAATTCTATAATTTATTCATATAAATGTATTTGCGGTTTTCAATACATAGGAAGAACAAACCAGCGATTGGAAGGTCGAATCAAACATGTTACTACTAAGATTAGAAAGGGAACCACCGGTCCTAATGATGTACTGAGGAATACTTATAGTTCCTCTATAGGCGAAAACCTGATAAATAACCGCAGTTGCGCCAACCCATTT
>CM042150.1:37102219-37107219 GCA_023376005.1 Doryteuthis pealeii | reverse complement strand
AAATATTTGTGAAATGTGTAATCAATTTAAAAAATAATTTTTTAACTCTCATCCTTTTTATAGTAACCAAAAGTTAACTAAAAAGTTTACAGATAAATAAATACTTACGATTTTGTGCAAAATCTATGTGTAAAATATTCAAAATACTTATTTAATTAATAATCAACAGATGCGCGCAACATTTTATGGGGGGAGGGCAGAAGTAAGTTGGTTTTTTTTTACTAATTTAATAAATAAATTTCCATTTTAAATTCTTTTATTATTTTACTCCTTTGATAAATTTGATGATTTTTCTTACTTCTGATACAAACCTGTAACATTGAATTTTTAACTCCTAGCCCCCTCAGGCAGTATCTTTCAAAAATATATTTTTACACCACCTGGAGGTCTATTAACAATGGAAGTTAGGTCTCTATGTGTCTGTAACGGAAACTACGTCACTTCTACGTCACATAACCCAAAATCGTCATAACATAGAAAAAAGACACTTAGAATTTGGGCATGCAACTTTAGATGATCCTCATTGTTTTTATTTAAACAAGTTTTGACAAATACATACCCGGTATGATATATATATATATATATATATATATATATTATATATATATATATATATATATATATATATTATATATATATAGTTTTAATTGAATATATATTTAATGTTATCAGAACTAAGTTTCCAATTCAAAATTTTTTTTGTTTTTTTTACTCCTTTAATAAATTTGATGATTTACTTACTTATGGTACAAACTCTTTGACATTGAATTTTAAACTCCCACCATCTGGCAATATCTTTCAAAAATAATTTTTACACCGCCCGGAGGGTTTTTATTGCTAGTATTTAAAAAGATGTTATTTAAACCAAGCGTTATTTAGCGTTACCTTAGCGACACAAACAATATAACTAGTTGTTTGAATATACATATATGTTGTGTGCGTGTGTGTGTGTGTGTGTGTGTGTTGTGTTGTGTGTGTGTGTGTGTGTGTGTGTGCGTGTGTGCGTGTAATTTCAAACCATAATTATTGATCTATTTTCCTGATCACCATCTTATTATAATAGAGATTGTGGGATTGTCTGTCTGTAACCGAAACTAAATTTCCACTCAAATCACAATTCCCTTAGTTATTTACGTCACATTCTCCATAATTTTAGTTTTATTTAAACCTCAATTATTAATAAAAATGTTGAATATTATTGATACTGTTGACCATATCCACATACTAAAAACATGCAATTGTATTTATATGTATTTATACAACAAAATTGCTGTACACAGTGTGAATGGGAAGGCTAATTTGCATATTGATATTATAAATTAGATTTTAATTGATGTGCTTAGTATTATTGATTTCTAATTGTTTGGTTTTATCTTAATGGATATGAGGGAAAATCTCGGGGATAAATCTGAAAAGAAATTGATTAACAAGAAAAAATAACTAATTTTATTCTTTACTTCCAATTTTAACTAATTAGTTAAATTAGGAAAATTTAGCAATGAAAGATGGGAGTAATGGAAGGGTACGTTTCACTTGTTCTATTTTTCGATTATATCCCCTTATGTTTCAAATCTTTTTATCTACATTCTTATTTAATATCATTAGCCTTTCTAATTTAATATAATATTTTATTACATAAAACTTAAATACTCGTACCCGGAGGAGGGGGAATATATATGCTAGTCTTTCTTATCCTTCAATAAAGCTCGCTAGGTTTATTCCAAATTATTTTGCAATTAGCCGTGTACAAATGAATATTTTTTTAGTCATTCCAAGCCATTGCTTGCATTCAATAACTCAACAAGGGTTACAAACCTAGCGTAATGGGACACTACACCGGACGTGTAAGATTCATAGTGAGAATCGAACTCACCAACAATGATCTGCTGGATTAAGCCGCTAACCATCAAGCCAGGTAAGGTGCTCATCTGATTGGCTCAATCTCAGTAACAGGTGTGACACGTGCGATTCTTCTGCCAGCAGCTTATGTAACAAAATAGGTTCACTAATTTTATTTTTACTTTTTATGAACGGAAATTCAATAGTCTATCTGATATGAAAGACAATCCACTAGCAATACCGGTTATTGAACTGTTATCTAATGTTCTAACAGTTTTTACAATCGACACTACTCCTCCTCATACTCCTACTATTTTTTCATTCGTGAGTGATGTAATGAATATTGCAAATACCTAGGTACCCCTCACTATAATCTGATTGGATAGTGTCCTCCATAATTACTCGACACTGTGTGGTACAACCCTACTAGCCTACTAGCAAGACTACCACGCCGACTGCCCGTAAGCCGTTCTGCTATTACTGCTACTCGACGCACCAGCTTCTAATTACCTGCGAGAATATACATTACTACAACTTAATAATATATCCCTTAACCCGGATATATCAGTGAGTTTTTCACTGGAGGCTGAGTGACAACAAGTCTCCCCAGATCTCCAGGTCTCTTCTGAGTATTCTGGTCGATATTAACAATGCTGTTGCCTGGAAGGTTTCGATTCTTCCTCTGTTTTCCAATTCCTTCAGTCTCTTTTCCAAACCTTTGCGGACCGTTTCAAGAGCAGCAACTATAATGAGTACCCCCAAATGGGGCCACCTGTTGGCCGTGGGTGGCAACCCATAATGCCTAAGGAGGGAGTCTTGGTGGATGAGCAGTCCATGACCTGCAACACTCCACTTAGACCCTTACTTGGGCTAGACGGGCGGTCAGAGAGACCCCCTCCGATCAATCGGCTGGTCATGTCAAGCCCGAGCACCTATATGATTGTCCCAAACCTATTGCCCTTATGGCAAGCCCCAAACTTTTTTATCATATGGGTGCTAGAAGGCGGTGGCTGAGGGTCTACATGTCATGGGAATGACGTTAAACTCTATCTGATGGTGAGGTTCCAGTTTGGGAGGTTTGGGGAATGTGGAGCACTCCTTCATCACCATTGCTCTCTGGTCCATTCTGACCCGGAGTGGTAGTACCTGTTAGGGTCCCATCAATGGGTTAAATAGAAAAATGTATTTATTAAAAAAATTGTGTATCCATTAAGAATGAATTTGTTTCAAAATTTTATCGGCATTAAATGACCCAATGAGGTTGATATGCCGTAAAACAAAACAAACCTAACCAAACTATAATTAGTAGCACTGTCAGCCTCATGTTCCACAGTTTGTTTTTTGTTTTTTTCAGATCTATAGCAATGTCTAAATACTTGTCTATCTTTTCGTTTTCTTTCATTTAGTCCACCGGAACGGTAACATTCAATAGATGACAAGTTATCTTTTTGTTAATTAACACTAGGTCTGGTCTTCTGGTCGGGATTAGGTGATCCGTTTGTATCTCAAAATCACATATAATTTCTCATTCTCTTGGACTGATTCTGGTTTTTGAATATACCATTTGGTTGCATAGTCAAATTTTATTTCTTACACAATTCCTAGTGGATCACACTTTCAATCCAGTTGTGTCCAACCTTGTACTCTATTCGCTAATTTGCAGCATTCATTTGATTTAAATATTTACCAACCCCTCCGCACGAGCAGAATGCGACACAAGGTCAATTTTTAGCGGAGTTTAACAGGTTTGAATTCAGAGTTTTAGGTTGTTAACTAGCCATGGTTAAGAGCTCAGTCTGCCCTGCTATTTACCCATAGCTGGAGGGAGAATTGGATTAATACCTTTCCCAAGAGTATTAGCACCATGTGAAATGCAAACAGCTTCAGTCCAGGAATTGAACTCGGGTCGACGAGTCCATTTCCTACGACTCTAACCATTAGACCACGCGCCTCCATTTGTTACATGGTTGATATTTTCATTTCTGTTTCCACCTATCATACGATTACTGTTCAGTTTCTCTCTTTAGGTGTCCTTTTCTAACCATGTCCAGTTGTTTTTCTCCTTGTACATATATATATGCAGTCGTGCCTAGCTTTGTATTCCTGTTGTGCTAGTTTTCTACATTCACTTAAAACATGGTTTATAGTCTCATCTATGTCACCGCACAGTCTACATTTACTGTTTTGTTGTGTCTTGTTCATTTTTGCTTTGATATAATTTGTTCTTACGACATTATTTTGTGCAGCAAATATTAGTGATTCAGTTTCTTTCTTGATGTTTCCTCTTCTCAACCATGTCCAAGTCTTTTCCTGTGTAACCTCTCCAATTTGTCGTTTGAAGTGTCCATATAATTGTTTTTCTTCCTATCTTTGTTTTCTTGGTTTCGTTGTTTTTCTGTTTGTCCATATGTTACATCTGCTGTTATTGGCTTCCATAAGTAAACTTTCTATGCTATTTTTGTGTATTCTTCGAATCAATGGATTGTGGCCTCTACACAGTCCTCTATGTTGGCAAGACCTCTTCCACTTTCCTTTTTTGATATATATAGCCTATCTCTATCGTTTCTAGAGTGTAAAGCCTTGTGCATTGTCATCAATTTTCTAACCCTTTGGTCAATCTGTCTGAGTTCTTTTGTCCATTTTAAGAATGACACAGAGTATCTTATAACGTGGACTGACAAGGTATTTATTCCTTTGATAAGATTTCTGCTGTTGAGCTTGGTTTCTAGTAGTTTTATTATTATTATTATTATTATTATTATTATTATTATTATTATTATTATCACTCCTTTTGAGTTCATCACATCAGCGTTAGCTGATGGTATTTCACTGGAGGCTAAGTGACAACAAGTTTCCTCAGGTTTCCATGACTCTTCTGAGTATTCTAGCCGATTGCAGCAGTACAGTAGTCTGGATGGTCTCAAATTCTTCCCCTGATTTCTAGATCCCCAGTCATTTTTTTTCAAAGTTTTTTGGGACTGTTCCAAGTGAACCAACTACAATTGGTATCACTTTTACTCTCATGTTCTGCAGCTTTTTCAATTCTCTGATAAGGTCCCTATTTATCTATCTTCTCACTTTCCTTCAGCTTCACCCTGTGATCTGCTGGAACCGCAAAGTCCACCATTGACACGTCTCTTTTTATTAGATTTGTTTTTTCT
>CM042150.1:37099233-37102119 GCA_023376005.1 Doryteuthis pealeii | reverse complement strand
AAAAAAGAGAGAGATTAACAGGAGTCTTGAACTGTCTTAGAGGCAAGCACTTTTCAGGAAATCCTTAATTGATGTCCAGAAGTTTCTCAGCATGGCCCTTCTTTACTGACAGCATTACTTGGAACTTTTTTTTTTTTGCCAGAGGAGTCAGTGTTTTTCCATTCCATTGTCTACCATTCGTTGGTTCGATTTTTTTCGATTTTTACGACTCGTAGAAATAAGTTTCATGTGTTAGCCCATTTATAAAGTTTTTTTTTACATGAAACATACTTTTTCGTGTACATCACGGATTCTTCAGTAAATTTCACATTATTTGTACTTCTCAGCCACCAAATATCTGAAGAAACTCTTTTCAAAACCTGGAGTGCAATGTTTGATTTGTCATCATTTTGAATTGCCCTAAAACTAATATTTTTCCCGTTTGGTCATTTGGATTCTATCGTGTTTAAACGTATTTTTTCAATGATAAAATACTACTTAAATACGCACGCACACACACGCACACACACACACACACACACACAAATATATATATATGTATATAAATATATATATCTTAGTATAATGGAGGTTATGTAACTGTCTATCTGTAAATGAAACTACGTCACTACTGGCGTCAGGATTTCCTTAGTTATTTAAGTTCTATTCTCAACGATTATGAAATTGTAATTATCTAATCTTAATTGACATTTCATTCATTAACAATGTCTCTATTAAAGTCTAGCTGAGTTAGATTTGCCGCAAAACTGCCCATATTACTAATGCATTTAAAATCTTGAAATATGTGGTATATATCTCTAAGAAATAGAGATTTCTATAGTATATAGTGGGAATAATTTGCATAATGATTTTTTTTAAAACTGGGCTTAATAAATAACTATTTGCTTCAAAGAAGTTTTTTTCACTGAACAGATAGACTCGCCACTTCTAACACACTTCTCTGCTCGGATTATAGTGGCTTTTCATACACTTAAAAATACTTATAATATTATTTTTTGACTTTCCAAAAACAATTTCTTTCTTTATCCTGGCGATGGCCTAAGGACGAAACTAGTTGAGAAAAATAAACTACATAAAAGAAATATTCCTATTTGTTTGTGTTATCATGTTTGTTTATCTTAATATATATATATATATATATATATATATATATATATATATTAATTTAATGGTTCAAAAGAGTCCAACTGACAAGTTGATTTGGCGAGTTTCATGTGTCGAGTGTCCGGTTGGCCTAGGGGTAGAGTCTCTGACTCTGCATCGTGGGTTCTCCGATTCGATCTCTGTCGGGGGAGATCGTAGGTATACACTGCTGATGAGACCAAATTAGGTCGAAACAGCTGTACAGTGTTCCTCATGTCGCACATGGTATTTGCCGAATTTGCTTGTCATGATTATCGAATTATATATAATATATATTATATATATATATATATATATATATATATATATAATATATATATTTGTACATATACATATATATATATAATTATATTGATTTAATGGTTCAAAAGAGTTCAAAATAGATGAGGAAAACTTTCCGTTATGGACTCTCTCTCAATTTTTTTAAATTTTTAATTTTTTCATTTTTTTTAACATTTGAGAGAGGTCCCTTGGAAAGGATTTTTTTATTTATTCCACTCATCCCATTTATTTTTATTTCATTCATTCGTTCATTTTGCCATTAATTCTTAATCTAATAATTTAGAAGCATACGCGAAAACTTATATAACATACCACAATAACACAGAAAATTTATAAATTCGCGCTTTATGATGACAATAATATTTTAGAAATTACTAACAATATTACCTAGTATATTCGAGCTTTAAAAAGACCCACTAAAAGATTCATTATTAAAAATATATATATATATTTTACAATAGAAGGGGGAGGCGAAAAAACGAGTAGCTAGCTAACTAGTTTCGATCCTCGCTCAACAGAGCTAAATATCGAGGATAATAAATCTTTTTTCTCGTCTCTCAATCATTTATATTCTGCCTTACAATTCACCTAAGACAAAGAAAAGGATCTGGTGTTACCTTTTCTAGAAGTCTTAGTATACAGGACCCCTTTGGGTTTTCTCACCACGGTGTATCGAAAACCTACATTTACATGTCTCTACACACATTGGGACTCATTCTGTCATACTAAAATAAAGATTAATCCAATTAAGACCCTTACTCATAGGGATTTGATGATTTGCTCCGATACCAAATTGGTTTGGTTTGGTTTGTTTTGTTTTACGGCATATCAACCTCAGTGGGTCATTTAATGCCGATAAAGTTTTGAAATAAATCAATTCCTAATGGATAATACAATTTTTTTATAAATGCATTTTTCTATTTAACCCATAGATGGGACCTTAACAGGTACTACCACCCCGGGTCAGAGTGGACCAGGGAGCAATGGTGATGAAGGGGTGCTCCACATTCCCCAAACCTCCAAAACTGGAACCTCACCATCAGATAGAGTTTAACGTCATTCCCAGGACATGTAGACCCGCAGCCACCGCCTTCTAGCACGCATATGATAAAAACGGATTGGGGCTTGTCATAAGGGCAATAGGGTTGGGAAAATCATATAGGTGCTAGTGCTTGACGTGTCCAAATTGGATGAAGAGGTTGAATTTATTTCATCAACGCTATATAGTAATGGTTTTCCATTGGATATTGCAAAGTCAGTTATACAACGTAAAATAAATAACTTAAAAAAAAATTAAGCCGGCTACAGTAGAAAAATGTCCGGTTTATCTCCGCCTACCTTGGTTAAGTGACATGAGCGACAGATTTCCAAGGCAAATTTCCGATAGTGTACAAAATTGCTACCCCTCTTCTAATTTGCGTGTTGTTTTTAAAACAATGTTGGTATCCAATGGCAAGGATT
>CM042150.1:37061733-37094233 GCA_023376005.1 Doryteuthis pealeii | reverse complement strand
ATATTCGATAATGTTCATAAATGATTTAGATAGATTGAACAGTGTTTATATTTCATCACGTTGCTTTTAAATGAATAAAATATATGAACTATGAAAGTAATTTTAAAAAAATTATATTACTTTAAAGCACTGGTTCTCAACCGGGGTCCATATGGATCCCATGGGACCATATAACATTTTTTGGGACCCAGGCAAGCAAAATGTATTTAACTATAAAGATACAATGGGATTTTTAAATATCGAATGGCTATGGATCCACTAGAGTAAAGTAGGATTAAAAAAGGGCTATAGGTTAAAAAAAAAAAAAAAAAAAAGATTGAGAACCATTGATTTAAATGGAAAAATATTTGCGAAATTTTTAATCAATTTAAAAAATTATTTTTTACTCTCATCCTTTTTATAGTAACCAGAAGTTAACTAAAAAGTTTACAAATAAATAAATACTTACAATTTTGTGTAAAATTTATTTGTAAAATATTCAAAATACTTATTTAATTGATAACCAATAGATGCGCGCAACATTTTATGGGGGGGGCAGAAGTAAGTTTCCATTTCAAATTTTTTTTTTTTTTTTTTTTTTTTACTAATTTAATAAATAAATTTCCATTTTAAATTCTTTTATTATTTTACTCCTTTGATAAATTTGATGATTTTTCTTACTTCTGATACAAACCTCTAACATTGAATTTTTAACTTTTAGCCTCCCCAGGCAATATCTTTCAAAATATTTTTTTACACCACCTGGAGGTCTATTAATAATGGAGGTTAGGTCTCTATGTGTCTGTAACGGCAACTACGTCACTGCTACGTCACATAACCCAAAATCATCATAACATAGAAAAAAGACACTTAGAATTTGGGCATGCAACTTTAGATCATCCTCATTGATTTTATTTAAACAAGTTTTAACAAATGCCCGGTATTATATATTTATATATTTAGTTTTAATTGAATATATATTTAATGTTATCAGAACTAAGTTTCCAATTCAAATTGTTTTTTTTTTTGTTGTTGTTTTTTTTACTCCTTTAATAAATTTGATGATTTTACTTACTTATGGTACAAACTCTTTGACATTGAATTTTAAACTCCCACCCCATCTGGCAATATCTTACAAAAAATAATTTTTACACCGTCCGGAGGGTGTTTTTTATTGCTAGTATTTAAAAAAAGATGTTATTTAAACCAAGCGTTATTTAGCGTTGCCTTAGCGACACAAACAATATAACTAGTTGTTTGAATATACATATATGTTGTGTGCGTGTGTGTGTGTGTGTGTGTGTGTGTGTGTGTGTGTGTGTGTAATTTCAAACCATAATTATTGATCTATTTTCCTGATCACCATCTTATTATAATAGAGATTGTGAGATTGTCTGTCTGTAACCGAAACTAAATTACCACTCAAATCACAATTCCCTTAGTTATTTACGTCACATTCTCCATAATTTTAGTTTTATTTAAACCTCAATTATTAATAAAAATGTTGAATATTATTGATACTGTTGACCATATCTACATACTAAAAACATGCAATTGTATTTATATGTATTTATACAACAAAATTGCGGTTCACAGTGTGAACGGGAAGGCTGATTTGCATATTGATATTATAAATTAGATTTTAATTGATATGTGCTTAGTATTATTGATTTCTAATTGTTTGGTTTTATCTTAATGGATATGAGGGAAAATCTCGGGGATAAATCTTAAAAGAAATTGATTAACAAGAAGAAATAACTAATTTTATTCTTTACTTCCAATTTTAACTAATTAGTTAAATTAGGAAAATTTAGCAATGAAAGATGGGAGTAATGGAAGGGTACGTTTCACTTGTTCTATTTTTCGATTATATCCCCTTATGTTTCAAATATTTTTGTCTACATTCTTATTCAATTTCATTAGCCTTTCTAATTTAATATAATATTTTATTACATTAAAACTTAAATACTCGTACCCGGAGGAGGGGGAATATATATGCTAGTCTTTCTAATCATTGAATAAAGCTCGTTAGGTTTATTCCAAATTATTTTGCAATTGGCCGTGTACAAATGATTATTTTCATTAGTCATTCCAAGCCATTGCTTGCATTCAATAACTCAACAAGAATTACAAACCTAGCGTAATAGGACACTACACTGGACGTGTAAGATTCATAGTGAGAATCGAACTCACCAACAATGATCTGCTGGATTAAGCCGCTAACCATCAAGCCAGGTAAGGTGCTCATCTGATTGGCTCAATCTCAGTAACAGGTGTGACACGTGCGATTCTTCTGCCAGCAGCTTATGTAACAAAATAGGTTCACTAATTTTATTTTTACTTTTTATGAACGGAAATTCAATAGTTTATCTGATATGAAAGACAATCCACTAGCAATACCGGATATTGAACTGTTATCTAATGTTCTAACAGTTTTTACAATCGACACTACTCCTCCTCATACTCCTACTATTTTTTCATTCGTGAGTGATGTAATGAATATTGCAAATACCTAGGTACCCCCTCACTATAATCGGATTGGATAGTATCCTCCATAAATACTCGACACTGTCGTGGTACAAGCGCCTACTAGCCTACTAGCAAGACTACCACGCCGACTGCCCGTAAGCCGTACTGCTATTACTGCTACTCGACGCACCAGCTTCTACTTACCTGCGAGAATATACATTACTACAACTTAATAATATATCCCTTAACCCGGATATATCAGTGAGTTTTTCACTGGAGGCTGAGTGACAACAAGTCTCCTCTGATCTCCAGGTCTGTTCTGAGTATTCTGGTCGATATTAACAATGCTGTTGCCTGGAAGGTTTCGATTCTTCCTCTGCTTTCCAATTCCTCCAGTCTCTTTTCCAAACCTTTGCGGACCGTTTCAAGAGCAGCAACTATAATGAGTACCCCCAAATGGGGCCACCTGTTGGCTGTGGGTGGCAACCCATGATGCCTAAGGAGGGAGTCTTGATGGATGAGTAGTCCATGACCTGCAACACTCCACTTAGACCCTTACTTGGGATAGACAGGTGGTCAGAGAGACCCCCTCCGATCAATCGGCTGGTCATGTCAAGCCCTAGTACCTATATGATTGTCCCAAACCTATTGCCCTTATGGCAACCCCAAACCTTTTTATCATATGGCTGCTAGAAGGCGGTGGCTGAGGGTCTACATGTCCTGGGAATGACGTTAAACTATATCTGATGGTGAGGTTCCAGTTTTGGAGGTTTGGGGAATGTGGAGCACCCCTTCATCACCATTGCTCCCTGGTCCATTCTGACCCGGAGTGGTAGTACCTGTTAGGGTCCCATCAATGGGTTAAATAGAAAAATGTATTTATAAAAAAATTGTGTATCCATTAAGAATGAATTTGTTTCAAAATTTGATCGGCATTAAATGACCCAATAAGGTTGATATGCCGTAAAACAAAACAAACCAAACCAAACTATAATTAGTACCACTGTCATTTAATCCACCGGAACGGTAACATTCAATAGATGACAAGTTATCTTTTTGTTAATTAACACTAGGTCTGGTCTTCTGGTCGGGATTAGGTGATCCGTTTGTATCTCAAAATCACATATAATTTCTCATTGACTAGGACTGATTCTGGTTTTTGAATATACCACTTGGTTACATAGTCAAAGTTTATTTCTTACACAATTCTTAGTGGATCACTCTTTCAATCCAGTTGTGTCTAACCTTGTATTCTATTTGCTAGTTTGCAACATTCATTTGTTATATATATTTACCAACCCCTCCGCATGAGCTTAACAGGTTTGACTTCAGAGTTTTCCTTCTCTTAGGTTTTTAACTAGCCATGGTTAAGAGCCCAGTCTGCCCTTCTATTTACCTATAGCTGGGGGGAGAATTGGATTAATACATTTCCCAAGAGTATTAGCACCATGTGAAATGCAAACAGCTTCAGTCCAGGAATTGAACTCGGGTCGAGGAGTCCATTTCCTACGACTCAAACCATTAGACCACGCGCCTCCATTTGTTATATGGTTGATATTTTCATTTCTGTTATATATTATCTTATCAATTATTATATACAAATAGATTAATAGGTTTTATTTCAAACTTTAATAATAATAAAACTACCTACTTTCACCATTTATTAATTATAATAATTGAGTTATAAGGTAGGTCTAAAGATTCAGATAAATAGATTAGTCACTCAACATTGTATATATATATATATATATATATATATATATATAGTGTGTGTGTGTTGTGTGTTGTGTGTGTGTGTATTTATATACATGTGTATTTGGGCAGCATTCTTTCATTTATACATGTAGAATTAAACAAAAGGCACGTCTCCTGTTTAACAATTTTATTAACGATCTTTTCGAGCTTTCTGGCCAACTTTTTTACATTTGGATGGAATCCATATATTAGTCCACCAGAGTTCTTATCCCAAGTACTTTCGGCACTTCGAAGTGCCATCATCAGGGTTGATGTGTTCATGTTCCAGTTTCCAAATGTAAAAAAGTTGGCCAGAAAGCTTGAATAGATTGTTAACAAAATTGTTAAACAGGAGACGTGCCTTTTATTTAATTCTACATGTATATATATATATATATATATATATATATATATATATATATATATATATATATATATATAGTAAATAAGAAAACAAGTATTTCAATAAGATATTATATATTATACAATTAGTGTTCGATTATGTCTAATCTATTTTCGCTTTCATATAATTTGTTCTCATGACATTGTTTTGTGCCGCAATTATGATAGACTCAGTTTCTCTCTTTAGGTGTCCTTTTCTAACCATGTCCAGTTGTTTTTCTCCTTGTACATATATATATATATATGCAGTCGTGCCTAGCTTTGTATTCCTGTTGTGCTAGTTTTCTACCTTCACTTAATACATGGTTTATAGTCTCATCTATGTCACCACACAGTCTACATTTACTGTTTTGTTGTGTCTTGTTCATTTTTGCTTTGATATAATTTGTTCTTACGACATTATTTTGTGTAGCAAATATTAGAGATTCAGTTTCTTTCTTGGTGTTTCCTCTTCTTAACCATGTCCAAGTCTTTTCCTGTGTAACCTCTCCAATTTGTCGTTTGAAGTATCCATATAATTGTTTTTCTTCCCATCTTTGTTTTCTTGGTTTCGTTGTTTTTCTGTTTGTCCATATGTTACATCTGCTGTTATTGGCTTCCATAAGTAAACTTTCTTGACTATTTTTGTGTATTCTTTGAATCAATAGATTGTGGCCTCTACACAGTCCTCTATGTTGGCAAGACATCTTCCACCTTCCTTTCTTGATACATATAGCTTATCTCTATCGTTTCTAGAGTGTAAAGCCTTGTGCATTGTCATCAATTTTCTAACCCTTTGGTCAATCTGTCTGAGTTCTTTTGTCCATTTTAAGAATGACACAGAGTATCTTATAACGTGGACTGACAAGGTATTTATTCCTTTGATAAGATTTCTGCTGTTGAGCTTGGTTTCTAGGAGTTTTTTTTTATTATTATTCTCTTTCTTTTTGTTGTTTTTTTTTGTTACTCAACTCTAGGTCTCCTGGGTGGAATAGGGTGACCCGTCTTTATCTCGGAGTCCCAGAGAATGTTATGCGTTTCATTCTCAAGAACTGATTCTGGTTTATGCATATACCATTTTGTTGTATGGTCAAAGTTTAATTTTTTGCATAATTCCCAGTGGATCACCTTCCCAACCCAGTCGTGCCTAGCATTGTATTCCCGTTGTGCTAGTTTGCTACATTCACTTAATACATAGTTTACAGTCTCATCTCTGTCACCACACAGTCAACATTTTTGTCAACTGTTTTGTTGCGTCTTACCAACCTTATTATTATTATTATTATTATTATTATTATTATTATTATTATTATTATTATTTTACTTCATAAGAGTTTTTCATGCCCGCCTTAGCCGGTGGCTCACTGGAGTCTGAGTGACAACAAGTCTCCTGTCTAAAGGATTCTCCTGAGTATTCTAGCTGATCTCAATAATGCTGTTGTCTGGATAGTCTCAGTTCTTCGTATGATTTTCAGTTCCCCAAGTCAGTTTTCTAAACTTTCCAAGGGTACCAACTACAATTGGTATCACTTTCACCTTCACATTCCACAGTTTTTTTC
Source organism: Doryteuthis pealeii (assembly GCA_023376005.1). Taxonomy (NCBI): domain Eukaryota; kingdom Metazoa; phylum Mollusca; class Cephalopoda; order Myopsida; family Loliginidae; genus Doryteuthis; species Doryteuthis pealeii. The sequence continues at coordinate 37,088,111 of CM042150.1, read as the reverse complement.
AATTCTATAACAAGGTCCAGATATTTGTCTATCTTTTCGTTTTCTTTCATCTTCACATTGTGATCTGTTAGGGCTGCAAAATTTAGCAGTTGACAACGTGGCTTTTTCTTGTTAATCAATACTAGGTGTGGTCTTCTGGCTGGGCTAAGGGGATCCGTCTTTATTATTATTATTATTATTATTATTATTTATTATTATTATTATTATTATTATTATCAGGACCTGTGGATATACCACAGTATGATAATTATTACATTTGATATGTTTACTTAAGAACTATTGCAAAATAGTTCACTACGTAAAAGTATAATAATCTTGATTTAACTCTCTCTCTCTCTCTCTCTCTCTTTCTTTCTCTCTCTCACACACACACACACACACACACACACACACTCTTTTTTCTTTCTTTCTTTCCTTCTTTTCATCTTTTCATTATGTTCAATTGAAACAGATTAGCGTTATGTTTTCGCGTTCTCACTCCTCTCTATATTTCCCTTACTCTCTTTCTTTCTTTCTTTCTTTCTTTCTTATCATATTTTTTCTGTGTAGCATGTATTTTTTTGTTTATAATAAAAACGGAATGGTCAATTATTTAACTGGGGTGACGACACTCATAAGGAATAAGAATTATGCGGATTAGGGATACCAGATAATCAGGATTTAAATTTTTGCCTATGATCTTGAACGATTTGGACGGTATCATTTTTAAACAGAGCGTGTCGCAAGATGATAACGAAAGGAAGATTAAGGAACACGAGTATTATTATTATTATTATTATTATTATTATTATTAGAAAATATATCAACCCTCCGGGTGCAAGTATTTAAGTTTTAATGTAATAAAATATTATATTAAATTAGAAAGGCTAATGAAAATAAATAAGAATGCAGATAAAAAGATTTGAAACAGAGGGGAGTATCATCGAAAAATAGAACAACTAAAACTTACTCTTCCAACACTCGCGTCTTTCATTGCTAAATTTCCTTAATTTAACTATTTAGTTAAAATGGGAAGTAAAGAATGAAATTACAGTCATTCCTTCGTGTTAAGGGATTTCTTTTAAGATTTATCCCTGAGATTTTTGCTCATATTCATTAAGATGAAACCAAACAATTAGATATCAATAATACCAAACATATATTTATTAAAATTAAATTTTTAATATCAATCTGTAAATTAGCCTTCCCGTTCAAACTATAAACTGCTATTTTGTTGTATATATAAATACACTTGCATGTTATTAGTATGTAGATATGGTTAACAGTATTAATAATGGGTAATTCCATGTCAAACCATCAGGCCATGTCACCTACCCTGAAATTTTGTACAGGTATGGATTGTGTTAAAGTTAGAAATTCCCCAAGATTTGAGCTTTCAATTCCAAAAATTGTCGGAGTTATGTCGATTTTTATCTCTCAAAATTTGGTGGGGTTCACGAGAAATTGCGATTTTTGTAATTTATTTTTGTCTGTAAAATGAGTTCTAGTGCTTCCCTACACTTAAAATTTGGCTTATAAGAGCATTTTTGGCCAAGAAATCCAGAAATGCTATCAAAAAAGTCTGACAGTCAACCAATTTTAAGTTATTGGTGATTTCTGATTTTTTCACAGCAAGATCAATATCCCGATGTGGCACTGCATCTATAACAAAAAAAAAATCTATTATTATTTCACACATATTGAACATTATTTGTACCAAAAGGATAGTTTGGTTTTTGCCCAGAACAAATTTTGGGATTGTTTAACTTTAACATAGTCCACACCTGTACAAAATTTCAGGGGTGGGGTGACATGGTCTGATGATTTGACATGGAATTATCCTAATATAAAACAATTTTATTAATAATTGAGGCTTAAATGAAACTAAAATCATGAAGACGTAAATAACTAAGGTAATTGTAACCTGTGTAGACATATAGTTTCAGTTACAGATAGAAAAATACACAGTCTCCATTATAATAAGATTATTATCATTATTATTTGAAATTTGATCATCAGTGGGGTTTTTTTTTCATGATGAATATATTTAGATGTAATTAGTATAAAGTTTTTGCATTATTGATTGTTAATTTATGTTCATTGCTCTCAAATATCAGGCATAATGTGCATCAACAGACACTTGATTATTGATGGGCGTAGACACAGACACATATGTGCCAGTTTATGGGCGCACACAAAAGAAAAGAAAAAAGAAAAAAAATCAAACTTGTAGAACTGTGTGTCAATACGCCTCATTAGTTCAAATCATTGGCTAGATTTTGCTCTGATGGAATTAGGGTGACATCAACCTTCAAACTATATTCTTCAACCAGCCGTTGTATGATCGTCAATCTCCTTCACACCAGCATCTCAGTTGCAGCTTTGGTCTTCATTCTGACTTTACCCGTCAGGGTATCGGTCAGCATGCACAGAGAATCTGTGTGGAGATGCACTACCCCAGTGTGCCACTGCAAGCGCAAGATTAAGTCCTTTCAGTGTGGCGTCGAGTTCTGCCAAATTTATGTGCTGAGCATCGTTTGTCGGACGAAGCCAACATGCGTCCTCTATAATAGCACCATCTCTTTCTAATACCACGCCTGTTGCTAGAGAGCTTGCATCTACCCATGCGTTCAACTCTCGTCCGGCCACGCACCAATCACCTCGGGTGGGATCATCTTGGCATACTTTGGTAACTACTTCAGCCATCATCTGCTTAAGAGGAACGTCATCCACTGTATCGTCCCATCCTCTCGTGACTGCGCTAGCCCGTCTCTTAATTACTCCAGATGCTGCACGGAGCCACTTGCAGACCGGAAAGTGTCCCACTAGCATCCCGCAGACAGAAAATATGATACGCCGCGTTAACATATCTGGGACTTCTGGGACAGGGCCCCCTCATTTCCTACGCAAATGAATAAATAAAAGATTTGAAGTTTTCTAAATCACGAAAAAGTTCAATTAAAACACAAGCAACAAGAGGAGTTTTCAAATTTCAAAAGAGGATACCCTAAGCTTTCAAAAAAAAAAAAAAAAAATCAAATTTAAGTTCGTAACAAATTTTCCCGGTTCACCTTCTTATTTACCAGACTAAAAAGTGAGATTGTAAAGCGAATAAAAATTTGTTAAAATAAAAAAAATACGACCGGACAAAACATTAAAATCATTGTGTAATAAATAAAAGATTTGAAGTTTTCTAAATCACGAAAAGATTCAATTAAAACACAAGCGACATTTTCAAATTCTTCAAAATGTACAATACTAGACAAAACGTGGCCCATTATGTCACCCATTGAGCTCTGTGTAGATAATTGAGATTAGGGAAATAGATTTAGTTTGCATACCTCCCTATAATAAGAAATTTTTACCAAGGGGTCAAAAAGAGGAGTTTTCAGATTTCAAAAGAGGATACCTTAAGCTTTCAAAAAAAAAAAAAAATCAAATTTAAGTTGGTAACAAATTTTCCCGGTCCACCTTCTTATTTACCAGACTAAAAAGTGAGTTTGTAAAGCGAATAAAAATTTGTTAAAAATAAAAAAAATACGACGGGACAAAACATTAAAATCATTGTGTAAGATTTCTAAGAAATAGGATATTTGACCTAATTTAAGCTACGTGTTGCTGCTTATGAAATTTAACATAGAAATACATTTCAAACTCTCTCTCTCTCTCTCTCTCTCTCTCTCTCTCTCTCTCTCTCTCTCTCTCTCTCTCTATCTCATTCTCTCTCATTCTCTCTCTATCTACTATCCCTGAGAGATTAACATTTATATAACGAGGAGGTAATCAAGAGATACACAGAGAGGAAGAAAGTGATAGGCAGAAAGTGGAGTAAGAGATTGGTCAGTTTTTGACTTAATTGCAAATTACGACTAATTAGAACCAATTAAAACGGATTTTTTTTCAAACATATTTCGATCCAAAAAGTAAGGGATAATTTAGTATAATTTTCGTATCATTAAAGTAAACAGTAAAAAATCCTTTAGGAGACAAAAATTGATTCACTCAGCTTTAGTATAATAATAGATATACGATTTGAATTGGCTTATGAACATTTGAACATTGGTTTTCTGAATTTTTAAAATGAGGCTTGATAATTTGTAATATTGGGATTATTCGGAGTATTGTCCTTAACTTTATTGTTATCTGTACAACGTCTCGGCCGATATGCCCTCCGGTCTGTTTCAGGTATTTCTTCTCAGACTGGAGAACCTTCTCGGGAAAAGAAAGTTCCCGAGTTCGAAGAGATGGTTCCCGAGTTCGAGAAGGTTCTCGAGTCCGACAAGAAACACCTGAAGAAGACCGGAGGGCACATCGGCCGAAACGTGTTATAAATAACAATAAAGATCAGGACAATAGTCTGAAGAATCCAAATAATGCAAATTTGAACATTTGTTCTTTCATTTTTAAAAGAAATTCATTGCATTTCATTTGTTCATGTATGGATGAAAATTCCTTTTTTGTAGGGTTATGCAACTTTTAGTTTGTAATATTTTTTTCTTATCCATATGTTTCATTTTTGTTTATATATCATTAAAAATTGATTATACGAATTTGTTCCGGTATTCTTCACCTTTATTCTTACTAGCAAAATAAAATACGCCCACGGGCGATGTAAAAATACATTTTTGAAAGATATTGCTTGAGGAGGTGGAAGTTAAAAATTAAACGTCGAAGAGTTTGAACCATAAATCATGAAATCATCAAATCTATTAAAGGAGTAACAAAATAAAACCATTTGAAATCGAAACTAAGTTCTATTAACTTTGAACATCTATTAAAATAAAACAAACTATATATATAAATATTTGATACTGGGGATTCTCATTTAAAAAAAACAATGGGACTGTCTAATGTTGCATGTTCAAAATTTTGAGTGTATTTATTCTATGTTATGACGATTTCGGGTATAGTGACGTAAGCAGTGGCGTAGTTTTTGTTACAGACAAAAACCGGAAGCGAATCTCCATTATTAATAGAAGATATAGATTACAACTAGGAGTAACGACAATGAAGGGGTACTCCACACTCCTCAGAGCACCAGGATTGGAATATCAACACCAGATGCAGTTTAATGTCATACTCGGGACACTGAAATCTTCAATTACCACATCTATAATGAGGGTTGGGGATTTGTCATTAGGGTAATAGGGTCGGTACTTCAATCATAAGGTGGATGAGCTTGACGTGATCAGCCAATTGTTAGGGGGTCGGGGCTCCCTGGCTGCCCGTTAAATCTAAGAAAGGTCCAAAGTGGACTGCTCAATCAAAAGGATTACGTCCTTATGAAACACGATCGACACCCATGGTAAATAGGTAGCCCCATTGGGGGAGTCTTACCACTCTGCAGAGGTGCAGTCGGTGTATTCTACAACCCCAGCCGATTGGGCTATCTAAAGAAAGAGGGATGACGCAGAGAACTAAAAGAAAGAAAGAAAGAAAGAAAGAAAGAAAGAAAGAAAGAAAGAAGATAAATATTTTTTGTTTGTTTTTGCCTAATGCCTAATAAATCTTTTTGGTTGTTTAATGTCAAATCCCTCCTTGTAGAAGAATAGTAATAGTACTATTTAACCCATTGCTGGGGGATGATCGGATTCATACATTTCCAAAGGAAATTAGTCTGAATGTAAGAAGCTGTAGACTGAGCCCGAACATACTGACGTGAACTTTTTGTGGTGGATCCAGGCTGTTAAATATTATGCATTTCTGTTGAAAGCGTGACCGTTTGAGAGGAATTGTTGTTCTACAGATATTAGTTTTTTGCTATCCATGGATTTGATTCTGTTTATATATATATATATTGTATTAGTTAGAGGAAAATACAATGCTCGATTACAAGTGTAAGAGCTATATTTATTTTTTTATAAATGCCAAAAAGGAGCTCGATGTATAATAATCAACAAATTGGATTATATACAGAGCAATATTTAATTTTCAAAGAAAGAAAAACTTAACAATCCATCATCCTATTGTAATTTTATTTGACCAGGATATATATATATATATATATATATATATATATATATATCAAACTTGTTGGTAAACCCTTGCGTTAAGAAAAAACTCGGCAAATAGTTTGATTGCAAAAATATACTACCAAACAACACCTTGGGAAAACATTTTTTTATAAATAGTCGTACCAACCGAAAATGATCGGTTGATACTATAATACTTGGCCAAAAGAAAAAAATCATATATATATATGAAAAATATATATATAAACACACACTTATATACATATATATATATATGTGTGTTTGTGCGTGTGTGTGTGTGTGTGTGGGGTTACCGCTGGTTTCAAAGCCTTAGATGCTTATTATCAGACAAATCGCCATGGAAATCTCATCCAAATAAATATCCGTTATGTATAACGTTGAGCTGGCCTCACTTCATTTTTTCCGCGTGTCGCCCCTCGTGCGTGAATGATCTAAAAAATAATAATTGAAAAATATATATTTTTTTAATGTAAAATAAGAGATTGGTCAGTTTTTGACTTAATTGCAAATTAAGACTAATTAGAACCAATTAGAATGATTTTTTTTCAAACATAACTCAGTCCTAAAAGTAAGGAATAATTTAGTATAATTTTCGTGTCATTAAACTAAACGGTAAAAAAGCCTTTAAGAGACAAAAGATGATTTGCTCAGCTTCAGTATAATAATAGTACATGTATGTATATACACACACACACACACACACACACACACACACATATATATATATATATATATATATATATATATGTGTGTGTGTGTGTGTGTGTGTGTGTGTGTGTGTGTAGAATTAAACAAAAGAGACATCTTCTGTTTAACAATTTGATTTTTGATTTTTTCGAGTTTTCTGGTCAACTTTTTAATATTTGGGTGGAATTCGTGGATAAGTCAGGTCCCGAGTACTTTCGGCACTTCGAAGTGCCATCATCAGGGGTGATGTGTTCCAGTTTTTTTTTAATTATAATAATGTGGAGGCTGGAAGGAGAAGAATTGATGAGAAAGGTGTTATAGGTATTTTAAAATGTGTGTACTACATTGGAAATTAATTTTGTTTAAGGATGGTTTGTATTGTTTTATGTATAGAACTTCTAGTATTTGGAGTTTTTGCTTATTTTTTTCTTTGTGCAGAATGTGTGTATTTTCCGTTAGAATATTTCGGTAATTAGAGCGGGGGCATAAATGTAATTTTAGGTGTTGTGAAATACATGCATTGGATTCACCTCAACCACATTGTCACGTCGTCTAAGCCTCAGTTTAACAGATAATAACTCCATTTCACAACACCTAATATATATATATATATATATATATATATATATATATATATATATATATATATATATATATCAGTTATTAGATATATATAGTTGTTTGTTCAATAAGTAGATTCATGCCAAATATAAATATCAAGCTGCGTTTTGCTATTGTAATAACTGAAGTGTGAACTGATGTTCTGATCTTGTGTCTCCTGTCTTGTTTGCTGTCAGCTATTGGATTATTCTTTCTCTTTCTCTTTCTTTTTTTATATTGTTTACCATCAAGACGTTATGATTGTTTACAATGTAACTTATTGCCTCTCTCCACCAAAAAGCAACCAGCACGACAACAGGTGTAATGAGTAATAATTACTTGTAGTCGTGCGAATAAAATAATTGATTAATGGCGCAAGCTGCTGTCGCGCGCATCCAGATTATTTCACTTTTTTTATCTTTTTTTGTATGGACAATTGTTGCTTGGGACTTTTGTATTGAAAATGAATAAAAGTTGGGTTTTTTTTATTTCTAAATTTTATTCCACTTACCAAAGTGAATCTGAAGTTTGATTAGATTTTATGACAACATTTAAAAAAGTACCATCCAGTCAGTAGACTGAACATAAAATCCGATCTATCAAATAATAAAACTGATTGAGTATATATATATATATATATATATATATATATATATATATATATATAAAGTGTTGTTATGGGTCCAACGAGAGAAAATAAAATATTTTATGAAAAAGGGTCTGCAAAATGGATTATTTTCTTTAAAAAAGATCGTTATTATTTTACATTTGCGGCACGTGTTTCAGATCTTCTGATATCTTCTTCAGACATTAATCACCTATATTCTCTCTCTCCGTCTCCTCTCTCTCTCTCTCTCTCTCTCTCTCTCTCTTCTCTCTATCTATCTATCTTATATATATATATATATATATATATATATATATATATGACATGAAAATTTGCGGTTTTAGATCTATTTCTTTCCACATATTTTTGTGTATCCTTATGACTTTATAGAAAATGGTTAACAGAAAATTCATGAGGCTTTATATACAATTTTCTAGGAAATCCTGAAAGATTTCGGTTTCAGTTCTTCTTATCGTCTCAGGGTGTAAGTTAATGACTGGAGATCATAAACATAGCCAGGTCGCCTTATTATGAATGGTTTTGATGTTGCTTAAGCTTAAATTGCAAGGCTCTCCTTAAAATGGGGTGAGCTCTTTTTGGTAACCTTGACTTATATATATATTGATCAGTAGAATGCTCCTCCACTGGTGGATCGTGCTGATAGCCCGGTGGTTAGAGATAACCTGCAAAGTCAAGCCGCACTGAAGAGACGTGATATGTTGAAACAGGACAGTATGTGGATAACTACACACACACACACACACACCACAACAACACACACACATATATATATATATATATATATATATATATATATAGGTATTTTGTATTGGAGAAAGGAAAATTTTAAAAGGTCTTGTCTTGAAGATAACCGGCTACTTTGTAACCAATGGTAACATACGCCTTTTAATTATATAGTACGCTATAACACACACACAACAACTATATATATATATATATATATATATATATATATATATATATATTAGACTAAACAACTATATATACACTGAATAAAATATAGGTATTTGCACAATCCGTTCGCCAGGGCTAGAATGGGACACACAGTAGCAAGTACTGAGCATCCAGCGAGAATCGAACTCGCTAGTAAGTATAAATGGATCTACAAGACAACCTTGCTAACCATCACACCACGGTGGGACATTTTTTTCTTATCCAACCCGTTCGCCACGGTTTGGATGTGACACAAGGTCCTAAGTTTGTGGCATCCAGCTAGAATCGAACTCGCTATCTAGTATCATTGGATCTGCGAGACTAGACTGCTAACCATTACACTACGGTGGGTCGCCCTAACTGTCGGTAACATATACATGAAAAATTTATCGATTATAATTAGGTATGTGTACACACGAAAAATGTTTTTTGTCATTCATCCCATCAGTAGAGAACATGGGACAAAGAGGAGGCGACAATCGGCCGAGAAGACAAGATAGCGGTGAGAAACGACCACCGGCCGATAGAATGAGATATCTATATAACATGAGCAGCCTGGGTTATGTGTACCAGATTGTTGTATCGTTGAAGTGGTAAAAGATACACAGAGAAATGGTGTGCTTGAGATATATTTTATTCAGCACTTGTATCTGGTGCTAACAGATACTTATTACATAAAAACAAGAAGTAGAACAATTCACAAAGACAAACTTACAAGAATGAGGAGGGTCAAATGTGTGTAGTCAACAGCAGTATCTGAACAGGAACAAGAAGTAGAACAATTCACAAAGACAAACTTACAAGAATGAGGAGGGTCAATGTGTAGTCAAGCGCAGTGATTTTGTCCGAATATAATTGTTCGTTCTATCACTTCTACGTCGTCTATTATAAGGCTATGAGCCAGTCCATCCTGTGGGGGGTGTTAATTCCTCTACAAGACAGTTTGTCTTTGTGAATTGTTCTACTACTTGGTTTTATGTAATAAGTATCTGTTAGCGTCCTCCCGCATGCAAAAACAAATGCGATTTGGGCACTGGACGGACGCGAGGTTCGACTGATGTGCCCGGATGTTTGGCTAAATATGTCCATAAATAGTGAGTCGAGCGCTGGGGGTCAGCAGCAGCAGAAGCAGTCGACGTCGACGAAGAAGCGCTTTGAGAACGACTGCAGTAGTATTTTGTTGTCGAGACGAGCGGGACAAATAAATAATTTTGGATATTGGATTTTGGAGCGTGATACAGTTGGAGTGTTTAGACTGTCGATTGGAACCTTGCGTCAGACTTGACTGTGACCCCCACACACACACACTGATTAGAGAAAGCTTAGTAAATAATATGTCTGAGTTATGATCAAATCACGTTAAAAGCATCAATTCCTATCATATCACCAAAGTTAAGCAACGATGAGCCAGTTCAGTATTTAAATGAGTGAACACTTAGTAACCAGGATCTGTAAGCAACTGGAGTGCTGTGTACCAGACTACGAAAAGATTAATAAATAACATAAAATATCATATGTGACATGATCAAACTACATTGAAAGGGTCAGTTCTCATCAGATCACTAAAGTTAAGCAATTATGAGCCAGTTTAGTTATTAGGTGAGTGACCTTAATAGAAAGCAGTGTAAGCAACCTGAGTTCTGTGAGCCAGACTAAGCAATGCTTAGTAAATAACAACAGAAAACATCTATGATTTAAGTCAAGTCACGTTGAAAGGATCAGTTCTCATCTCATCACTAAAGTTAAGCAATCATGAGCCTGTTCAGTCCTTAGATGAGTGATCACTTAATCACAGCAGATACAGTAAGCAATATGAGTCTGATGTGTCAAACTACGCAGATTTTTACTAAATAATATAAAAATAATTTCTGATTTACGGTCAAGTTACATTGAAAGGGTAAGTTTCCATCAGATCACTAAAGTTAAGCAATCATGAGTCTGTTTAGTTCTTAGATGGGTGACCAGTTAGGTAATGGAAACAAGCTGCGGCCTCTGTACTAGATTAAGCAGAGTCTGGTGTTTGAACTCGGGTCGACGAGTCCATTTCCTAGGCTGTGAATTATCGTCCTGGGAAGGACGTTAAACTCTTTCTGGTGGTGAGGGTCCAATTCTGGAGGTTTGGAGTATGTGGAGCACCCGTTCATCACTATTGATCCTAAATCCACTCTGACCCGTAGCACCTGTTAGGGTCCCATCTATGGGCTAAATAGAAAAAACTATGTTATTTTTTAAAAAATTGAGTATCCATTAAGAATGAATTTAATTTCAAAACGGATCTGGGCTGGGGTGCCTGTAGGTGACTTGGTCCTTTTTTCCTTTTGTGGTTTATTCGATTAAGAAAGTTTTTTTAGTAGGTTTTCTAAAGTCACTGCATCTCTGATAACTAACGCACAATGAAGATGAGAACAATAGTCCGATTAATCCAAATAATACTAATTATCAACCCTCATCTAAAAAAATTCCGAGAACCCCCCAAAATGTTTGATACAATTCCGGTTCAGCTGTTGAATTTCAGAGAAAGCGAGAGAACATGTGGGGACGTATGAAATGAACATGGTTACTCGTGTTCAAATTCAGGATAAGGCTGGCTGCAATTTGCATCGCACTAATACAACTATTCTCCCTCCAGCTATATGAATAAAGAGGAGGACAGACTAGGCTGTTTAACCTTGAGGCCAACTGAGTAGGAGAAGGAAAACTCTGGATTAAAACTTGAAACTCCGCTTCAGAAATTTACCTTTGGCGACATCCTACCTACTCGTGTATATATATATATATATATATATATATATATATATATATATGAGCGTAAGTAAATAAACAATGTGTTTATTTGATATGGCTTTTAGCCGACAATTTTTGGAGGATATGTGCTTAATTGAAGTCATACCTAATTTTGAAAATTAATTAGTTATTAATTAATGAATTTAAGCGGGCATATATGTTCAAATGTATGGCTAAACAAATCGAGAAAATGTCAATCCCTGAATGTACATTTCGACCTATTAGGTCTCATCAGCAAGGTTATAGACATGGGAGACTGCTCCGTGTGTGACTCGAAACCTTTCAGCTTGGCAGTCGAGGTTTCGAGTCACACACATGTCTACAACCTTGCTGATGAGACCTAATAGGTCAAAATGTACATTCAGGGATTGACATTTTCTCGATTTGTTTAGCCATACATTTGAACATATATGCCCGCCTAAATTCATTAATTATTAACTAATTAATTTTCAAAATTAGGTATGACTTCAATTAAGCACATATCCTCCAAAAATTGTCGGCTAAAAGCCATATCAAATAAACACATTGTTTATTTACTTACGCTCATATATATATATATATATATATATATATATATATATATATATATATACACAACACGAGTAGGATGTCGCCCAAGGTAAATTTCTGAAGCGGAGTTTCAAGTTTTAATCCAGAGTTTTCCTTCTCCTACTCAGTTGGCCTTACCAAGGTTAAACAGCCTAGTCTGTCCTCCTCTTTATTCATATAGCTTGAGGGAGAATAGTTGTATTAGTGCGGTGCAAATTGCAGCCAGCCTTATCCTGAATTTGAACACGAGTAACCATGTTCATTTCATACGTCCCTACATGCTCTCTCGCTTTTTCTGAAATTCAACAGCTGAATCAGAATTGTATCTAACATTTTTTGCATATACTCCAATATATATATATATATATATATATATATATATATATATATATACACGTGTCTGTGGATGACCCTATATATATATATATATATATATATATATATAGGGTCATCCACAGACACGTGTTTCGACTTATCAAGTCTCCTCAGTGTGGCTAGACATGTTGTAAGCTACCTACAGCCGGAATTGAAATCCGATCGGTTGGGTGCCAGTCCGGCACCGTAACCATTAGGCTGTCTTCACTTACAGAATGGGAAGGGGATTTTAACTGTTTTTTAATACACACATCGCTTTGCGTGTAAAGGCCGTCACAAAGTGCTCCATTCCTTAGAAGAGCGTTGCGTTTACGCTTGAGTTGGCGGCCGTCAGCAAGATCCCCCCCCCCAGAGTGCTCAACCCTAGGGGATGGGGGGCATATATATATATATATATATATATATATATAATATATATATATATATATATAATTCAAAACATTGTCGGCATTAAATGAGGTTGATATGGCGTAAAACAAAACAAACCAAACCATCATATAACCGTTATTTTGTATCTTCCCCAGTGATTAACGGCCAAATCTTTTTTGTTTTTCAACATTTTATGAAGAAGTAAAAATTTAAAAGAAGATTGAACTTCAGAAAAAGTAAACATCTGTTTCTCTGGTGCGTCTTATTGATTGCATCAATCGGACAAAGTAAGAAGAAGAAAAAAAATCATGTTTGTATGGTGACGTTTGATTGAATTCAAGAGACCACCTGACGCAAGTTTTGGCAGGCGATCGCTATTTCATGGGAAAATCTTTCACGACCAATAAACACTCTCACCCACCGAACCTTTTGTTTCCGTTTACATGTCGATCGATTCCAGCAATCTTGAAGATCTAGAATTTCTCAGATTATTTCGACAAATACATCAAAACAAATCTATACATTGCTTCTTTTCATTATATATATATATATATATATATATATATATATATATATATATATATATATGTATATTATTTGTGAACGATTGCCATGATCGATTTCGGAGGAGTTACGTCACACAATTTCGAAAGAAAAATAACGGTTAAACAACGCCAAATCCTTTCACCTCATTCATTTTTCCCTCTCATATGCAGTATTTCATTTTCCTCCGGATATCTCTATTCCCTATACTTTGAAAAAGGGTGAATGTTCACCCGAAATATCGGAATTAATCGGACCAGGGACAGAACAACAGTTGAATATTAAAATTCTGTTTTTTGTTTTTGTTCTTTTTTCCAATGCTTCAAAATACAAAAAAACAAAAAAAAAAAACAACCTTCACAAGAAGAAAGTTTAAACATAACATATACCCCCCCACATATATATATATATATATATCTTTAAAAGGAAGGAAAAACTCAACACCGTTATTCCATAATAAATTTATTTCGGTCAAAATTGGGCCTTTATAAATCTATGTTGATTTAACAAAGCTCCCCAATTTAAGTCTCATCAGATGGATAATCTAAAAAGATTATAATACATTGAGCTCTCTGTAGTGATTTAAAGATTCACAGTATTTGTACATACTGGATCATACAATAATAATACAATAATAATACAGTGTGTCTTAGAAATCACATATAGAATCATCCCTTGCTACCAAGTTTTGGATACCTCTCTCTCTCACACACACACACACACACACACACACATATATATATATATATATATATATATATTGAAGTTGAAAATATCAAACAAGTAGAGATGCAATTTTTCATTAAGCTTAATCGATGTCAATCAGGCCAAAGGAGAAATGATCGATTTCTCTTCACTGTCACATTATCAGATATGTCAACGCGACGTTCCGCATTGATTTCTTTAATTAGCAATGATATTAATAAACGTGTCGCTTAATTAATAAAGAAATCCGACACATTGTAAAAAGCTATTTTCCCTGAAACGTTCAATGGTCGTCGTTTGATCGATCCATATTCACACGTTGAGTTAGAACAAAAACAAGTGCACATCTTTATTTATTTCTTTGTTTTCATACGAACCTCAGTCAACAATTATTATTAATGGTATGGTTTGGTTTTGTTTGGTCGGGTTTGGTTTGGTTTCTTTGTTTCATAGTGTACTAGAAGCGGCCACCCGGCATCGCCACGGTAGAAGGGGTATTTTTTAAAAGTTAGTCCCGCGGATTCATTATTACTCAATCGGGAGTTGGATCCTTGTCGGATGCCCCATTAAAATCCCCGTGTAAAAAAAAAAGACCTTGCATTGATCCAGCCACTCTAAAAATAAACGTTAATGTCTACAATTAAAAATATTAAATGCAAAAAAAAATTATTCCATTCTGTTATCATTTAAATTTTATTTTTCAATCCTTTTCACAAAATAAATCAAATCTTTATTATTTTTACTCAAAAACCAAGCTCTGGTGATATTTAACGTGTATATATATTTACTTTGTCGTTAATTGTTTTATTTTCGAAGTTTCCACCAGACATACATATACACACAACTGCCCTTTATATATGTATAGATGGTATGGTTTGGTTTGGTTTGGTTTGGTTTCTTTGTTTTATAGCATATTAACCTTCATTGAGTTTGTTGGATTTTATGGCATGTCAACCCTTGTTGGGTTATTTTATAACGAAGATATTTTGTTCTATTCATGCTTGGGTATTCAATTCTTTTATAAACTCAATTTTTGACACATTTTTTAAACTCATTTTTTCTATTCACCTCAAAGATGGGACCCTTACAGGTACTACCCCTCAGGGTCAGAGTGGACCTGGGAGTAATGGCGATGAAGGAGTACATCACTCTCCCCAGAGCTCCAAAATTGGAACTTCACCATGAATGTTTTTGTTGGTTTTTTTTTTTGGGGGGGGGTTGTAACCAGGCATTCCATTGGTTAGATGTCTAAGATATTATGACACCAGAAGCTGTCTAAGGAAATACAAGGTGTGTCAAAAAAGGACTGATATTTTTTGTACTTTTGACACACCTTGCATCTATCTGAAAAAAATAACGTTCCATTCATTATTTTTTTTTCAGAATACAAGGTGTGTCAAAAACGTACCAAGTTTAAAGCTGTATTTACCAAGATAGAAATGAAGAATGAATGGAACGTTATTTTTTCATAATATAATGTGTGTCAAAAAGTACAAAAAATCTCAATCCTTTTTTAAAACCCTTTGTAAATGAACGCTCTGTGAATTCTATTTATCTATATTTTTTGATAAAATATTTTGTTTTTGTAAATAAAGTGCATGTTGAATATTTTAATTGAGGTGTCTGCTTTCAGTTCTTTTTAGTAAATTGAAGAGGGTTGCTTGATGTATTGGTCGACTTTTGTTATCCCGTAAGAAAGAATTTCAGTAATACTCGTAGCCAATATCGGTTTGCAACAAATCCTTTTACTTTACGCCATTATGGGACGCCTTTATGTATATAAGTATGTACATGGATATGTGTGTATAGTAATATCCCAAACAAAACAAATTAGGAAAGTCAGATCTATTCTAATAGATGATAAATTCTCACATTGATCAAGTAATCAATTTCAAGTTGAATAAATTCTCACACGGAAATTTGCTTCAATAATACACCAGCTTTCCACGAACACACAGCACGGAGTAAAAAAAACAAACAAACAAAAAAAACAACTTGTTTATTCTGTTGCTCGGGCTTCTTTTAAATAAAATATAAAAATACGTTGGACACTGTTGTTTTTTTATAAAAATGCATTGGAAATGATTTTCTATAAAAATACATTGGACAATGATTAAAAAAAATGTATTGGAAATGATTTTTCTATAAAAATGCATTGGGCAATGATTTTTTTATAAAAATGAATTGGAAATGATTTTCTTTAGAAATGCATTGGACAATGATTTTTCAATAACATTTATTGGAAATGATTTTAGAATAAAAATGCATTGGACAATGATTTTTATTATATACATGCATTGGACATTGATTTTTTTATAAGAATGTATTGGAAATGATTTTTACTATAAACAAGCATTGGACAATGTTTTTAATATAAAAATGCATTGGGAATTATTTTTACTATAAAAATGCATTGGACAATGACTTTTACTATAAAATGACATTGGACAATGACTTTTACTATAAAAAGATATTGGACAATGATTTTTACTATAAAAATGCATTGGAAATAATTTTTGCTATAAAACTGTATTGGTGGTTGGTCTTGGTTTAATTTGCATCCTCCTCAATCTAATCTCGGCAACGGTCTTGGCTCAGAGATCATGTCTCTTAAATTTTGGCTTGCACGCCCGACATATATGAACAAGCTTCGTTCTCGGAAGCTTATACAACAGAAAAACAAGAATTTCTCGATGGGGATGAAAGGGTTAGTTTTTTAATGTCCGTCATAAATTCAAGTCTTCGGCGCTAGTACGGACAGAGGTCAGTGGATAGAGGTATTATTTTTTTTTTTTGCCTAAAGGGGGTGGAAGGCTGATTGGGGGGGGAGAAATTGTTTTCCCTAAACAACTTATACCGTACATTATTTCCAATTGTCTAATCGTTCAGCTGAAAACAATTGAAACACTCAGCCAGCCACCCCTTCCCCCCCAAAAAAAAACAAATTCCACACCAATATCTAATCCCCATCAATACCCTACATAAAAAAATTAAAAAAATCAATTCACCTATATATATATATATATATATATATATAATGGATAAAAGTAACCTACTCGAGTTTCATCGTCTGAATCGTCAGGGTTACATCCGCTGAATTAATCGAGTTTTCGATTAATATCAGTAGGTACCATGTATGTCCGTTAAAACGGGTCTTATCTTTTATGGATAAACACGCGTTCATCTATAAAAGATAAGACCCGTTTTAACGGACATACATGGTACCAACTGATATTAATCGAAAACTCGATTAATTCAGCGGATGTAACCCTGACGATTCAGACGATGAAACTCGAGTAGGTTACTTTTATCCATTTTATAGATAAATTTTGCTCTACATTGTATTGAGCACTTTGTATTTGTTTTTTCTCGGTCTTAACCCCTGGATACTGTGCGCTTCCAACGATCGTACTCGTACCCACCGGTAAGCTACTACTCATACATTAACATATATATATATATATATATATATATATATATATATATATATATATAGCGTCCCATGCATGTTTGTCTTGAATGGGCTCCGCTTCCTTGTAGAAAGGATGACTCGAACTAGGATTAGTACAGATTAATAATTGACTTTGAGATACCGACGAATCCCCTAATCCCGGCTAGGAGACCAGACCTAGTATTGATTGACAAGAAGAAGAGGACCTGTCATCTCGTGGATTTTGCCGCCCCGGCTGAAAATCGAATGAAAATGAAAGAGAGCGAAAAGATAGACAAATACTATGACCTTGCCAGAGAACCGAGAAAACTGTGGAACATGAAGGTGAAAGTCGTACCAATTGTAACTGGTGCTCTGGGAACGATCCCCAAAGCTCTGGAAACAAATGTGGGTGAATTTGAAAAAGGTGATCCACTTGGAATTGGGCCAGAAATTAACACGTCTCCTAAGTTTGCTCAAATGGCAGTTTCTTCTTATTGACGTTATAGAATTTCTTTTATTGCATTAGTTTTGAAAGTATTGCTGGTACACGTAGTGGGCCACTTATGTACCACGCCTCTGTGATATAATATAATACCAACACGTGTACAGTAATTGTCAATTGACTCTGTTATATGTTGGTACACGTTTGGCGTCCGTATTTATCTGTAATATATTGTCTTTCATACAATATGGTATAATAGCAATATGTAATATAAAAGGATTTGTGACACGTAATAAGTTTTATATATATATATATATATATATATATATATATATATATATATATATATACGTATGATTGGTTGGAAACCTTCCGTCTATTTAAGACAATGGCGTAGTGTCCATTTTTTCCCTTTTTTTTCTTATTTTATTTATTTATTTTTTTACCTACAGCTACGTGAGTGGCTGAACAGACCGATCCTTGAATGGCAGTCTCTGGTGCAGTGACTGCAAACAAAAGGTGATGCTTTCTGTAGGTGTTGGGGGTGTTGTTGTCTCTCCTTCCATTTAGCTCTCTTTTCTGTGGCGGCTTCTTTCCTCTGTTTTTCACTCCCTTTTGTTCCTTGCTGGACGAGGAGGCACCAGGTCGCACGGTCTTCTGCACAAGCCTCCCATGTGTTTGTCGATGTGGCATGTCTTCATGTCTCTCTTGCAGACATCTTTGAAGCGTAGGCGTAGTCTCCCACGTTTTTTATGTATACATATATAAAAAGTAAAGTCGATGGAGCGGCCTAAAGTCGGTATCAGACATTCAGCGAGGGAGTCTATCCCCTTTTCAATAGCGCTAGACAAAGGAGATTGTTTTAGCATCTGAGGTGGAGCGCCACACCTACCATCAGCTCCTTACTTTACCGCACAGATCCCTGTGCTACTCATACGCTGATTTGGCGAGGATCGGTATTGAACTAGGAACCTTGTGGTTTCTAGCCGAACGCTCTACCGACTGAGCTAACCCGGCCATGGGAGAATAAGTGCTAATTGAAGTCATACCTAATTGAAATTTAATTAGTTGATAATTAATAAATTAGGCGAGCATATCTGTTTAAATGTAAAGGCGTAAACAAATCGAGAAAAAGTCGATCTCTGTATGTACATTTCAGCATATTATGCCTCATCACCAGAGCTATAGACTGGAAACTGCTCAGTGTGTGATTCGAACCCTGACAGCCAGGCTGACAGGCGGGGACTCTAACCATTACACTAGCTGGCTTTACCAATTTACTGGTTAGTTTTTAAACTGATATATACACATATTTGGGTGACTTTCTGCACAACATTATGAAAGTAAACAAACAGGTTTATATGGTCTGTTTGAGACCATAAAAGCCTGTTTGTTTACTTGCATATATATATATATATATATATATATATATATATATATATATATATATAAAGATTTTGAAGGCAATTTACAATGCAATATGTGTTGAATTTATTTAACTTTTCTTTTTTTTTTCAAAACTAAATATTTTCGGAAGTAAAATTCCATCTTCAGAGTTATTGAAAGTACTTGTTTTTTTTTTTATAGTACTTATCCGACGGCGATATTGTAATCATCTGTTGTTTAAGAAGTTGAGGAACGCCGTATATTTGAAAAATATTTCCGTGATGTTAAATCGGCTAATTCCGTGATGTTAACTCAGCTCGGCTGCTCCCACGCGTGGAAAATGTTCGAAATTCTTTTAATTTTTTACTATAAATATATAGCCTTGCTCGGCATAGTGAAATAAAGTTTTTTTCTTTATAGTATCATTGAAGCATTGTGTGTATGTGTAATATAAAGATTTTGAAGGCAATTTACAATGCAATATGTGTTGAATTTATTTAACTTTTGTTTTGTTTTTTTTTTCAAATATATATATATATATTATATATATATATAATAAAATTTTTCAATATATATATATATATATATATAATAAAATTGTTTTTGTATGCAAAGAGCGGGACGGAATCTGTTGATGAGGAGGGTCTCGAGTATAGCCAGGTGCAACTCGTTGGTTGAGGATGACCAAAATCGAGAACATTGCGGGTTTATATGCTGCAGCACAATCAGGATTGTTCACCATTGGGCGACACCTGTTGTACAATCCTGATTGTGCTGCAGCATATAAACCCTCAATGTTCTCGATTTTGGCATCCTCATCCAACGTGTTGCACCTGGCTATACTCGAGGCCCTCCTCGTCAACAGATTCCGTCCCACTCTTATACATACAAAAACAATTTTATTCTTTACTCCTTTTCGGAAACATATGTATATGTATATATGAGAAATAAAAGGAACTTAATCCGACAGTGTGAATTTGATATATTGAAAAAACAAAAGATGTTTACAAATGCATGGGATCATCAGGAGAAAATGTGCAACGAAACGTTTTGCACATTCTCTCCTGATGATCCAATGCATTTGTAAACATCTTTTGTTTTTTTTCAATATATAAAATTCATATGTATATATGTATGCATGTACGTATGTATATTTATACCTTGGGAAAGGTAGGTATTAAGCCATTCTCCCTTCAGCAATGGGTAAATAGTAGGTCTTACTTGATATGGCAACCAGTCTAGGAGAAGGATAATTCTGAATTTAAACCTGTTAAACTACGCTTAATGATAGACCTTGTGTCGCATCCTGCTCGTGTGGAGGGAATAGTTTATACATACACAAAAAGTGTTGGTGTCGGGGTTACGGTCCTCGCCTGTCAGGGTTCGAATCACGCACAAAGCGGTCTGCCTATCTATAGCTCTGCTGATGAGGCCTAATAGGCCGAAATGTACATACAGAGATTGATTTTTCTCGATTTGTTTAGCCTTACATTTGAATAGGTATGCCCGCCTTATTAATTAATTATTTATTTAATTAACTTTCAAAATTAGGTACGACTTCAATTAAGCACATATTCTCCCAAAAAATACATAAAAAGTGTAAACATGAACGTACAATGAACGCGATTCCATAACTTCGAGGCATAATATAAACCTAGACAGGTTGACATGCCGTTAAATTCAATCAATCAAGCCTCCCAGATAAAAGATGAGAAGGTAAAATTTACACATACGTAAATCAATCAATCAATAAATTAATCAATCAATTAAACTGATATTTCTGATGAAAAACTCGATGCGAGTTCGAATCTCACCACGAGCTTATCTATATATTAATACTCGTTAAAAACTACGACCGTTATCATATTGCAAGAACCTCTGGTTAAAAATGAGACCGTCCGAATCGTCTAAGATGAAATGCAAAAATGTAAATCCTGATTATCTGGTATTGCTTATCCACCGGATTCTTATTTATTGTGAGTGCCGTCACTTCAGCTAAATAATGGACCGTTCCATTTCTATTATGAAGAAAGAAAAGGAAGAAAAAAACATGATACATGCTACAAAGAAATATAACAAGAAAGAAAGAGGAAACATAGAGAAAGTGGGTGGGCTTGCGGAAGCGATAACGCTAATCCGTTTAAATCGGACATGATAAAAAGATAAAAAGCACGAAACAAGAGAGAGGGAGAGAGAGAGAGAGAGAGAGAGAGGGGGGGAGAGATAGATAGATAGGATGGCTTTGGTATGAAATAAACCACGAAGGTTGATATGTCATTAAACAAAAGAAAGATAAGTAAATATAAATGTACAATGAACGCGATTCCCTAACCTCTATGGATAAAAGAACCCTAAACAAGTTGATATGAATTATTTTAATTAATCCTGTAACTAAATGTTGAAATAAAAATCGCAAAAGATTTTTCTTTTTTTAGATAGCCATTCATCATTTAGAGAGAGAGAGAGAGAGAGAGAGAGAGAGAGAGAGAGAGAGAGAGAGAGCTACTTTTTCATTTCTTCTTGCAACATCTAGTCGCCATGTTTCCTCCTCCTTTTTTTTTGTTCGGTCGTCATCTTATCCTCTTCTATCTTCTTTACTGACTTCTTCTAAGGGCTTACTTTTTCAAGAGCTAGATTTTAGTCATGCAATCATAATCAACTCGCAAGACTTTTATTTTCTTGATCAAGATTTATTTCGACTCATGTTCTTATTCGGCGCGCAGGAAAATCAAACTTGCAGTGACACGTCTACCCTGCATCCATCTCTGGTTAAAAACTGAAATCTAAATCTAGTCACGTGTTTCTCGTGACGTGTTCTCTAGGGGCCAGAGAGCTATAACCGTTACTGGTATTTTCCATTCCTTGATTTGAAAACCAATGGCTCCTTATTCTACTGGGTTTGTCAATAATTTATGCTACCACATAAATTATGTAACAAAACCACATGAAATACAATAGACAGAATTTATTTTTTAACTATATTTTCCCTTTTCTTTTCGCTTCTGACCGTAATATGTCCTCCCCATCTTTAGCTCAGTGCTTAGATTTTCGCAGACTTTCTTCAAGATAATACCCTTGGGAAAGGTAGGTATTTACCCAACCCTTTGGCTGCAGATAGGGTGTGACATTACACTACGATGGGACGCCCTACCCTTGGGAAGCGTTGCAACCAACTATTCTCCCTCCAGCTATGGGTAAATATTAGGACAGACTGGCCTTTTTAACCTTGGTATAGCAACCAGTCTTGGAGAAGGAAAACTCTGAATTCTTACCTGTTAAACTCCACTTAAGTAATTGACCTTGTATCACATCGTGTTCGAATGCTGGGGCGGGAGGGGGCGCTCAAATATACTGGGTGAACCATAATGATGAAACACATTTTAAATACTATTTTCTCAAATTATAAAAACTACACAGAGTACTACATATATTTATAATATAACTGATACACATGAGTTTTACATGTTATCTAAGATTTGAATATTACATTAAGTTTGTATTACTTTATTTATTTTAGTGATCCTCATAATGCCGAGGAGTCCAAAATAAATTGCATATGTAATCGAAGAATACTTCGCCAGCCAAAAATCCATCGTTGCAGCCCTATGGGGTTACCTGAAAGATCGGGTATACACAGGCAGGCAGGCAGGTCCCACGCGACAGTGGAACTGAAAGAAAGCATCCGTAGAGAGATAACAGCAATTTCAGTTGATATGCTAAACCACACTTTACGTTATATGAGAAATCGAGCTCTTGAATGTTTTCGTCATGATGATAACCATCTCAAGGAGATATTATTAAAATTTTAGATGATACGTAAAACTCATGTGTACCAGCTATGTAATAAATACACTTAGTAATTTGTGTTTCTTTTATACTCTAAGAAAATAGTATTTAAAATGTGCCCCATCATTATGGTCCACCCTGTATATAAAAAGGAAGCAACGAAAACTAATAAAATATTCAGCATTTAAAAACCAATATGCTGGATTATTGTTGATTTTGTTAAGTTTTCTTCGATTTTTTTTTCTTTTCACTTCTGGCCATAATCGGTCATCCCCATCAACGGTGGTCCACGCAGCTTTAGTTCAGTGCTTAGATTTTTACAGTCTTTCTTTTGAAGATCTGAAAAAAAAAATCTGCTAATTTCTTAGAGTCAAACTGTGACTAATACCATTGGGAAAGTTACTATTTAACCTACCCTTTGGCCACAGGTAGGATGTGACACAAGGTCACAGGTATGGGATAGTCAGCTAAGATCGAACTCTCAATTCAGTAGTAATGGATATGCTGATCTAGCTTGCCAACCATTACACCAAAATGGGATACCCTACCCTTGTGAAAAGTATGAAGCCAGCTATTCTCCCTCCAGCTATGTGTAAATAGTAGGACAGACTGGGTTCTTTAACCTTGGTATTGCAACCCGTATAGGAGAATGCTGATTCTGAATTAAAACCTGTGAAACTCCGCTTAAGAAATTTACCTTGAATCACATCCTGCTAGAGCGCTCGGCGTGTGTGTGTGTGTGGGGGGGGGTCAAATATATAAAAACGAAATAACGAAAACATTAAACTAATAGAATGTTCGTTACTTAAAAAAAAAAACAATATACAGGATTAATGTTATTTTTGGGGTTTTTTTTTCTAATTATTTTTTCTTTATTATACGTAATGTTGTATGTATTTTTATGATAGCAATACAATAAGCAGTCCTTCTCAACCATTTAAGAAATGGTCCGATAAAAAGTCAGGCTCCAGTTTTTTGTTGCCATTACTCCCAGGTCCATTCTGACCAGGAGTGGCAGTAGGTGTCAGAGTCCCATCGATAGGTCAAGTAGATCTCTTCGGAAAATCATCCACATTAGATAGGAATGCTTTAGACCATATAACTCTATGCAAAATATTTGTATTAAGACTAGTTATTTGAAGCTATCCGACTTATCGGGTGTGGCTGTAAAATACGTCGACTGCTCCTCTACAAATGGGTAAGACCCCTCTTATGGAGTCACCCTTTGGTCGTGGCAGGTGTTTTTCTAGTTATTTCTTTCTTTTCTTAAGAAATTTACCTTGTGTCACATCCTGCTCGAACAGTTGGAGGGGAGGGACAAATATTTAACAACAAAGTAATGAAAAGATTAAACTAATAAGAGTGTTCGGCATTTAAAATACAATAGACAAAATTGCTTGCTTTTTTTTTTTTCGTTTTCTTTTCGCTTCTTGCAGAAATTTCTCTTCTCTCTCAATAGTGGTCTACACAACTTTGGTCACAATGTTTACGTTTTCACAGACTTTTTTTTAAAGATCAGAAAAAAATCTGCCAATGTCTAAGAGTCAAATTGTGACTAATACTATTGCGAAATGTAGGTATTCTCCCTCCAGCTATGGGTAAATAGTAGGGCAGACTGGTCTCTTTAACTTTTGTTAGGCAACCAGTTTAGGAAAAAAATGATAAATTCAAACCGGGCCGGGTTAGCTCAGTCGGTAGAGTGTTCGGCTAGAAACCACAAGGTTCCTAGTTCGATACCGGTCCTCGCCAACTCAGCGTATGAGTAGCACAGGGATCTGTGTGGTAAAGTAAGGAGCTGATAGTAGGTGTGGCGCTATGCCTCAGATGCTAAAAAAACAATCTCCTTGGTCTAGCGCTATTGAAAAGAGGTTAGACTCCCTTGCTGACTGGCTGATACCAACTTTAGGCCGCCCCGTCGACTTTACTTTACTTATACTCCGGTTAAGAAATTGACCTTATATTGTGATACAAGGTCAATTTCTTACGTGTTCGAGTACTCAAATATATAAAAACGAAACAACGAAAAGATTAAACTCATAGAATATTCTGTATATAAAAAAAAAACAATATACAGGATATTTGTTGATTTTATTTGTTTTGTTTTTTGGATTTTTTTTTTTTCTTCTTTTCGCTTCTGGTTCTAATTTCTCCTCCCCCATCAACGGGTGTTCCAGGCACTTTTAGTTCAGTGCTTAGATTTTCACAGACTTTCTTTTGAAGATCTGAAAAGAAAAAGAAAAAGAAAAAAAAATCTGCCGTTTTCTTAAAGTCAAACTGTGACTTGCCTCGTGAAATCGAAGTGTTACATCTCAGCACATCTGGTGCCACACTTTCTCTGCCAACTGTTGACAAATGCTTTTCCCAGCTCAGTCAAAGTCACCTTCTCTTTTTTTTATGATGAAAGCAAATCACACACACACACACACACACAGAGAGAGAGAGAGAGAGAGAGGAGAGAGAGAGAAAGAGAGAGAGGGAGGGGGCACTCACGCACACGCACGCGCACACAAACAAAAAACCCAACGACAACGTCTTTGTCTCATGTTAACCAATCATATTACTATACTTAGTATTAGTATTGAAAAGCTCATAATGAAACCAACCAGCGAAGCGAGACACTCTCTACCATGGGGCGAACAATCATTCCGCTTTAGATTGAACACATTCTGAATCGGGAACAGTAATTTTTCATTTGAATAGCTTATAAATTCCCGCAACAGATGTCGCTACATAACATCAATACAGATTTTCTACGGAATATATATATATATATATATTATATATATATATATAGAGAGAGAGAGAGAGAGAGAGAGAGAAGGAGAGAGAGATGTACACAGATATATATATAGGATTGCAAGGAAAGTTTTATTCGATACAAGGTGACATTTATTTAACCAATACAGACGACGTGAAAATTTATATATATATATATATATATATATATATATATATATATATATGTGTGTGTGTGTGTGTGTGTGTGTGTGTGTGTGTGTGTAGAAAGTTTTGTAGAAAAAACAAGATGTTTAAAGTTTTGCTGACAGAAATCTGTTGCAACCATATGCGGTCTTTATCAAAGCAACATTGTAAACGGAAAAACGAAATAAATATATCATTAATCACGAGGCACAGAACGCTCTCGATCAGTTCCGGAATTTTCAAATAATTTTGAAAAATGCGTAT
>CM042150.1:37056733-37059233 GCA_023376005.1 Doryteuthis pealeii | reverse complement strand
TTTTTTATTTTAGAATACAAGGTGTGTCAAAAAGTACAGATTTTAAAGCTGTATTTATCAAGATAGAAATGAACAATGAATGGAACTTTAATTTCAGAATACAACTTGTGTTTAAAAGTACAAATATTCTCGCTACTTTTTTATACAACTTGTTATATATATATATATATATATATATATATATATTATATATATATATATATATATATGTGTGTGTGTGTGTGTGTGTGTGTGTAAACTTGTTTTGTGTATGTTATTTTTGGTATTATGAAGCATGGAAATGAACAAGTGAAAAAAAAACAAAAAAACAAACAAACAAAAAACACAGTTACAATATTCAGCTGTTGTTTTGTCCCTGGTTCGATTTATTCCGATATTTCGGGTGATCCTTCACCATTTTTCAAGGTGTGATTACTGTGTGTGTAAAATTGAAATCCAATATAGGTGAGAAAAAAATTGATGTGAAAGGATTTGGCGTTGTCTAGCTGTTATTTTTCTTTCGAAATTGTGTGACGTAACTCATCCGAAATCGATCACGGCAATCGTTCGAAATTTGGCATGACTTTGATCGTAAAAGTCATGTGCAACTTGATGAAAATTAAAGAATGAATAAAAGATAAAAAATAAAAATGCGATATTACGTCACAGAACCAACCAATGGGTCCTCGCTGCGTCTTGGACTGAAATACGCATTTATGTAGAATTCCTGCATGTTTTGCGTGTACACATGCATCACTGTGACAATGTATTAGAGTCCCTTCTTTGTAAATACAGGGTGGGCCAAAAGTAGGGTTACAGTTAACACCTACACATTTTACCTTTATTTGAAATTTAGACATTAATTTACATATATTTACATACATTATATTTACATATTAGACATTTTACATTGAACATTTAAGGGGCCGGTTTAGCTCAGTCGGTAGAGTGTTCAGCTAGAAACCACAAGGTTCCTAGTTCGATATCGGCCCCCGCCAACTCAGCGTATGAGTAGCACAGGAATCTGTGCGGTAAAGTAAGGAGCTGATGGTAGGTGTGGCGCTCCACCTCAGATGCTAAAATAATCTCCTTGGTCTAGCGCTAGTGAAAAGGGGATAGACTCCCTCGCTGTCTGGCTGATACCGACATTAGGCCGCCCCGACGACTTTACTTTACTTACATTGAACATTTAATCTCTCAAGTGTTCAAAATGTCCACCTTCAAACTAAGTAGCATAGAATAAGGGATCAGTATTTTTTTTCTATGATTGATATCTAAAATGTGATTGTGAAGGTGAAACAGATAATGAAGTAACTGTAAACCTAATTTTGGCAAAATGATTTTGATGAATTTTCCTATTAAACTAACCCTAATCCTAACCATAACCCCTTCTTTTTTCCTAGTAGATCAATAAATAAATAAATAATTTATCAGTCAAGAGGGGTTCCCCTTTGTTTATGTTGGAGTTATAGGAAATAACCAGCAGGAAGCAACAGGAAGCAGAAGTATCCTAGTAAGATCAAGATCCTCTCCCATCTCTAATCTACATGTCTGTCTGTCTGTCTCTCTATCTTATAAATGCCCAATTTTTTATAAGGCTTAAATACCATCAGAAAATACTGAAACATCTTTAAATATATATATCCATCTTGTTTTTAATTTAATTTTTATATTATTTTTCAGATACTTTAAGTAAGCAATGGGCTGATTTAGCTCAGTCGGTAGGGCATTCAACTTATTACAACGCAATGTACTGTGTTCGAATCCCGTCCTCGTCAATATGAGAATTATTACGCAGTTATTGTCCGCACACTATCGAAAAAGTTCCCAAAAGTAGTCCATAACTCGACGGGACATTTCATGCGGAATGGTTAGAATTTCTGGACCATATGACCTTTAGGTACCCCTTTTGCTTTGCTGATTCATAAGTACATTTTTTTCATTTACATCGTCAACATCCGGTTGTTTGTTAGGGGTTAGGTTTAGGTTTAGGGTTAGGGTTAGGGTTAGATTTAAAAGATTTGAAATAGAGGGGGTATAATCGAAAAATAGAACAACTGAAATTTTCGCTTCCATCACTCACGACATTCATTGCTAAATTTTCCTAATTTAATTATTTATTTAAAATACGAAGTAAATAGTCATTTTTTCTTGTTATTGGATTTCTTTTAAGATCAATAAATAAATAAATGATTTATCAGTCAAGTTGGAGTTATATGAAATAACTTCCCGCTAACTCGTCTACTGGTTACTTTGTCTACTCGTCTGGACGCCATGTTCTCTGGTTGGGTTTACTATTAGGGGTCGGTTCTCTTCTTTCTGTTGATTTTTCTTCGGGCTGGGCTGGACATTGTTTTTAATATTTAATTAACACAATAAGACCTGGTGTTTCTTAACAAAAAAGCTTTATTTTCAACCCAGCCCATTTGATTCCGCCGCGGGTGAGTTGCGAACCCTAAGAGACATCCTCTCTGATAGAGTGCCGGCTAACTAAACTAAAACATATTCCTACACCACATCC
>CM042150.1:37016733-37051733 GCA_023376005.1 Doryteuthis pealeii | reverse complement strand
AGATGAAAATGCGGATAAAACAGAATAACACCTAAATTTAAATCATATTTTGCCTCGATATTTTGCGAAGCTTTGTCAAATTAATTCTGAAGACAAAATTTTCACAATATTCCACTTTTACGCTGAAAAGGGGATTTGGGGGTGGGCAGAAGATGAGGGCAGGCGTACTGAGTGATAAGATGTGGGGTGAAAGGAAAGGTAAGGGGAGGGTTGGATGACGGATACCAGAAAGATATTCGCCCTGTGTGTTGCAAAATCCCTCTAATATGTCTATCTATTTGTCATAGGTATTGTCCCGTGATGCTTAAGGATGGAACGTTAATGGCTGAGCAGTACTTGACATACAGCACTCAACTTTGACCGTTACTTAGGCTAGACAGGCCTCTCCGGTTAGTCAAGTCAATCCCTAGCACCTATATGATTGTACCAACTCTATTGCCCTTATGATAAATCCGTAACCCTTTTTATAGTTAAATCCTACTTAATGGACATTAATTCCATCATCGTATGTCATACTACCGAAAGAAAAAATACTAAAAATCAAGGAATTAACCGAGTTTAATGGAATTTTCAGTGTTGATATATTAATGAATAAACAATATAATGCACCAGTTATTTTATTTGAGAACTCTTACATTTTTTCAGGTCAGTTAATTTTGAAACACGTATCTTTGAGGCGTAACACAGATTCACAAACATACTTGGTTCAAAGTTAACTGACCTGAAAAAATGTAAAAGTTTTTAAATAGAATAACTGGTGCATTATATCTTCTATTCATTAATATATCAACACTGAAAATTTCATTAAATTCGGTTAATTCCCTGATTTTTTGTATTTTTTCTTTCGGCGGGGAGGTATACGATGGTGGAATTTATGTCAGTTAAGTAGGATTTAACCCTTTTTATAATATGTGTGCTAGAAAGTGGTGTCTGAGGGTCTTAGTGCCCTGGTTATGACGTTAAACTGTATCGAATGGTGAAGTTCCAATTATTGATCTCTGGGGAGAGTGGAATACCCCTTCATTACCATTAGTACCAGGTCCACTCTGACCCGGAGTGGTAGTACATGTTAGGGTCCCATTTCCGGGTTGAATAGAAGAAAATGAGTTAAAAAATATTTTTTTAAATTGAGTTTAAAAAATTTGAATACCCATCAAGAATTAATAAAACAAAACGTATTCGGCATAAAATAACCCAACAAGGGTTGACATGCCGTAAAATCTAACCAACCAACCAGTTAACTAGAAAAATATTTCAAGAGACTTGCTACCGCTTGATCCTGTACGAAATCTATTCAATACTGAAGGTGTGAAAACTCAATAAGCTTTGTTTTTTTGTTTTTTCTTTATTATTGATAATAATGATAGTCGTAAAAGGAATGCTTCAATAATGCTATTTTACGATTAAAAAGGGTGTTATGTCGAATGTGAATATTTTTTGCTATTTTCTACAAATAATTTTTGTAATATTTTTTTTATATTTTAAATGCTGTATCTGTGCTGCAAAGAAATCATGATATCCTTTTATAGAGAAATCAAGATTTGATTTAATAAACCTTCTAATAAATTAATAATTCCCGTACAAACTTAATAAAAGCAAGGATAATGTGAAAGGAAAAGAAAAATCGTTGCTTGGAGAAGAAATATTGCTGGAGGAATAATCTTGGTGAAATGGAGAATATACACGACACGAAGAAAAAATTTAAAAAAAAACAAAACAAAACAAAACAAACAAAAAAACAAAAACAATAAAACAAAAAGGAGGACCAAAAACATGGAAGGTGTATTGAATTGTTCGCGGTAACTGATAATAATAAAGAAGAAGAACAAGAAGAACAAGAAGAAAAACAAGAACAAGAAGAACAAGAAGAGAAAGAAGAACAAGAACAAGAACAGAAAAAGGAAATAATAATAATAAAATAATAATAAGAAGAAGAAGAAGAAAGAAGAAGAAGAAAGAGGAGGAGGAGAAGAAGAAGAAGAAGAAGGAGGAGGAGGGGGAATAGAAGGAGTAGGAGGCGAGAAGAGGAGGAGGAGAAGTAGAAGAAGAAGAAGAAGGAGGAGGAGGAGGAGGGAGAGAAGAAGGAGGAGGGGGAGAAGAAGAAGAAAGAAGAAGGAGGAGGAGGAGAAGAAGAGAAGAAGAAGAAGAAGAAGAGAAGAAGAAGAAGAAGAAGAAGAAGAAGAAGAGAAGAAGAAGAAGAAGAAGAAGAAGAAGAAAAGAAGAAAGAAAGAAGAAAGATGAAGAAGAACTAGAACAAGAACAAGAAGATCAAGAACAAGAAAAAAAAAGAAAAAGAAGAAGAAGAAATAATAATAATAATAATAATAATAATAAGAAGAAGAAGAAGAAGAAAGAAGAAGAAGAAGAAGAAGAAGAAGAATCACCGAATTGAGAAGTGGGCGTGGGTGGGTAATGTTGAACGTGAAAATAACGCATCAAAAATCAGACTTGTATTTTTTATTCGAAATCTAGTCAGATTGAAGAATAAAGGTGTTAGCATATTTCATTTGCTTCTGTGTTGTTTTTTTAATTTAAAAAAAAATGAAGCATCGTTTTAGACGAGCTTGGTACATATGGTACAAGGACAGACGTATTGAGCACCCAGTGAAAATCGAACTTACGAATTTCTTAGATGATGTTTCGTTTCTTTCAAAACAAAAACAAAACAAAAAACAAATACGATCCTTACTGAGCTTGGAGGCACTCGTTGTGTAACGGTTATCGTCGTAGAAAATGGACACAGTGACTCGAGCTTAATCCTGGAAGATGCTTTTTCTATTTCACATAGCAAAAGGCATGAATCCAACTATTCTCTCTCCAGCTATAGTTAAATAGTAGATCAATATAGGCTCTTTGACTTGGGTATGGAAAAGGAAAATTTTGAATTCAATCTAAATAATGAATGTTTAAATGTTTTTGGAAAGAAGAAGAGACAGAGAGAGAGAGACAGAGAGAGAGAGAGAGAGAGAGAGAGAGAGAGAGAGAGAGAGAGAGAGAGAGAGAGAAACGATGATGGCATACCTCAGAAGCTTATCTTCTGCTTCATGAAAAGATGGAAGGAAGGAAGGAATGAAGAAAGGGAAGAAAATGAAGGAGAGAGAAATAAACTGACAAGATAGAAAGAAATAGATAGATAGAGGTTGAGAGAGAGAGAGAGGGAGAGAGAGAGAGAGAGAAAGAAAGAGAGAGAGGGGGTGAGTAAAAGAATGAACACTAATTTGGAAAACATAGTTTTGAATTTTATTGTTACACCCCCACTCCAAAAAATGTGAATTTTTCGATGTTTTTG
Organism: Doryteuthis pealeii; assembly: GCA_023376005.1. NCBI lineage: Eukaryota > Metazoa > Mollusca > Cephalopoda > Myopsida > Loliginidae > Doryteuthis > Doryteuthis pealeii. The sequence continues at coordinate 37,048,444 of CM042150.1, read as the reverse complement.
TTCACTTAAAACAATGTAACAAGTGAAAGATGCATTCGATCGAAAAGCTGATAAAATGAAAATGCACGGTGAGAAAAAAAATCGATAAATCGGTCAGTCTTGTTTAATTTCATTGTATCAAGCTTAAATTATATTAACGTTGTACGTATCAATACAGTTTATACGTATCAATATCTGCGAACTTTTGTTTAAAAGAATCAATACCATTGCCTATACGTTCATAACTATCAATACCAGTGTATTTACGTTTAGAAATACCAATACCAATACCTTTACGTTTATAAGCATCAATACCGTTTATAACTATCATTAACAATGATTTCATGTTCACAAGTATCAATACCATTGCATTTACGTTTAGAAATACCAATACCAATACCTTTACGTTTATAAGTATCAATGCCGTTTATAACTATCATTGACAATGATTTCATGTTCACAAGTATCAATACCAGTGCATTTACGTTCAGAAATGCCAATACCAATATCTTTACGTTTATAAGCATCAATACCGTTTATAATTATCATTAACAATGATTTCATGTTCACAAGTATCAATACCATTGCATTTAGATTTAGAAATACCAATACCAATATCTTTACGTTTATAAGCATCAATACCGTCTATAATTATCATTAACAATGATTTCATGTTCACAAGTATCAATACCATTGTATTTACGTTTAGAAATACCAATACCAATACCTTTACGTTTATAAGTATCAATGCCGTTTATAACTATCATTGACAATGATTTCATGTTCACAAGTATCAATACCAGTGCATTTACGTTCAGAAATGCCAATACCAATATCTTTACGTTTATAAGCATCAATACCGTTTATAATTATCATTAACAATGATTTCATGTTCACAAGTATCAATACCATTGCATTTAGATTTAGAAATACCAATACCAATATCTTTACGTTTATAAGCATCAATACCGTCTATATATTCATTAACAATGATTTCATGTTCACAAGTATCAATACCATTGTATTTACGTTTAGAAATACCAATACCAATACCTTTACGTTTATAAGTATCAATGCCGTTTATAACTATCATTGACAATGATTTCATGTTCACAAGTATCAATACCAGTGCATTTACGTTCAGAAATGCCAATACCAATATCTTTACGTTTATAAGCATCAATACCGTTTATAATTATCATTAACAATGATTTCATATTCACAAGTATCAATACCAGTGCCTTTATGTATTCAAGTATCAATACTAGTGCTTTTATGTATTCAAGTATCAATACCAGTGCTTTTATGTATTCAAGTATCAATACCAGTACCTTTATGTATTCAAGCATCAATACCAGTGCCTTTATGTATTCAAGTATCAATACAAGTACCTTTATGTATTCAATATCAATACAAGTACCTTTATGTATTCAAGCATCAATACAAGTACCTTTATGTATTCAAGCATCAATACCAGTACTTTTATGTATTCAGGTATCAATACCAGTACCTTTATGTATTCCAGTATCAATACCAGTACCTTTATGTATTCAAGTATTGATACCAGCGCCTTTGAGTTTACAAGTATCAATACCAGGGCATTTAAGTTTATAGGTATCAATACCAGCCAATACGACCAAAGAATCATGAATAATCGCACTGAGTCTATAATTTTCATATGATAAATCAAGCAATCGACTCGGGTAATTATTTACTAAGTTGAAATGTTTGCACCTAGCCGCGTAAGTCCAGGTCTGATAGCTTTTTTCCTATATTATGGTTACATACATACAAACATAATGATAATTTTAATGGATAGATATATAGATTAATATGAGTAGAATGAGATAGATATATTGATAGATCTTAATATAATTCGCTGAATAGATAGTTGAATAGATGGATAGATAGATAGATAGATAGATAGATAGATAGATATGAATATAATTTGACAGATTGTCAGGGACAGACTGACTGACAGACAGACAGATAGATAGATAGATAGATAGATAGGAATTGAATTTTATTGATAGAAACGAGGAATATATATATATATATATATATATATATATATATATATATATATATATATATATATATGTATGTATATACACAACACACACACACACACACATATATATATATATATATATATAGAGAGAGAGAGAGATAGAGAGAGACAGAGAGACAGAGGTTGGTGGAGAGACAGATAGAGATATATATCAGGAACAGATATATATATATATATATATATATATATATATATATATATATATGAATAGAATTTGATAAATAAATACATATAGATAGAATTAAATTAATAGATAAATAACAGGAAAAGACAGACAAACAAATAGATAGATAGATAGATAGATAGATAGATAGATCTCAGTTTATTTTAGTTTTGGAGCTACTCAGCTATCTTTCAATGGATGTTTTTTTATACTCTTGCACATTTCCGTGTAAACAGGATTCTCACCATGTATGCACGAATACACACCTCTCACAATATAGGTGAGCAGGTGTGTATGCACGTGTACGTAATTATGTGTGTCAATGTACATGGGTGTGGGTGTGACAATAAGTGTAGAGCTATGTATACCTGTGTGTCTGAGAGTCACAAAGTGTGTCTCTCTGTCTCTGTCTGTGTGTGTGTTTGTCTCTTTGGATTATAGAGAAACGGCTTGCTTTTATTTTTGTGATAGATAAAAAAAAAAAAAAAGAACAAAAAAAAAGAAAAATGAAACGTAGTAAGAAGAGCTGATCGATTTGAAAATGGAAAGGTGTTGATGAGTATCCGCTGTGAATGACATGTCGCCTGGAGAAAATAAATCTCATCAAAGTCCATGAATTCCTGCTGATAAAACAGGAAATCACATTAATTTGTGTCGAAATCTGCGAATTAGGACAATTAAAGAGAAGAAAACAAGAGAGAATTCACAATCGTTGGTGAAAAGATTCTCGTCGTTCTAACACTTCGTGAAATGTGTTACTTTTCCGGCTAACCTTCTCGAAGAGACCACGAAAATCGGATTGCAATTTGATTACCATTCTTTACTCTCGTCGATGATGAGACTTTTATTAATTTTTTTTATTGGGGTAAGGGGGGGGGTAGAATTTGATAGTAAGGCAAGTTTATTGAAACAATATCTTGTTGTGCGTGTATATCTATCTATCTATCTATCTATCTCATTCTGTCAATTACTATCTATCTATCTAGCTATCTCTCTATCCATCTATGTCTGTCAATTACTATCTATCTATCTATTTATCTATCTATCTATCTATCTATATAATTTTGTCAATTACTATCTATCTATCTATCTGTATCATTCCGTCAATTACTATCTATCTATCTATCTATCTATATCAGTCTGTCAATTATTATCGATCTATCTATCTATCTATCTATATATCTATCTCAGTCTGTCAATTACTATCTATCTATCTATATATATATCTATCTCGGTCTGTCAATTACTATCTATCTATCTATCTATCTATCTATCTAGTTATCTATATCAGACTGTCAATTACTATCTATCTATCTATATATCTATATCCGTCTGTCAATTACTATCTATCTATCTATCAATCTATATCAGTCTGTCAATTACTATCTATCTATCTATCAATCTATATATCTATCTATCTATATATATATCTATCTATCGCAGTCTGTCAATTACTATCTATCTATCTATCTATCTATCTCAGTCCTTCAATTACTATCTATCAATATATCAATCTATCTCAGTCTGTCAATTACTATCTATTTATCTCTTTATCTATCTATCTCAGTCTGTCAATTACAATCTATCGAACTATATCAGTCTGTCAATTACAATATATCTATCTATCTATCTCTCTATCTATCTATATCAGTCTGTCAATTACTATCTATCTATCTATCTATCTATCTATCTCAGTCTATCAAATTCTATCTATCTATCTATATATCTATCACAGTCAGTCAATTACTATCTATCTATCTCTCTATCTATCTGTCTATCTATCTCAGTTTTAGTATCTATATATCTTAGTAATTATCTATCTATCAATATATATATATATCTATCTTAATCAATATCTATCAATCTATCTATCTATATCTACGTCAGTCAGTCTTACACAATATCTATGTTAGTAATTATCTATCTTAGGCAATATCAATCTATCTACCTTTCTCCACCCCCTCACTCTCTCTCTCTCTCTCTCTCTCTCTCTCTCTCTCTCTATATATATATATATATATATTATATATATATATATATATATATATATATATATTTAAGTATAATCTCTATTTTGTATTTTAGTCAGTATCTATATATCTATATATCTATATATCAATCTATCTATCCATCTATTTTCGTCAGTATCTATATATCTATCTTCGGCGATATTCATTTATCTCATTCAATATCTATTTGATTTTAATTAAAATATTTCCTTCTCCTAGACTGGTTTCCATACCAAGCTTAGAGCTTAGTCTGTCCTAGCTGGAGGGAGAATTGTTGGATTCATACCTTTCCGAAGCGTATTAACGCTATGTGAAGTGCAGTCTCGTCCAAGATTTGAACTCGGGTCACCGGCTCCATTTCCTATGACATTAATTATTATACAACGCGCCTCCGCGTCAGCGTATTATACACCCCTCCCACGGGGCGTCTATCTAACTGGCTTCTGCCAGGAGACAGTCTTTAGAAAATATATTTCAGACTTCTTATAAGGCCTTTTCTCAGCCATATGGAAATCCGATCTCACTCACAAGTTAAAGGGACAGTTTTTCCAATCCGTAGTTGTATCAGTACTACTGTACGGCTGTACAGCCTGGCCTCTAACAAAGTGACTGGAGAATAAACTAGATGCTAACTGCACAAGAATGCTGCGGGCAATCTGAAACAAGACTTGGAAACAACACCCCACGAAAAAAAAGCTGTACGGCCACCTGCCACATATCACAAAAACAATCCGTGTAAGACCAACAAGACACACCAGACACTTCTGGAGAAGACAGGATGAACTCATAAGCGACGTTCTTCTGTGGAATGCACGTCGGGGTCGTCCACCAAAGACATACATTGACCAGCTCTGCGCGGATACTGGATGCCGCGCAGAGAATCTGTTGTATACCCTCTTCATTACTTCTTACTTCTGGTCGTATTTTCTTCTGGTCGGCTTTGCTATTTCTTCATCTATCTTGGTCTGGTCTCTTCTAAGGTCTGGACTTTCTTGGGGACTTCGGGTCTGGTTTCTGTTAGGGATTTCTCTTTATCAAAAGCCCTGTGTCATTGCTAGTTTTTAGGTAATAAACACAAGACTTCGATTTACTTTGATGTTACTTTATTTTCAATCACCAACCCAGACATCTGCGCAGGTGAGACTTACATCATACGAGCTCGGCTCCTATATTCTAACTGACTGAAACTTACTTACTATCTAAACCGGAAGAGAGGGTCCTCTCTACCGGTTCTCACGGTATCCACCGGAAGGTTAGGACTGGGTCATGCTTTGTCACTCATCCTTCAAGGCCGTAGGCTGTAGCTTATAACGGCCATTTTGATTTCTACACTATTGCCATAAATATTAGGTATCTAATAATTATGTAACAAATCTCCCAGGGGCAATGAACGATAGAGAGGGTTGGTGAGAGATTGTCATGGATATCTATGCTGCTGGTGTGACATAATGATGATTAGGATGATGATGATGATGAGATGGCCTTGGCCAGACTTGGTCAATTTTTGTGAAATATCTCCACGCGTCAGTGAGTCCTTCCGAGAATTCTTGCTTTTGGCCATCACAGCTAAAAGTTAGAAAAATCAATCAGAAAAATCGATACATCTACAGATAAGAAGAAGTAAAATCTGGGGTCATTGCGTGTGGCTTAAATATTTTGGCAACGACCAGCTGACCCCGAGTCCCCACCCACCCGACCATTGCGTCCGAGCAAGTAACAATTGAATAACAATGCATGTCAATTACACCAGATTGTGAGGTGAATTCTGCCAATTTGGCCATTGACCAACGAGCAACGAGCTGCCACAGGATGATTTTGATTTTTGTGTTGTTTCCAACTTTATTCTCTTTCCATCTGTGTATTTACCCAACCCATCCGCACAAGCAGGATGCGACATAAGGTCATTTCTTAAGCGGAGTTTAACGGGTTTCTGTCTCCTTTATTTTTTCTCTCCTTCCTTCTATTCTATTAAAGCAGACGATCAGCTTCTGATGTATACCGTTATCGCTTTATCTCTCTCTCTCTCTCTCTCTCTCTCTCTCTCTCTCTCTCTCTCTCTCTCTCTCCTTTCGAAAAATATCCAAAAACTTTATTTGGTTGGAATTCAGTGTTTTCCTGTCAGAAGATACTGTCAACGTATTATACATATGTAGCAACCCCTCCACACGAGCAGGATGCGACACAAGGTCAGTTCTTAAGCGAAATTTAACGTGCTTCTGTTCCTTTATTTTTTCTCTCCTTCCTTCTATTCTATTAAAGCAGACACTAAGCTTCAAACGTACATCGTTACCGCTTTTCTCTCTCGATCTACCCTATCAAAAACATTCAAAAACTTTATTTGGTTCGAATTCAGAGTTTTTCTTCTTCTACACCGGTTGGTATACCGTGGTTAAATAGCATAGTCTGTCTTATTATTTCACACATAGCTGGAGGGAGAATAGTTGGATTCATACCTTTACTAATTGTATTAGTGCCATGCGAAACATAAACATGCCTTGTCCAGGAATTGAACTCTGGTTGGTCGCCGTGTCCATTTCCTATGACGATAACCATTGCACGACGAACGCCCCCTTTTCACATTTAAAAGCGAGAATTATTTTAAGGAGATATGCAGGAAAGGAAAAACTTCAGTTCGTTTAAAACTTAATGTCGTAAAATACAACCAACCAATCACATAATTTCTCTATTGCATGAAAAGGCATGAACCCCCTTGTCCCACCCAATTATGGGTTAAATAGTATCGCTACTGTTTTTCTACTAGGGTGGATTTAGCTGCAACTCTTATGGAAGGTGGGGGGAATATATGGGGGGAAATAGATGTTCGTATCAACAAGCTCCCGCCGAGAGGGGGGCTAAAAACAAGCGAGTCCTCAGTCTTCCAGCAAGCCAAACCTTCCCCTGGTCAACACGCTCTTCGTTTTCGTTTAGCAGCTGCAAAATCCGTCACCGTAGTCGAAATAATTTTTAGCAGTTCAAAATCACATTTCTTTACTCGGTCGTTCGCGTCAGTCAACCTGCGACTGCAACTCCTGACTCCCCAGCGCTCGACTCACATGTTATTTACTGAAACATCCTGGCACTTCGCGTCCGTCCAGTGCCTAATTCGCATCTGTTTTTGCATGCGGGAGGACGCGGGTTCGATCCCGGCAGGCAAGACAATGTCTTGCTCTTTTTCGTTCTCCGTCATAACTCTATACCGACCAAATTTCCCCCAGGACTGTACCAAGTTTTCTTGGTATTATTTTACCTGTATGATGGGATATTTCAAAGTTCACTATCTATTCACCTCAGAACTCATTCAATTCAAATAAAGTCCTATTATTATACTAATATGAGTCCTTCTGCGCAATCATAATGAATTAAACATCAGATTTTGTATGGTAGGATCGTAGTGGTGGGCGAGCCGATGTGAGTTGTTTAAAGTAGGCAAAATGTTAAATAATCTACGAATGGTTGGTATTCATTTCAACAAAAAATGTACAGTTTTTTTCTTCGTTAGTAAATTAAGCACGCAGTGGCAACAAAGCACTGGCACATCAACATCTACAGGGACAGCCTTCAAAATGCGACATCTGTAGTCGAGAATGTTTTTCAAACGTCGGACTTCACAGTCACAGGAGGCGCTGTAACTTCAGGGACACACTTTTAAAACTTTATTATAATCTTCCGAGACTGAAATGGCAATAATAATTAAGTACAGCAAGTTTGATGACTATATTGTTTGGTTTGGTTGGCTGGGTTTTACGGCATGTCAACCCCTTGGATTATTTTGTGCCGAATACTTCTATTGGTAATTTGGTATTCAAAAAATGCCGACAAAGTTTTGAAATAATTTCATTTTTAATGGATAATAAAATTTTGTTTATAAACTCATATTTTCTATTTAACCCATAGATGGGACCCTAACAGGTACTACCACTCTGGGTCAGAGTGGACCAGGGAGCAATGGTGATGAAGGGGTGCTCCACATTCCCCAAACCTCCAAAACTGGAACCTCACCATCAGATAGAGTTTAACGTCATTCTCAGGACATGTAGACCCGCAGCCACCGCCTTCTAGCACCCATATGATAAAAGGGTTGGTGATTGCCATAAGGGCAATAGGGTTGGGGCAATAATATAGGTGCTAGGGCTTGACGTGACCAGCCGATTGATCGGGGGAGGCCACTCCGACCGCCCGTCTAGCCCAAGATATTGCCAAAGTGGAGTATTGCAAGTCATGAACTGCTCATCCACCTGGGTTCTATCCTTAAGCATCACGGGTCACCACCCACGGCCAACAGGTGGCCCCATTGGGGGAGTGTTACCCCTCTGCAGAGGTGCAGTCGGTACATTCTAACACCCCAGCCGACAGGGCGGAAGTTTGGCTTGTTTTAGACTATATTGTGTACAGGAATATAATTTACATTCATGTTATTAACAACTGAATATTTCAGGTTAACTAACTAAAGCGTTTATCATATAAAAACCTCCGAACAGATAATACTAATGAAAATAACCAAATAGACTCAAAATTCCTGTAACGATGTCACATTGGCAAACAATATCTCTGAAACAATATTTTTTCAATCAGGTTCGTTGGTTGGATTTTACGGCATACCAACGCTTATTGGGTTATTTTATGCCGAACACCTTTTGTTTTATTCATTCTTGTTGGGTAATCAAAATTTCTTAATCAGATTCTTTGAAACTCATTTTTTTACCTACTTAACCTATACATGGGACCCTAAAAGTGAACCTGGGAGTAATGGTGATAAAAAGATACTCCATTCTCACAAGAGCTCCAGAAATGGAACTTCACAATTAGATGCAGTTTAATGTCATACCCAGGACACTAAAACGCCACCAGACACCGGCTTCTAGTACATATATATTAAAAAGGGAAGCGCATGGTGTAATGGTTAAAGTCATGGGAAATGGACTCGTCGCCCCGAGTTCAAATCCTGGACGTGGTAATTGCATTTCACTTAGCGCTAATACTCTTTGGAAAGGTATGAATCCTACTCTCCCTCCAGCTATGGGTAAATAGTAGGACAGACTGGGCTCTTTAACCTTGGTTAGGCAACCGGTCTAGGAGAAGGAAACCTCTGAATTCAAACCTGTTAAACTCCGCTTAAGAAATTGACCTTGTGTCGCATCCTGCTCGTGCGGAGGGGTTGGTGAATATATATATATTAAAAAGGGTTGGAGATGGGTTACCATAAGGGCAAATAGGCTTTGGACAAACATATAGGTGCTAGGGTTTGACGTGACCCACTGATTGCTCGGGGGGGGGGGTCCCCAGCGCACGTCTCGCCCAAGTAACGTTTAAAGGCAGATTTGTGTACAGGAATATAATTCACATTTGGCATTAAATAACCAACAAAGATTTATATGCCATTAAATACAGAAACCATCAAACCATAGAAATTACATAGTTTTATTTCTACACAAGTAAAATAAGCACACCGCCCTGTCGGCTGGGGCTGTAGAATACGCTGATTGCACCTATGAAAAGGGGTAAGATCCCCTTGTAAGGTTCATGGTTAATATGTAAACATACAACTCCGACACGTTTGTGGGACAAAACATTTTATACATCACAGCACAGAAATATGACAAGATACATAAAATAGGAATACAAGATAATACAAATGAGATACAATAAGGACACATCAAGTGTTACGTACATGTACATATAAAAAGAGTTACAGATAGTCCATATAATGAAAGTCACTTACTGACTTAGTTCGTACGTGGGGACCAGAGGCCCCTCGAGGGTGGGGTGTAGTCACAAGTTGTCTAACCCATGTGGTTCAGCCGGGAAGAAGTAGAAAAGAGGGAGAAGCGTTTGAATCAGCCGCTTAAATACAATAGCCCCTGGTGAGAACAAGCGGCAACCCAGCGGGAAGATAACTCTTCCAGGCCAATGTGAAGATAATCCCAACACCCTTAATGGGTTTACCGCGGTTGATGACCCGTGAAGCTTACGTACGGAATGCATGACTTGCAACTGTTACATAATTATTGGATCCATAATACTTTTTTAAGGTAGTGTAGAAACATAATGGCGATTAGTGCAGCCCACGGCCTTGAAGGATGAGTGACAACGCTTGACCTCACTCTCACCTTGCCTTCCGGGGATAAATCGTGAAAACTGGAAGGCATAGAAAACCCTGTCTTCCGGTTTAAGGATATAGTAAGTTTAAGTCAGTTAGAAGGTAGCAGCGACCTCGAAGGAGTAAGTCGTGTTATACACGCGGTCCCTCAACTGCGCAGGTGTCTGGGTTGGGGATTTGGAAATAAAGTAACATCAACGTAAATCGAAGTCTTGTGTTTATTACCTAAAAACTAACAATGACACAAGGCTTCTGATAAAGAGAAATCCCTAACAGAAAACCAGACCGAAGTCCCCAAGTCAACACCAGACGCAAGATGTTAGAAGATAGAACCAAAGCCGGCCAGAGGAGAAGACGACTAGAAGTAAGAAGAAAGGGTATACAACATATATCGATTTGGTTTAGTGAAAACCTCAGTACGTAACACAACTCCACTTTGGCGCTTACTTTGGTTAAAAAAATAGTTTAAAGAACGTGTTTAAAAAATTAAGTTTAATTTTTTTTTTGAATAACCATCAAGAATGTATAGAACAAAACATCTTCGGCATAAAATACCCAAACAAGGGTTGACATGCCGTAAAATCCAACAGCAACTCTGATGATTACAATGTGTACAGTAATATAATTTATATTCATGTTATTAACAGACTCGATATTACAGATGAACTAAATGAAGAGACTATGATATCAAAACCTCTGAACAGATAATACTAATAAAAAGATCTTAACCAAATCGACTTAAAATTCCATTAACGATATCACATTGGCAAACGATATCTCTGAAACAACTTTCTTTTTCAGTCAGATCTCTGCATTACAATGTATTACATTACTATTACCGGCAACACTGAAAATATAATTACTAATGTTCTAACATCTGAGACAAATATCTTAGAGAGCATTGATAGATACAGTTATCAGTCTAGAATTTTCAAGATAGAGAGTTTATTTTTTATTCATAAGAGATTGGGCTCCGCTTTCTTTTGGTGTCAACGCCGACGATATCTTCAAAAACAAAAAAAAACGACAAAAAAGTTACGAATGACAGAATAAAAGAATACAAGGTTTAAGTAATCCGAGTTTTTTTTTTTTAAGTGAACAGTAACCAAGTGTCGGTCCCTTCTGTTCAGTTTGTTCTTATCGGTGAAAAAAGGTGAGATTCGATAGTCTGTGAAATTATAAGAAAGGACATTGGAACATTTCAAGCTCTGCTAACAAAAAAAAAAAAAAATTAAAAAAAAAAAAAAAGAAAAAGAAAGAAAGGAAAGTGAGTGATTGATATCATCTCCATTATTTCAGTAGAGCGATCGCCATCTCAGCAGACAACAAGTGGAGACACCTAGCGGTTGTGGCTAGAGATAGCGTCACTGTAGAGATTTCATTAAATGACCGAACAGCTCTTGTTCCTCTGTCGGGCGTCTTCCGACGTGAAAAGTGGGAGATGGGTTATGCATTTATTATTCATCTTTATTTATTGTTAGGGAGGACATTTCTTGTCATTTTTGCTTCTCAGACGCCACTTCCCCCCCCTCTCTCTCTCTCTCTCTCTCTCTCTCTCTTGATAGATAAAACCTTCCGTTGATTACTATGATAGATATTTATATATATTCAATATATTGGGTTCAAAATCTATTGACAGTTAATAAAATCTAAAGCCTATTCATTTGTCTGTTTACTAAGCAATTCAAGTTATTGAATTATCTACCCTTGCGGGATTAACAATAGATTTAACGTATTTGACGACATATAAGACGTACGGGCATATAAGACGCACCCCCATTTCAGCAGGTCAGATTCAGGAGAAAAAAAGTTTTTAGTGTATTTAAGCATATATTGTTGAAAACTTTCTACCATATGCTGCTGTTAACTTTGATTATAACAATACCAGCAATAAAATAAGGACGCATGGAGTTTAGGGTAGGTAAAAGTACTGAGCGTAAGCTGGGTTAGTGAGCATCATAGAGAAGATTAGCCTAGGCCTATTGGAGGTCTCAAACTTCACCTACGATGTATAAGACGCAGATAATTTTTTTTGAGCCAAAAAGCTTGGAAAAATGTGCGTCCTATATGCCGTCAAATACGGTATATCTATTATTCCCCCCCCCCTCTCTTCTCTCTCTCTCTCTCTCTCTCTCTCTCTCTCTCTCTAAATGATGAATGACTATCTAAAAAAAAAGAAAAGTCTTTTGCGATTTCTATTTCAACATTTAATTACAGGATTAATTAAAATAATTGATTTTAACGTCATATCAACTTGTTTAGGGTTCTTTTATGCATAGAGGTTAGGGAATCGCCTTCATTGTACGTTTATATTTACTTATCTTTCTTTTGTTTAATGACATATCAACCTTCTTGGTTTATTTCATACCAAAGCCACCCTAGTAGAAAAGCAGTACTGGTACTATTTAATCCAACGCGAGACGATGAATGTGTTCATACCTTTCCCAAGAGTATTAGTCCGAAAGTGAGCGTAATAGTGCGACTGGATTTCGAACTCGCTTACTACGATGCCGTAGTCCACCAGGTTAGCAAATTATTTGTACTAGCAACAATAAAATACCCTCCGGAGGGTGTAAAAATCAAAGTTTTGAAAGATATTGCCGGGGGGGGGTAAAAATTCAGTGTCTGAGGGTTTGGATCATAAGTAAGCAAAATCATCAAATTTATTAAAGGTGTAAAAAAAAACCAAAAAAAAAACTACAACATTTTGAAACTTTGAAGTTTTGTCCCCCTCAAATAAAATGTCATCCCTTTATTAATTCTTGCGTACATTTGTCAATTATTAATTAAATAATTATTTTGAACATTTCGCCTTTCGAGGTGATATTTCAATTCAGTGAAGTTTTTGTGTTTTATCTGTTATTCCTCATATATATATATATATATATATATATGTGTGTGGTGTGTGTGTGTGTGTGTGTGTGTGTGTGTGTGTGTGTGTCTGTGTCTGTGTCTGTCTGTCTGTGTATATATGTATATATGTTACATAATGTAACATCGATGAGAAGACCTGGGAGAGTAAGGCTTTGGACCGTGGGCAGTGGAGAAGAGCTTTACAGGAGGGCACAAAAAAGTTTGAGACCAACCGTATACAGCATGAGCAGTTGAAATGAGATATTCACAAGAATAAAAGTGTAGACAACCAAGGGCTTCAAATCGGTCTACTATGTAACCAGTGTGGAAGGCTATGTATGAGTAAGGCTGGCCTGATCAGTCACCAATATGTGCATCGGCGGGATGGACTAATAAAATACCCTGTGCTCCCTGGAATTACCTGTAAATGTGGGAAGGTGTGCAAGACTTTGGCAGGACTAAAGAGCCACTTTCGTGCAGCTCATTGTTGAACTTTTTGAAGCTCACCATTATATTCTTTGAACTGTTGAACTTTTTTTCATTTTTTTATTTATATATATCAAGCAATGGCAATACATGAACACGAGTTTTCTGCCATCACACACACACACACACACACACACACACACACACACATATATATATATATATATATATATATATATATATATATCATGCAGGGTCCCAAAGAGATTGTATCGATCAAAACGGTGGTCGACCCATCATTTTTTCACTTCAAATCATACATATATATATATATATATATGTGTGTGTGTGTGTGTGTGTGTGTGTGTGTGTGTGTGTGTGTGTGCGGGTGTAGTAAAGATTAGAGGGAGAAATATGGACAAAGGAACAAAACTCAGACAAGTATATGTAGGAGATATATTTCGCCGTCCATTGAGCTCGGCTTCATCAGACGTTTATTTGATTATTAAAGCATCATATACCCTTTCCAATTCTCTCCATACTTTTGATCTTTTCTCCCTCCCCATTCACCAAAAATTTCCTTCTAACCAATCAAATCCTCACAAACGCTATCCCATACAACAACTTCTCCCCCAAATCCACCCCTCTCCCATCCACTTTCTCGTCTATAAAACGCATGTATGATGCTTTAATGATCAAATAAATGATTGATGAAGCCGAGCTCAATGCACGGCGAAATATATCTCCTACATATACGTGTCTGAGTTTTGTTTCTTTGTCGATATTTCTCCCTCTAATCTTTACTACATTCTGTCGGATTTACTCCTATCCTCCTATCCTCATATATATATATATAGGGTCAGGCAAAATGATCTGACACATTTGTAGGTTTAATAAAATGCAAATGAAGTAAAGAAACAAAAAAGTGTTTTTATTTTCGAAAAGTACATATAATGCGATTTTTTTTCAGATAATGCCATTTTGTTTTGTTTCTTTATAATGCCATTATTTTTCGTTTCTTTTTCAGTTGCTGCAATGAATTGGACTTGTGAGCATCGCGCTTTCATTGTGGAAACGTTTATCAACATCATTTTGTATGGATGCATTTGAAGATCATTGTGAAGAATTCTTCGCAAACTTCTTTCGGAAAGTCTAAGAGCCTTTAAATGTGGAACGGAGTGGAGACTGTTGAACTGAAGCTCTTACCGCTGCCACATTTTCTGGAGTTCTGGCGATGCGAGGTCGGCCGGTTGATTTTCGTTTCAATGCAGATCCAGTAGCTTTGAAGTTGGTAACCCATAACAAGATCGTGTTTCGAGCTGGTACGGGATCATGTCTCCCAAGATTGAAGTGCAAACGGAACGCTCTTTGTGTTGCAGTTACAGATGCGTTTGTTTTGATAAACGTTTATCAAAACAAACGAATCTGTAACTGCAACAAATACTTTGATATTTGATGGTCGACTCATATTGATGTGTCCGTGTGTAGGTGTCCATAGGATAACGTCATATTTGAGTTCTTTCTTACTTCTCTAGCAGTTTCTAACGTGTCTTGTTCGACTTATTCGATGATGAATACGAGTGGGTGTCGTAGACTTTCTTTGGGTGATTCTTTTTTAAAGCAAGATTCTTTTTTTTTTCTCATTTTTTTTTCTTATGTAAATGTAAACTCTGCATTATTTGGAATTGGGGTAATTCCATGTTAAATCATCCAGAAAAAAGTAAAATTGTCACCCATTCCCTTCAATTTTTCTGAAACCTTTTCCAGGTGTAGACGATGCTAACGTTAGGTTCTGAGCAAAAATCAAACTATCTTTTTAGTACAATAATAATATAAATATAATAAAAACATTTTTGCAGTGCCACATCGGGATATTGATCTTGCTATGAAAAAATCAGAAATCATCAATAACTTAAAATTGGTTGACTTTAAGATTTTTTGATATCATTTTAGGATTTCCTGGACAAAAATGTTTTTATAAACCAATTTTTAGAAGTAGGAAAGCACTAGAACTCATTTTACAAACAAAAATAAATTACACAAAGTCGCCATTTTTATGCGACCCCCCTTTAATTTGCAGAGACAAAAAAGCGACACAACTCCGCCAATTTTTTAATTTGGAAGCTCAAATTTTGGGGATTGTCTAAATTTTATATAATTCAAACTTGGACAAAATTTCAGAAAAATTGAAGGGGGTGGGGTGATATGGCCTGGATGATTGGTTTATTGCAGATATTATTTATATCTCGCAAAAATATTTGTTTTGAGGCTATTCGAATGGTGCCAAGTCAACTAGAGTGCTCTAGTCTTTCATCAAATTCTTTAGTGGCTGAGTAATGCTAACCATGTGAAATCTATAGAATAATTTGTTGTGTATAGAGAAGCATGTTTTAGTAAAAACAATTTTACAACTGGGCTAAAATCGCTTTGCCACAACAAGCCTTAGAAAAAGCTCTGATCGCAGCGGTCAGTAAATATGGTCATGCTGACAGCTTTATGGAACAGGAATAACATTTACAAGAAAAATTCTGACCATTTAGAGCCGTGGTGCTATAATCGACAAAGCGAAACGTCTTGTATGTCGCGTATTGATACTATTGATAGAATACTATAGAAAGATACATAAATAGATAGTTGTGGAAGATTAACTTAGAGAGATAGATAGATAGATAGATAAAGTTAAATAGATAGATATGGAAGATAAAGTTAGATAGATAGATATATAGATAGATAGTTAAATAGATAGATATGGAAGATAAAGTTAGATAGATAGATAGATAGATAGATATGGAAGATAAACTTAGATAGATTGATGTATAGATAAATAGATGAAGTTAGATAGATAGATATGGAAGATAAGGTTTTATATATATATATTATATATATATATATATATATATATATATATATATAGATAGATAGATAGATAGATAGATAGAAATGGAAGATAAAGTTAGATAGATAGATAGATCAATAGATAGATAGATAGATAGATATGGAAGATAAAGTTAGGTAGATAGATTGATAGATAGATAGATGAAGTTAGATAGATATGGGAGATAAAGATAGATAGATAAATAGATAGATAAAGTTAGATAGATAAATTCAGATAGATAGATAGATAAAGTAAGATAGATAGGTAGATAAAGTTAGATAGATATATAGATAGATAGATAGATATGGGAGATTAAGTTAGATAGATATGGAAAATACAGAAGTTATATATAACTTATTTATTGAATGATCTTTGTATATAGTGAGCTAATGCATACATGGGTAGGCTTTCTTTAAAATAGGAAAAATCTTTCGATACTCAAGTGGTATAGCATCTTGTCCTCGAGCGTTGAAATGATGTATGGTTTGAAGAATGTTACTGTAGGCAGAACCAAGCGAATTTCACACTAGTGAAATGCATATATATATACACACACATATATATATATATATATATATATATATATACACACATATGTATATGCATATATATATGTATATATATATATATATATATATATATATATATATATATATATACACACACACAACACACACACATATATATATATTTATTTATATATATTTATTTATATATTTATATATAATGATATATATATTTGGAGTTTGTTAAAGGAAGATTGAGAGGTTGTGTTAAAATCGAATGAGATGATGATAAGAGGATTTTAAGCGTGAATTTTTACAGTTTGCCTCTTTCTGATTATTTGCCAGGTTATCAAGCGAATTCTCTTTTAGAATATTTTTTTTCCTTTCACTTTCAATTGTTAACGATCAAAATGTTTCCATATATTGATTTTTCCCGCCAATGAATCAAGCTGAGTTATAAATATGACAAACATGGAAGTAATTGCATTCATTTCAAATAAAAAAGGAAAAAAAAAGAAAAGAAAACGCTAGCAACAAAAGAACAAAGCAGTATAAGGTTATTTTTGCTTATTCTTAAGAGAAAAAAAACAACATATCGAATTCAGAAGGTTCCCGTTAGATCGCTGAAGTTAAGTAGCGATGAGCGGGTTCAATTTTTAATTGGGTGACCATTTAAGCAACAGCAGTTACTGTAAGTCAATCTGAGTTCTTTGTTCATCAAAATGACTTGATTCGGTATTAAATGGCCCTGAAAGCTGTGAAACAAAGAAGGTAAGCAAGAAATTAATAAGCAACCGAATTCAATATATATATATATATATATATATATATATATATATATATTAAGAAGTAAATACACAAACGATGTGTTTTGATATGGCTTTTTTTAAGCCGACAATATGTGCTTAATTAAAGCCGTACCTAATTTTGAAAGTTAATTAATTAATAATTTATTAATTAGGCGGGAATACCTATTCAAATGTAAGGCTAAACAAATCGAGAAAAATCAATCTCTGTATGTACATTTCGGCCTATTAGGCCTCATCAGCAGAGCTATAGATAGTCAGGGTTCGAATCACGCACAAGGCGGTCTTCCTATCTATAGCTCTGCTGATGAGGTCTAATAGGCCGAAATGTACATACAGAGATTGATTTTTCCCGATTTGTTTAGCCTTACATTTGAATAGGTATTCCCGCCTAATTGATTAATTATTAATTAATTAACTTTCAAAATTAGGTACGACTTTAATTAAGCACATATTCTCCCCCAAAATATATATATATACACACACACACACACACACACACACAACACACACATATATATATATATATATATATATATATATATATATAGAGAGAGAGAGAGAAGAGAGAGAGAGAGAGAGAGAGATCAGTCGTTAGAGCGTTCGGCTAGAAACCACAAGGTTCCTAGTTCGATACCGGTCCCCACCAACTCAGCGTATGAGTAGCACAGGGATCTGTGCGGTAAAGTGAGGAGCTGATGGTAGGTGTGGCGCTCCACCTCAGATGCTAAAAGCAATCTCCTTGGTCTAGCGCTATTGAAAAGGGGATAGACTCCCTCGCTGACTGGCTGATACCGACTTTAGGCCGCCCTGTTGACTTTACTTTTTTTACTTATATATATGAAATATTAATCCCTGCAGCTTTTGTTAAAACTACGATAACTTTGATCAATGAATTTATATGCAACGTGGTTCGTTGCGTTACACAAACAAAATTATTTTGAAAATCTCGCTTTGTCCGGAAGTGTTTTAAAATGCCCCAAGATGCCGCACGAACACAAAACTGTAAACAATTTGGTAGATAATAAAAATAAACATTCGTCATTTTACTTTGCAGTCTTTTAGATAAATAGATAGATAGATAGATATGAATAGAATGAAATAAATATAGATAGATATGAACAGAATGAGATAGGTAGATAGATAGATAGATATGAATAGAATGAAATAGATAGATGGATAGATATGAAGAGAATGAAATAGATAGATAGATAGATAGATAGATAGATATGAAGAGAATGAAATAGATCGATGGATAGATATGAAGAGAATGAAATAGATAGATAGATAGATAGATAGATATGAACAGAATGAAATACATAGATAGATAGATAGATGGAGAGAGAGAGAGAGAGAGAGAGAGAGATAAAGATATATATATAGAGAGAGAGAGCGAGTGACGAGAAAGCTAAATATGACGCATTCCTTAAAAAAACATATATACATTTATATATTTGTTATTTTACTTTTGTTTCAATCCTGTAGAGATTGATACTATCTGCTAATTACTGTATTTTTTAACACAATAAATTATGAAATCCTGATATCTTTGGTTTAGAAGAATTTTATCTTTTTATTTAGAACTTTTGTTTGGGATGTACACATTTCTAGGTGATATAAACTGAAATTGTTAAAATTCACTCAGATAGATAGATAGATAGATAGATAGATAGATAGAAAGAAAGAAAGAAAGAAAAAAAAAGACTGAGATCAATTAGAACAAATTAGGAAATATAGATTGATAGATAGATTAATAGATAGAAAAAGACTGCGATAGATAAGTATTACCAGACTGAGATCGATAGGAACAAATTGGGATAGATAGATAGATAGATAGATAGGAAGGGAAAAAAACTGCGACAAATTGGAAAAGACTGTGATAGATAGATAGATAGATAGATAGATAGATAGATTTTTTAAACAGATGTTTCCGGTTTATAAATAACAGCTAGAACTCCGACCTTGGTGGTCGGTGTTGTAAAGAAATCAAAAAAATGATATAAGACACATATACTCCCAAAGATCTTATTTCATTTTTAGAAAGTTGTTCACCCCCTGGTTCCGGTTCTAAAGTTTTCCTTTTTTTCTTTTTCTTTTCTTTTCTTTTCTTTTTTTTTTTTTTTTTTTTTTTGAGATGCGGGCAAAAAGAAAAAAAAGAAAAAGCAAGTCCATGCATCCGTACGTCAAAAATAGATATTTTCAAATTTTTGTTCGATCCCACAACACAACTGCTGCGTGCAGTTCCCTATCAAGCTGTCGATGCACGTGCACGACAATAGGTTTGCAGCCTGTGGTATATTCCCCCACCCCCAGCTGCAGTCCTTTTTTTTTTGTCTCCCCCGGCTAACGTAAGCATGACTTTCTCCTCCCACCCCAACCCGAACATTTCACCTTCCATCAAGATTATTTCTATTGATCAATTTAATCTCAATTTATTCTCATCGCCTCTTCTTCGGTTCTCGCTGAAGAAATTCTATTTTGATAACAAATCCGAAACCTTGAATTCTTCGCCTCCTTCCATTTTGACCTTTGATGATTAGATTCAGTGACGATTCGGAGCTACGACGATTAAAATCGTATTCACAGACGCCAGCCATTTTTTTTAAAGATCACTAATTAAGACTGAGCCTATTCGAGCAGAGAACACCCAAGCAGAGTTTAACAGGGTTGAATTCAGTTTTTCCTTCTCCTATACTGGTTGCCTAACTATGGTTAAAGAGCCAAGTCTGACCTACTATTTACCCATAGCAAAAGGTAGAGTAGTTAGATTCACACCTTTCCCAAGGGTATTAGCGCTAATAAAGAGCCGGGTTAGCTCAGTCGGTAGAGCGTTCGGCTAGAAACCACAAGGTTCCTAGTTCGATACCGGTCCTCGCCAACTCAGCGTATGAGTAGCACAGGGATCGGTGCGGTAAAGTAAGGAGCTGATAGTAGGTGTGGCGCTCCACCTCAGAGGCAAAAATAATCTCCTTAGTCTAGCGCTTGAGAAAAGGGGATGTACTCCCTCGCTGATTGGCTGATAAAGACTTTATATCCCCCGACTACTTCACTTGCTTTCTTTATTAGCGCTATGTGAACTGTAGCTACGTCCGGGATTTGAACTCTGGTCGACGAGTCCATTTCCTACGACTCTAACCCTTACACCACGGCCTCCACCTTTTACAAGGGATATTCAAAAATTATCCGCACTCTTGTTTTATGGTTGGTTGGTTGGCTGGTTGGTTGTGTTTTACAGCATGTCAATTCATTGGGTTATTTTATGCCGAGGATCTTTTGTTTTATTCATTCTTGATGGGTATTCAACATTCTTTCAAACTCAATTTTTTTCTTAAACATTATTAGTATTAGATAGGAATACTTGAGACAATCTATGTACGAATTATTTGTATTAATAATAGTTACTTGAAGCTATAATTCATTAGTAAACATTAGTATTTTTAGTTGCTTATTTTACTAAGTCACTTTTTCTTAGTAAGTAAAAGTAAAGTCATCGGGGCGGCCTAAAGTCGGTATCAGCTAGTCAGCGAGGGAGTCTATCCCCTTTTCAATAGCGCTAGACCAAGGAGATTGTTTTAGCATCTAGGGTGGAGCGCCACACCTACCATCAGCTCCTTACTTTACCGCACAGATCCCTGTGCTACTCATACGCTGAGTTGGCGAGGACCGGTATCGAACTAGGAACCTTGTGGTTTCTATCCGAGCGCTCTACCGACTGAGCTAACCCGGCCCCTTACTCGTCTTTAATATCCGGAGCTTTGTTGGTTAGTTGGTTGGATTTTACGGCATGTCAACGCTTGGGTTATTTTATACCGAAGACGTTTTGACCGTGATGCTTTAGGATGAAACCCTGGGGGATGAGCAATCAATGACATGCAACACTCCAATTTGGCCCTTATTTAGGCTAGATGGGTGATCGGAGAGGCCCCCCTCCGATGAATAGGCTAGTAACATCAAACCCTAGTACAAATATGATTGTCCCGATCCTATTGCCCTTATGGCAAACCCCCAAATCCTTTTTATCATATATGTACTAGAAGGCGGTGGCTTATGATCTATCATCCTGGGTATGACGTTAAGTTCAAATTCTGGGGCTCTGGAAATATGGAGTACCCCTTCATCACCATTACTCCCAGGTCCACTCTGTTATGGTCCCATTTAAGATTCAAAGAGATCTGTTATAAAATTAATGAATGATTAATACCATATAACTGTGTGCAAATTATCAATATTAGAGAAGAATACTTGAGACAATCTGTGTGCGAATTATTTGTATTAATAATAGTTACTTGAAGCTATAATTCATTAGTAAACATTAGTATTTTTAGTAGCTTATTTTACTTAGTCACTTTTTCTTAGAACTCGTCTTTAATATCCGGAGCTTTGTTGGTTAGTTGGTTGGTTGGATTTTACGGCATGTCAACCCTTGGGTTATTTTATACCGAAGACGTTTTGTTAGATTCATTCTTGAGGGGTACTCAATTTTAAATAACATTTTTTTCAACTCATTTTTTCTACTTAACCTATAGATGGAACCCTAACTTGTTCTAACACTCCGGGTTATAGTGGACCTGAGAGTAATGGTGATGAAGAGATACTCCATATTCCCCAGAACTCCAGAATTGGAACTTTACTATCAGATAGATTTTAACATCATACTCAGGACACTATGTCCCTCAGTCACGGCCTTCTAGTACTCATATGATAAAAAGGATTGGGGTTTTGCCATAAGGGCAATAGGATTGAGACAATCATATAAATGCTAGGGCTTGATATGACCAGCCGGCCACTAGTGTTCTATCCTTAAGCATCACAGGTCGCCACCCACGGCCAACAGATGGCCCTATTTGGAGGGGTTTCTTACGCATCTGCAGAGGTGCAGTGGGTATATTCTAAAGCCCCACCGACAGGTATTTGTTTTATGGAAACCGAGCTTATCGTGGATGATTTGATAGTCAGAATCATGACTAATATGCAGAAAAGAAGCTACCTCATCGATGATAACTCGCCGGTTCGCCATAACCTTCTCTCGAGATTGCTGAATCTTTTCATCAGTGGTGATGATTGATGGACGTCCTGCTCCCTCTTCGTGTGTCCTGCTTGTCCGGTCACTTTTAAACTTCTCTATCCACTCATCCACTTCTACGAGGTAGTCAGCTGTCTCCCTATTGTACCGCAAGCTGTCGATGAATTTCAGCCACTGACGTTCCTTCCGACTAGAAAAAATGGTGTTACTTCCTTGGTGCATACTGCTAGTAGAGCAGCCATGTTTACACAGTAAAGATATCAAGCAAAATGGTGCGATCAGGCTCAAATTGCAATCACGTGATCACAACAGTACCAATTATAAGCACGCATGCGGAGAACGCAACGTGACAATGAAAGGTGAAAGTGGGCATAATATTTAACTCTCCCTCGTATTTCAACTATACAATCTCCTTGTTTCTTTAGTCTGATTTGCTTTTGTAAATTTCGTTCAGTGCGGCAATGACCCCTCACAATTATCATTCTGTGGCAAGTTGGACTGTAAATTCACTTATTCTCTAAATTATACCAATTTAAGTCCTTTGCTCGAATAAATTCTCGCGCTGCTGTTTTGCTATGTTATATATACTAGGTAATATATGCCCCATCCGGGTGCAAGTATTCAAATTTTAATGTAATACAATATCTTATTAAATTAGAAAGGATAATGAAATTAATAAACATGTAGATAAAAAGATTTGAAACAGAGGGGGTATAATCGAAAAATAGAACAACTGAAACTTACTTTTCCATCACTTTCATTGCTATTTTTTTCTAATTTAACTATTTAGTTCAAATAGTTCTTCTTGTTAATGGATTTCTTTTAAGATATATCACCAAGACTTTTGCTCATATTTATTAAAATAAAACTAAACAATTAGAAATCAATAATACCAAGCACATATTTATTAAAATTAAATTTTTTAATATCAATATGCAAATTAGCCTTACCGTTCACATTGTAAACCGTTATTTTGTTGTATATATAAATACAATTGCATGTTAATAGTATGTAGTTATAGTCAGTATTAATAATGTAAAACAATTTTATTAGTAATTGAGGTTTAAATAAAAATAAAATCATGGAGAATGTTATGTAAATAACAAATATATATATCACCCACAGACGCCGTGTTTCGACGATTCACATCTCTTCAGTGTGGCTAGACACAACAACTACCTATGACCAGGAGCGAAACCGGCTATTCCTCAGTCCGATTCATTAACCTCTCGGCCATTTGACAGCTGCTGTTTAAGAGGCGGTGTTTAAACTATTATACATAGATTTGTTTATATATTTTTCGATCACGAGATGCAGTTTGTAAACAACAGACGATCATTGCTTTATGCTGATAGTGAAAGTTAATGTAAGTCGCCCCTAGAGAGCTCTACCGAATTTGGGAGTATATAATAAGTCATCCTCAGATACCGTGTTTCGACGTTTCACGTCTCTTCAGTGTGGATAGACAAAACAAGTTTGCTATATTTATAAATAAAGAGTGCTCAGTATCCTTGATAGAGCCTGCATACTATAATTAGGGTAGCGAAGACATGAACTAATGGTTTGAAAATCGTTTAAGCAAGGAACTGACAGTTACCAAGTGCCGTTGAGATTATGTCTTCACTACTCTAACTAGCGACAATGACAGTTTCTCACCGATGCGATGCAATTTTTTTTTTCGTTCTAATTTCTACACACACACACACACACACACACACGCGCACACACGCACATACACACTCACACATCCTTCACACATCCCCATATCACACATAACAACTCACATACACACACACACACACACACATATATATATATATATCATTCGAAACACGTGTCGCACACCTAATTTAATAGATAAATAAAAATCAAACTATTTTGCATACCCTATTATTCTATTATTATAATATATATTTATATATATATATGTATATGTGTGTGTGTGTGTGTGTGTATGTGTGTGTTTGTGTGTGCGATTTTTAAGCAAATAGATTTTACGTAAATATTGGTTTGGTTTTATAAACTGATAAAAATAATTTTCATCAACTTCAAGGGTAATAATTGATTGGTATAATTAAACTGGTGGATGCGATTTTCAAACCAAAATCGCATAGGCAAGAAACTATCAGTTACCAAGCTCTGTTGACTTCATGTTTTCGCTACCCTAACTTAGATTTACATGCACTATCCATGATATTGAGCACTCTTTACTTATAGATAAATATAGCAAACTCTACAGTGCCGGGTTAGCTCAGTCGGTAGAGTCGGCAGAGAAACTCAGTCGGTAGAGAAAACCACAAGGTTCGATACCGGCCATCGTCAACTCAGCGTATGTGTAGCACAGGGATCTGTGCATTAAAGAAGGAGCTGAAAGTAGGTGTAGCGCTCCACCTCAGACGCAAAAACAATCTCCTTGGTCTAGCGCTAGCGAAAAGGGGAAAGACTCCCTCGCTGATTGGCTGATACCAAATTCAGACCACCCCGACAACTTTAATTTTTTTCTATTTTAAATCATCAATAACAAATTTGACTGTTAGGGACCGGTTTAGCTCACTCGGTAGAGCATCCGACTAGGAATCACAAGGTTCCTGGTTCAATACCGCCTCTAGCCAACTAAGTGTATGAGTAGCACGGGTATCTGTGCGGCAAAGTGAGGAGCTGATGGTAGGTGTGCCGCTCCACCTTTGATGCCAAAAACAATCTCTTTGATTTAGCGCTAGTGTAAAGGGGATATACTCTCTCACTGTCTGGGTGATACCGACAATAGGCCACTCTGTCGACTTAAGTGTTGCGCTCGATTTTCAAGGGGAGATGTCTTGAAATCCGCGCCTTCGAAATATGAAATTTTTAACCTTGATTCGAAATAACGAGAGCCATCGGGTCGTGTGCAACTATTTCAGTCCTTCAGGTAAGTAGTGTCAGAAATCCGATAGAGAATTATCTCCCCTTGCCGCTAGGAGGCGAATCGCCAACACGAGGTTGGCGGGAGAATCAAACCCCATCACTTGTCTGTAGGCTGTCGACCAGGACGGAGGCGTTTTTTAACAGCATACTTTCTGAAGGCGTCACAAGAGCACACTATCAGAAGACTGTTGAACTGAATAGTCACCTTAAAAAGGGCCCCATCAACTGCCCATAAAAAGGGTCCCATCCACTGCCCATAAAAAGGGCAGATACCCAGGCGTGTAGCTTCTAATAAGCACTCCCTACACTTTTTACTTATCGCACGAGAACTACACGGACGCTTCGCAAAGCAGTTTTTTCAACGCTTGACTTCCTAAGAACTTCTAAGAGAAACGTCTAACAGCACTCTACAACCACAGCGACCAGAATACCCTTGCTAGTGCCATTTCACCCACGAACTGTAATTTCACCTCTCATATAAGTCTTGTAGCAAATGCCATCAAAATTTGCAATAATATTTTTTTTACCCTTTGTCAATATATGCGTTTAATTTCCATTGTGTTGTTTGTCTTCTTTCGTCCGAATAATTGCATAACACTGGGAGAATAAGAGCTCCTTAAAGACCGTATTTTCTTCTTAGTAATGTTGCATCACTTCTATGGGTCTATCGCCTTGCTGAACAGTTCTGATCTTGAACACCTGTGTACAGGGATGCCCATCACACGCAATCAGCGTGGAGTCGGGGGTGTTTTTTTTTAGGGAAATATATATTTGATAAGATAGAACAGTTATCAGTATAGCGAACAAATAAGTAAGTCAACGACGACATAAGGTAACAACAAAAAAAGTCACCTACCCAGGAATTAAAGGTGAGATTTGTTGTCAGTCAGTAACTGGCACTTACTCTTGTCTTTTTTTTTCTTTTCTCTTTTTAGAGAAGTGAGAATTAGCATCTGTCCTGATCAAAATTATCTTTGTATTTGAAGTAAAGGAAAAAAACAGAAAACGTTCTATCTAAGCCGACGTCAAGCCTTAGCTGTAAAAAAAGCTTTCCATTAATATTTCTCTTAATTTTTTTAGATGCGGCTTCATGATTAGTATTATTTGTATTATTCGGACTATTGGCCTCATCTTCATTGTTATCTGTACAACGTTTCGGCCGATCTGCCCTTCGGCCTTCTTCAGGTATTTCTTGTCGGGCTCGGCATAGCTTAAATCTGTGTGTTAAATTGGAGAGCTGGTGGCTGGTGTGCCGCTCCGCCTCAGACGCAAAACAATCTACCGGGTCTAGCGCTAATGAAAAGAAGAGGGACAACCTCAGTGTCAGGCTGATGCTGAAACTAGGGCAACTTTACATTTTTTTACTTATATATATATATATATATATATATATATATATATATATATATATGATAGAAATATGGACTGTATGTTAAAATAAAATTAAAAAAAACAAACAAAAATCAAAGTATTCCAAAAATATAGATTTATTTTAGATAGTGAAGTTGACGTTAAAATGATTCAGTTTTCGGGGCATTAAAATGGGAAAAAGTGTTGTCTAAACAGTGATAGAAATCATTCAAAATGAAATGAGAAATGTGAAAGTATTAGAGAAAAATATATTCTTCTTCCATTAGTAACGTTAACATCATTTTGGAATATTTTTTTTGTTCTAATTTCTACACACACACACACATATACGCGCGCGCACACAAACACACACACACACATCCCTCACACATCCCCCGACACATAAACACTCACATATACACACTCACACTCACACACACATACACACACATATATAGATTGTGCGTAAATATTGGTTTGCCGGGTTAGCTCAGTCGGTAGAGCGTTCTGCTAGAAACCACAAGGTTCCTAGTTCGATACTGGTCCCCGCCAACTCAGCGTATGAGTAGCACAGGGATCTGTGCGGTAAAGTAAGGAGCTGATGGTAGGTGTGGCGCTCCACCTCAGATGCTAAAACAATCTCCTTGGTCTAGCGCTATTGAAAAGGGATAGACTCCCTCGCTGACTGGCTGATACCGACTTTAGGCCGCCCCGTCGACTTTTTATAAACTGGTAAAAATAATTTTCGTTAACTTCAAGAGTAATAATTAATTGGTATAATTAAACATGTGGTTGGCCCTGAGCCATTGTCTTCTAAACGATTGGGTGTTTGTTTACCATCAGAGTAATTTGCAGAATATGGTCAGGACTTAATCAAATAGATGATCGGGCTTGACATGACCAGCCGCCTGATCTGGTCGGGCTGTTTAGCCCATTTAAGGGCCAAAGTGGAATGTTGCATTGAACCCGTGTCATGCACTACTTAGCCACCACAATTTATCATCTCCTACACTAAATTTAAAAACTAATCCCATAGTTAAAAGTAACACAAACTTCCTTAATTCCTCCCTAAACCAAACTGCTATAGTCTATAAATTCATATGCCCATTTAAGGAATATATCTCACAAAACACTTTTAAAAAACACTTTAAAAACTAGTACCTACATTGACCCACTACAATTTCGAAGAAGAAACACACCTCCGGAAGCCTTGTTGGCTGCGACTGTAGAATACACCAACTGCACCTCTGCAGAGGGATAATACCCCCAATGGGGCCACCCGTTGGCTGTGATGCTTAAGGTTGAAACCCTGGAGCCTGAGCAGTCCATGACATGCAACACTCCAATTTGGCCCTTACTTATGCAAGATGGGCGATCGGAGAGGCCCGTCCAATCAACCGGCTTGATGAATCAATAGGCAAGAACCTATATGATCAATGAATTAAGTCCTAGTACCTATATGATTGTCCCGATCCTATTGCCCTTATGACAACCCTCCAAATCCTTTTTATCATATATGTGCTAGAAGGCGGTGGCTTAGGGTCTTATCATCCTGGGTATGACGTTAAAATCTATCTGATGATGAGGTTCCAGTTCTGGATCTCTGGGAAATATGTAGTACCCTTTCATCACCATTACTCCCAGGTCCATTCTAAACCAGAGTGATAGTGCCTGTTATGGTCCCATCTATAGGTTAAATAAAAAAATGAGTTGAAAAAATGTTTTTAAAAATTGAGGGTCCATCAAGAATGAATGAAACAAAATGTCTTCGGTATAAAATAACCCAAGGATTGACATGCCTTAAAATCCGACCAACCAGCCACCAGTGCTCCGGATATTAAAAACAAATGCTTGCAAGTGACCGCATAGCTGGTTCCTTGTGGGGTTTTGTGTCCACGACTTGTTCAAGATCGCATGCAGCATTCTTGTGCAGCTCTCATTTAGCTTATTCTCCCGGTGTCTCGTTAGGGTCCAAGTAGTGCAGGCATATAGCAGTGCTGACACAACCACAGATTGGAAGAATTGTCATTTAAACTTGTCAGTGAGATCGGATTTCCATATGACTGGTAATTTGTTTATAGCCGATCATGCCTTCCCTATTCGTGTATTAACATCGCTTTCCGTGGATTCAGAGGATGTGATTTGTTCTACTGGCTTTAGAGGTTTACTGTTGAGTGTGGATATGTATCCTTTCTTTTTAAAACACATGAACTCAGTTTTATAGGAGTTAACATAGAGGTTGATGTTCCTTGTTGCCTTCTCCAGGCTATGTAGTAGTGGTTCGGCTTGTGCTGGTGTATTTGCAAGAAAACTGGGAGTAAGGGCAATGAATGGCTGACTGCTGTGGGGTAAATAAAAGTAGAAATACATTTTTAAAAAGTAAAACAAAATTAAATTAAATAAATGAATAAATAAAAAAGACACAAAAATAACAATCTCCCAGAGGGCTTAAGACAGGAAGAGCCCTCCGGGCATGCGCAGGAAAAAACCCTTGTTCTTGGCGTCGAAAAGGTCTTGAGGACGCTTGGACTGAGAGACTTTGGAGAGGTAAGACCTATCGAATTGTTCGGGAAATATATCCCCTCAACAAAATAGTGTGAACCCGATAATAAAGGTCTTACTTTCAAGTCATCCCTGTCTCTGTTCCTTTCCTTCTCTTAAATTAAAATTCTATTTCAGCTCACCAGCCCACACGAAGTAAGTAATACTTTTATTGGGATACAAGACGAATGAACCAAGACTTATTCCGATACTCCACACTCCTCAGACCCCCAGAAAGGGAGCCTCACCACCGAAACTTACAACGTTATTAATTTCAATGAGGACGCGTAACAAGTAGCGAGAAAAAGATAACCTTACACAATGTAGGTGGATTTAAAATGCTATCTAATCTTATGACTCGGGTCTGTGATTGACAGCACAAAACGATATCCTCATTGGGGATTATCTTATTGTTTGAAACATTGTTGTTGTGAATATTCGTACAGTTATAAGTGGCGGCGGCTGCCCGGCATTTTATTGGACACCACGGATTTGTTTGATCGGTAAATTACAAACCAAGTGATTTTGTGGTGGGAAATAAAAAACATGACAAGAGACGTGAACAGTTGTTTGTTTTTATTAAATGTCGTCCTATTTTTTGTCTTTCACCTTCTCTCTCACTCTTTCTCTCTCTTACTCACTCACTCTCACACACACACACTCTCTATCTCTCCTCCTCCCCCCCCTCTCTCTCTCTCTTTCTCTTTCTCTCTCTCTCTCTCTCTCTCTCTCTCGCATTATCTTTCTCATACACACACACTCACCCGCTCGCTCGCTCACTCGGCCACTCTCGTTCTCTCTCCCTACTACATCATTCTTAAATCTTTTATCAATCTGTACAGCAGTTGCAAAAGAGCAGTTCATTATCATTATCTATCTATTAATAATGGAGATTCGCTTCCGGTTTTTGTCTGTAACAAAAATTACGTCACTGATTACGTCACATTACCCAAAATCTTCATAACATAGAATAAAAAATACACTCAAAATTTGAGCATGCAACATTAGACAGTCCTCATTGTTTTTTAAAACAAGTTTTAATAGATACATCCCCAGTATCATATATTTATATATAGTTTGTTTTATTCTAATAGATATTCAAAGTTAATAGAACTTAGTTTCGATTTCAAATTGTTTTTTGTTTTTTCACTCCTTTAATAAATTTGATGATTTCCTGATTTATGGTTCAAACTCTCCGACATTTAATTTTTAACTTCCACCCCCTCAATCAATATCTTTCAAAAATCTATTTTTATTTAGCTAGTTAACATAATGCAAGTATTATTTAATTTGACTCAGTCGCCATAAGCCACCCATTTCACTACTGTCAGATAATGACGAGTTCACACAGTTCACCTCAGCTTTTATCAATATACATTGACACTGTGTCATTCTTGAGTTATCTATATTTTCCTGATAATGATATAAGAACTTGCATAACAACTCTTCAACCAGGTGTTCCCAACCTTTTTCAGCTCATGGCCCACTTTGAAACCAGATTTTTTTTTGTGGCCCGTGAAATTATTATAATAGAAAAAAAAATTTCCATTTAACGTAAGATATTTATTCAATCAAGATACAACCATATTGACGCACACACTTTATCTCAAGTATCTAAACTACATGTACTTTTCAGTTCCAATTTCATGACTATTTATTATTAATATTTGATTTTGCAATTTTACTATGTATATATGTATGTGTAAAATAGAACTATAATATTTCTTTGGCCCACCTGAAATTTGTTGTGGTCCATTTTGGCCATGTGGCCATAGGTTCGGAACCACTGCTCTAAACGACAAACCAGATTTTTTATAAAAATAATTCTAGTCAGCAGGGTGCTGTGCTAAGCCAGTTGAGAAACACTGATTTATTATGCTGGCTGGTTGGGTGGTTGGATTTGAAGGCATGACAACCCGTCTCTCTCTCTCTCTCTCTCTCTCTCTCTCTCTCTCTCTCTCTCTCTCTCTATTGTGTTTGTTATAGGTGATACACCCTATAAGACTAATGGAATGCGCCGACGGGTTACTATAAGTAACAGGGACAATTGTGGCTTGAGAGTAAGCCAATGCGAGTCAGCTCACAATTCTATTTGTCGGACGTAATTC
>CM042150.1:36966733-37011733 GCA_023376005.1 Doryteuthis pealeii | reverse complement strand
ATATATATATATATATATATATATATATGTATATATATATGCGGGGGAGATCAAGAAAGAGGGATCTAGGTTGGAATGGGCTTTTAAATCTATATCGACATGTGCTCTTTCACCGATACTGATCACTCTTCGTATACATTTATTTATAAAAATAACTATCTGACTAACTAACTAACTAGCTATATATATATATATATTATATATATATATATATATATATATATATATATATATATCGCCAATTCAGCATATGAGTAGCACAGGGATCTGTGCGGTAAAGTAAGGAGCTGATGGTAGGTTTGGCGCTCCACCTCAGACGCCCTCGCTGACTGGCTGATACCGACTTTAGGCCGCCCCGTCGACTTTACTTTACTTACTTTATTATTATAATATATATATATATATATATATATATATATAGATAGATAGATAGATAGAGAGAGAGAGAAGAGAGAGAGAGAGAGAGAGAGAGAGAGAGAGAGAGCGAGAGAAAGAAAGAAAGAGTTTGCTTTATTTATAAATAAAGATTACTCAATATCATAGACCATCTACGTTAGGATATCGTAGACATAGAGTTAACGACGATTGATAACAATCAGCTTCTCACCAAGTATTTGTTCAAAGATCGTATAAATGAGAAACTGACAGTTACAATGCTCTATTGACTCCGATTTCTATATGTATGGGACATGAAGAACCTGAGAGACTAGCTTGTAAACCATTCGGACGCAAAATGGGACGCCCTGGGAATTGAGTTCAGTGTATGTTCAAATCTACATTTTTTACGTTGTAGTTTTTTAAGAGCGTCTTTTTTGGAAATTCTTATCGAATACAAATTGTCTTTAAATGGAAACTAATAGGTACTTGCCACTCCGAGTCAGAGTGAACCTGGGAGTAATGAAAATGAAGAGATACTCTACATCTTCCAGATCTTCAGAACTGGAGCCTCAACAGCAGATGCATTTTATTGTCATACTCAGGGCACCCCCTTTTTTGGGGAGGGGGAGTCTACCCTCCCGCTGTGGATACAATCAGTGTATACTAAGTTCGGTCGACAGAATTGAGAAAAATTGAAGATTTGGCTTTACGAAGTAAAAAGTTTTTTAAGTAAATAAAGTTATCTTACCGTATTTCTCTAAGAAAAATTTAGTTAACATTTTACGTGGGTGATTCGATTTACAATAAGGCTAACGTTGCCAGGTTACAAGAAGGTCAAACCTGATAAAAACACCAGCCTTGGTGAGAATAATTATAAAAGCTATCAACAACACATTCACTTATTAACAAAAATGAAAAACGTTATAAAAAATACGATTGAAAATTAACATTTATTTTATTTAGAATCCTATTTCCTTCTGATAGTTGGTTTTCTTTTTTAATAAGTGTTTTTAAGCAATATATGCAAATTGAAAAACCCCGATAGGAAAACTTTGGGGCCTAATCATTAATTATTTTTACAAACAATGAAAATGATCATTGTCAGTGGAAAAATGTATCGCAATTTTGTTTAGTTTTGCTTTTGTTTAGGGTTTTTAATTTATTTTTCCCAACCCTTGCCCAAATTCATAATTGTAAATACATCATTTGTTTTATGATTATAATTGTTTTTTTTTGTTTTGTTTTTGTGTGTAGCGTTGTCCATTGTGACCTTGAAGTTGAATAGTGTATGCTAATTGCATGTTGATCGAAAGAATTGTAATTACAAGGGTCGTTTAAAAAGTTGTAGGCCTTACCCAGTAAGGAGAGTTTGTACGTGTGTATGTATTTGTCAGTTTGTGTTGCATATATATATATATATATATATATATATATAGAGAGAGAGAGAGAGAGAGAGAAGGAGAGAGAGGAGAGAGAGACCCGAACGAACTTACGCTCGCCAAACCTCTTAACCATACGGCCACAGTGAGCTGCCAACTATAGCAGGCTATTTAATCGCTACATTTCTAAGCGGAAATGAATTCACCTAGAGGTCTCAAACTTTGTAAACAAAGTGAGTCTTAGCTGAACGCCGAATACGGTGAATTTTGCAATTAAATCCCTTCTAAATAAAGTGCTCAACCGAAATTGGGAGCGTATACATAGATAAACTCCTGGCCGAAACACGTGTCCGTATAATAAAAAAATCCTATTTTATCCATTCAACATTTTCTTTCCTTTATTTTTCATTTCAACATACCGTGGGATTCGCTTCTATTTTCAACTTACACACACACACACACATATATATATATATATATATATAATATATATATATATATGTGTGCGTTTGTGCGTGTGTGTGTGTGTGTGTGTGTGTGTAAGTTGAAAATGGAAGCGAATTCGACGGTATGTTGAAAGGAAAAATAAAGGAAAGAAAATGTTGAATGGATAAAACAGGATTTTTTAAATTTTATTATACTGACACGTGTTTAGGCCAGGAGTTTATATATGTATACATCTATTCTATCTATTATTGTTTTAAATACAAAATAAAATAACAATAACAATGATAGAACAACTACAAAAATGTTTTTAGTATACAAAAAAATAAAGGCCTTCGTCAGAGTAAAACCTTGTCGTTTTAAATCAAATCGGTTGAAATACGGAGAATTTCGAAAATCTCAGAAATTCTCCGTATCTCAACCAATTTGATTTAAAACAACAAGGATTTACTCTGACGAAGGTCGTTATTTCTTTGTATACTAAAAAAAATGGTAGTTTTTCTATTATTGTCATTTTATTTTATTTTGCATTTAAGATAATAATAGATTGAATACATGTATACATCAATAAACTCCTGGCCGAAACACGTGTCAGTATAATAAAATAAAATAAATCTTATTTTATCCATTTATCATATATATATTATATATATATTATATATATATATATATAAGTAAAGTCGTCGGGGCGGCCTAAAGTCGGTATCAGCCAATCAGCGAGGGATTCTATCCCCATTTTCACTTGCGCTAGACCAAGGAGATTATTTTAGCGTCTGAGCTGGAGCGCCACACCTACCGTCAGCTCCTTACTTTACCGCACAGATCCCTGTGCTACTCATACGCTGGGTTGGCGAGGACCGGTATCGAACTAGGAACCTTGTGGTTTCTAGCCGAACGCTCTACCGACTGAGCTAACCCGGCCCCATTATTCAATGTGGTTTTGATATGCTACAATGCATGAATGTAACAGGTACTACCACTCGGAGTCTGAGATTACCTGGAAGACATGGTAATTTAAAAAATGCTTGCTTTGTTTATACGGCATGTAAACCCTTTGTATTATTTGAATTATTTGGACTATTGTCCTCATCTCTGTTGTTATCTGTTGCGAATAGTCCGAATAATTCAAATATACTAATTATCAAGCATCATCTAAAAATAAATTCTGAGAAATAAACTCTTAGGTTATCTTAAGCCGAAGATGTTTTTGTTTAATCATTCTTGTTGGGTATTCACATTTTTAAAAATACATTTTTCAAAACTCTCTCTCTCTCTCTCTCTCTCTCTCTCTCTCTCTCTCTCTCTCACACACACACACACACACACACACACACGACACACACACACAAAAGAACTCATTGTGTATATACCCAACATGGGTATATAAGTATATTGTTACATAATTATTGGATCCCTAATACTTATATAAGTTATTGTAGAAATCATAATGGCGATTAGTGCAGCTGATGGCCTTGAGAGTGAGTGACAACGCTTGACACTACTCTCACCTTGCCTTCCAGGGATAAATCGTGAGAACTGTTCCGGTTTAAGGATAGAAGTAACTCAGTCAGTTAGCAGGTAGGAGCTCGAAGGTGTAAGTCGCATTTCTATGCGCATCCTGTCATCTGCGCAGATTGTCTGAGTTGGGGATGTGGAAATAAAGTAACATCAACGTAAATCGAAGTCTTGTGTTTATTACCTAAAAACTAACAATGACACAGGGCTTCAGATAAGGAGAAATCCCTAGCATAGAAGACCAGACCCGAAGTCCCCAAGAAAGTCAACACCAGACGCTAGACCAGACCAAGATAGATGATAGACGATCAGAATAGCAAAGCCGGCCAGAAGTGAAGACGACTAGAAGTAAGAAGTAAGAAAAGGGTATACAACATTATATCGATTTGGTACTGTGAAAACGTCAGTATGCAACAATATAACAATAACCCAATAAGTTTTGATATGCCGTAAAATCCAACCAACCAACCAACCAACCAACCAACCAACCAACCAGATGCATTGTAGATGTATACAGCTGACTCATATATACAGCATTCATTTCTCCCTGTTCGGAAGGCAAAAGTTAATTCCAAGAGTCAGATCTGTTTGTATGCTATATTGAAAATAAATGTCAGAAGAAGACACGATTTTTGCCCTGCAGGTCTTCAGCGTTGGCACATTCTATTTCCAACTATACTCACCAAGTCCCGAAGGTCAGTACCTCTGGGAAGCCGAGCGCGTATTAAGTTTTAGCGATGAAATGTTTATTATATTACGGTCTGGATATTAAAATTAATAAGCCTTTTTGGCGTATAGGCCCGCATATACATGCATCCGTGTGGATATATACACAACGAAATTCATTACCCCCCTCTCTCTCTCTCTCTCTCTCTCTCTCTCTCTCTCTCTCTCTCTCTCTCTCTCTCTTTGCAGATAGATAAAACCTTCCGTTGATTACTATGATAGATATTTATATATATTCAATATATTGGGTTCAAAATCTATTGACAGTTAATAAAATCTAAAGCCTATTCATTTGTCTGTTTACTAAGCAATTCAAGTTATTGAATTACCTGCCCTTGGGTGATTAACAATAGATTTATATGAATATTTGAACTTAAAAAAATCAGAGGATGATGACTTGTTATTATCATCCCCAGTCGTTTATTATTTTCTAATCTGAATCTGATCTGTAGATTTGAAAAAGAAAACACTACTACTACTACTACTACTACTACTACTACTACTAATAATAATAATAATAATAATAATAATAATAATAATAATAATAATATATTACATATTATATAATGTTTTGTGTTTGTTTTGTTTTGTTTTACGGTATATAAACCTCAGTGGGTCATTTAATGCCGATAAAGTTTTGAAATAAAGTCATTCTTAATGGATACTCAATTTTTTATGAATACATTTTTCTATTTAACCCATAGATGTGATCCTAACAGGTACTACCACTCCGGGTCAGAGTGGACCAGGGAGCAATAGTGATAAAGGGTACTCCACATTTCCCAAACCTCCATAACTGGAACCTCACCATCAGATAGAGTTTAACGTTATTCCCAGGATATGAAGACCCTCAGCCACCGCCTTCTAGCACCCATATGATGAAAAGGGTTGGGGCTTGCCATAAGGGCAATAGGGTTGGGCAATCATATAGGTGGTAGGGCTTGACATGCCCAGCTGATTGATCTCCAACCTCCTGTCTAGCCCAACAAACGGCCAAAGTAGAGTATTGCAAGTCATGAACTGCTCAACCACCTGGGTTCTATGCTTATGCATCATGGGTTGCCACCCACGGCCAACAGGTGGCCCCATTGGGGGAGTCTTACCCCTATGCAGAGGTGCAGTCGGTTTATTATAATGCCCCAGCTGACAGGGCCGTTATATAATGGAGATGCTCGTGGAGTAAATGAAGGTGTTAGTGGGGTAATAGTTTTCGTCGAGGAAAATGGATACGGTGAGACGAGTTCAAATCATGAGTCTGTTTACATTTCACATAGCATTAATACCATTGGAAAAGGTATGAATCCAACTACTCTCCTTCCAGCTATGGGTAGATAGTAGGGTAGACTGGACTCTTTAACCTTGGTATGGCAATCGCTCTTTAAGGAAAACTTATGTATGTGGGGGATTAGTCGGCTAAGCATAGATTACAGATTTTACTCTTTGCGAGTTTTTAGCACCAGCTGCAACTGGTGGTCTTTCACTGAAATTCGGATGGCAGCAAGTCTCCGGGCTCTTCTAAGTATCCGAGACGATCTTAGCAGAACTGTGGTTGTTTGCAATATATATATATATATATATATATATATATATATATATATATAGTCTCTTTTCTAGGTTCTTAGAGATTGTTTCAAGGGTATTAACTACGATCAACATCGGAGAAGGAAAACTCTGAATTCAAATCTGTTAAATTCTGCTTAAGAAATTGACCTTGTGTTAATCCTACTCGCACGGGGTGTTCGTAAATATGCACGATTAGGATCACTGTCACCGTCATATTCCCCAGCCTTTTCAGTTTTATCACAAGGTCCAAGTATTTATAGTTATGAAATTTCGGACTGTTGTCCTCATCTTTATTGGCTCCACAATATCATAATTATTCATATTAAACCTCATCTCATAAATACACATAAAAATATGCCCAAGTATTTGTCTATCTTTTCGTTTTCTTTCGTTTTCCCTCTGTGGTCCGCCGGATTGGCAAAATCCACTAGGTGACTGTTGGACTGTCTGTGAGTATATATATATATTCATATGCACGAGCATGATGTCATACAAGGTCAAGTTCAACAGGTTTGAATTCAGAGTTTTCCTTCTCCTAGACCGGTTGCCTAACCAAGGTTAAAGAGCCCAGTCTGCCGTACTATTTATCCATAGCTGGAGGGAGTAGGATTCATACCTTTCCCAGGGGTATTAGCGCTAAGTGAAATGCAATTAGCACGTCCAGGATTTGAACTCGGGGCGACGAGTCCATTTCCCATGTCTTTAACCATACGCCACGCGCTTCCACAAGTCTGTGATTATAAGATGTACGCAAAATCGCCACTTTTATTTATAACTTTACCACCAGTAACAGGCATTTCCTGTTGAAATTGTTGAAAAGTCATTGTGTCGGATCTTGGACTAGTCACAAACCTATCCGTATGCCAAGTTTACTAGTTTCCAGTTCCTAGGAACTCTTCTTGATAAAAAAAAATATGTACGTTGTGTTGGAATTTTTTATATATAAGGTGTGCTACAATACATCACTTAAATCTATAGACTAAGCAAGATCACGTGGTTTAAACCTCAGCCAATCAACAACCCTAATGCCTGGCTGGTTGACTACTTATACTGATACTGAGAGATTCCATTTGAAATCACTGACTATGGTCTTGTAAGACTGAGAGCACCAAGGAACAACCAAAGGATTCTTTACAAGGATTTCCCCTGGACAACCGCTCTTGCTTGAAGCCTAAATGATAGCCACTAAAATCTTAACAAACATAACGAAACTATGAATGTTTTATTTGTTAAATGTCTATTTAATCTCCGAGATGCATTCAAACATTGAAAGTAATAAAAATATAATTATTTCTCATTTCCTTAGCAATATCTTTCTCTCTTATACTGAGAGACGTCCATTTGCAATCATTGACGAAGGACTTGTAAGACTGAGGAGCACCAAGGAACAACTAAAGGATTCTTTAACCGAAGATCGAAACTACGTTCTGGGTGGTGACCCGTGATGCTTAAGGATAAAACCCAGGTGGTTGAGCAGTCCCTGACTTGCATTATTCCACTTTGGACCGTTCTTGGGCTAGATGGGCGGTTGGAGAGGCCCCCTCTGATCAATCGGCTGGTCACGTCAAGCCCTACCACCTATATGATTGCCCAACCATATTGGCCTTATGGCAGTCCCCAACCCTTTTTATTATAGGGCTGCTAGAAGGTGGTAGCTGAGGGTCTACATGTCCTGGGAATGACGTTAAACTCTATCTGATGGCAAGGTTCCAGTTTTGGAGGTTTGGGGAATGTGGAGCACCCCTTCATCACCGTTGCTCCCTGGTCCACTCTGACCCGGAGTGGTAGTATCTGTTAGGGTCCAATCTATGGGTTAAATAGAAAAATGTGTTTATGAAAAAACTAAGTATGCATTAAAAATGACTTTATTTCAAAACTTTATCAGCATTAAATAACCCACTGGGGTTGATATGCCATAAAATAAAACAAACCAATATGTATAAAACTGAAAAAAATTATGAGCAATGATTTATGGATGAGCTAATCTGTAT
Source organism: Doryteuthis pealeii (assembly GCA_023376005.1). NCBI lineage: Eukaryota > Metazoa > Mollusca > Cephalopoda > Myopsida > Loliginidae > Doryteuthis > Doryteuthis pealeii. Next base: position 37,003,737 of record CM042150.1, on the reverse strand, counting down.
AATCCATCATCAAAATCCTTAGAAGGTACTCACTAAGTGTAGCCTTGTACCGAACTAGAGGTAGGATTTTCAAATGTTCAAAGTTATCTCTTCAAAGGTGCCTTTTTCGATTAATACTATTCGATTTTATTCTCGATAAAATCTTTCAAATAATCCACGAATGGTGACAAGGGACCCTCCTCTGCAAATCTGCTTACCCTCCAGAGTTCTGCCGAGTCCTTTTCAAGAATTGCACGGCGATTCAGGGAGCCCCTCGGCGTTCAATAATTGAGGAATCGTGAAAGTATCTTAGTCGTCTATAAAAGCAATCAATTTGAATCAATAGTTTTATCCCCTATTTCTAATGGGAGCTTTCATCTTTGAAATATATTAATATCACTTGAACTTTGAAGTAATAAATCATTACAGTCCCCAGATCCCCCTTTTTTTTTGGCGCCATTTTCCATTCTCAAGGCAATGAGATTCTATTCTCTCTTGAATCGGAAAATCTCTTTGTCTTATAATTTTGAGCCACGATTTTTGAACTTTAAAGTAAAAGGAAGATCAAATAATTGCTTGAAATTCTCAATCTCATTGTCTTTTTTAAAAATCGTCCAATCTTAGAATTATTGCCTTTGAATTTCTGCAAAAATCTATAAAACAACACGTTTCTAATAGGAGTTATATCGAACATATCAAGACACGCCGGTTTGGCTCAGTCGGTAGAGCGTCCGCCGGAACCTTGTGGTTCCGGGTTCGATACCGGCATCTCGCCAATCAGCGTATGAGTAGCACAGGATCTATGCAGTAAAGTAAGTAGCTGTTGGTAGGTGTAGCACTTCACCTCAGATGCCCAAAAATTATATCCTTGGTCTAGCACTTGAGAAAAGTGGATAGACTCCCTCACTGATTGGCTGATACCGACTTTACCCCCCCCCGGAAACTTTACTTACTTTATTAGCGCTTTTGTTTTATGGGTGGTTGGTTGGTTGGTGTACAGCCACAAGGTTCCGGGTTCGATACCAGCCCTTACCAAATCAGCGTATGAGTAGCACAGGGACCTGTGCAGTAAAGTAGGGAGCTGATGGTAGGTGTGGCGGTCCACTTCAGAGGCTAAAAAAACAATCTCCTTGATCTAGAGCTAGGGAAAGTTGGATAGCCTCCCTTGCTGTCTGGCTGATGCCGACTTTAGGCCACCCCGACGACTTTACTTTTTTACTTATATCGAATATACCAAGACAGATGCTTTAAAGTTGTCAATCTATATATTAATACTCATGTTCCTTATTTGTACGACCGTTATCATCTTGCAACACCTCTGGTTAAAAAAGAGACCGTCCAAATCATCTCAGATTAAATGCAAAAATATTAATCCTGATTATCTAGTGTTGCTTATCTGCCGAATTCTTATTTTTTATGAGTCTCGTCACCCCAGCTAAATAATGGACCATACCTTTTTAATCAGAAAGAAAGAAAGGGAAGTAAAGAGACGTTGGAAAAAAGACTAGAAACAAAGAAACAAAGAAAAAAAAGGAGAAGAGGAAAGATAAGCGATAATGCTAATCCGTTTCAATCGAATATGATAAAAAGATAAAAAGAAGGACAGAAAGAAAGAAAGACCAAGTGAGTGAGAGAGAGGGAGAGGGAGGGAGGGAGTTAAATTAAGATCATTATACTTTTTACATATTGAACTATTAGCAATAGCTCTTAAGTGATCATATCAAACGTAATAATCAAATTATCATACTGTGGTATATCCTCAGGTCCTGCTAGTTTTAGAATTATTAGTTGTGCATTCGCAAATATGTAGTGAGAATAGAGGAAAATGTGGATAAAACAGCATAATTCAATTGATATTTCACCTCATATTGAATGAAGCTGACGAAGCTTCATTCAACATTAGGTGAAATATCAATTGAATTTCTGATGTTTTGTGCTGTTTTATCCACACTTTCCTCTATTCTCAACTACATTTTGTCGATTTTCAAATCCCCGCTCCTCATTTCGCAAATATCTATAAAAACTACATATTTTTAATGTATATTTATATTGAACATATCAAGACAGAAGTTTTAAATTTATCAATTATTAATACTAGCAGAGCTACTATGCATTGTCTTGCATTTAAAAAGTTAAAAATAAATCTCATCTATATTTATATGGGTTGTTGGTTGGTTGGATTTTACGGCATGTCAAGCCTTGTTGGGTTACTTTATGCCGAAGACATTTTATTTTATTCATTCTTGATGGTATTCAATTTCTTTTTCAACTCAATCCTTTAAACAGATTTTAATATTCGTTTTTAAATCTATTTATCATATATATATATATATATATATATATATATATATATATATATATATATATTATAATATATATAGCAAAAGTATGCGCCCCCTAGGAGCAAATATTTAAGCTTTAATGTAATGAAATATTATGTTAAATTAGAAAAAATAACGAAACTAAATAAGAACGAATATACAAAAATATTACACTTATTTTAATGTTATTTTAATTGATTTCTGTACAAAATTATATATAGGATTGCTTTAATGCATTAGATGGTCGTGAGACAGGTTAGTTTATCCTACCGATCGGCACGTGTGTTACGTCGGCCGTGCCCACGGCTATCCCGTCCAGTACGAGAGGAACCGCGGGATCGGAGCAACGGTTCGCGTGCTCGCTCGAACGAGCGGCGGTGCCAAGCTGCCTCCGCGCGATAACGGCTGAAAGCCTCTAAGCCGAAACCGCGACCGGTGTCGCCACGGTATTACAAAGGCGTCTCTTTTCGTTCCGCTGGAGCCTGCCATAGCGGTCGTCTGTCGCTAGTAGGAGAATAGTGCACACACACACACATCACACACATATATATATATATATATAATATATATATATCATGTCATATATCTGTCGTCGTCGGGACGGCCTAATGTCGGTATAAGCCAATCAGCGAGGGAGTCTATCCCTTTTCGCTAGCGCAAGACCAAGGAGATCATTTTTAACGTCTGGGTGGAGCGTCACACTATCATCAGCTCCTTACTTTACCACATATCCCTGTGCTACTCATACGCTGAGTTGGCAGGGGTCGTATCGAACCAGTAACCTTGTGGTTCGCTAGCCGAACGCTCTACCGACTGAGCTAAGCCGGCCCTCCACCAGCTGACTTTATTAGTTCCACAATTATTCAGCGTATCAACAAATCTACAGAAGAAGCAAGCACAAAGCCATGTGGTAGGGCATGGACAGAAATATTTTTTGTATCACCTGTTTTGTATCACCTGTTAAAAGTTTAACTTATCAAGATGTCAATCAAACTGTGACACAAACGTTGAATATATCAAGGTATCTGGGAACAAAAAAAAAAAAAAAAAAAAAAAAGCAAAGAAAAGGTCACCATTGCCTCATAAAAGTTTCTCTGTTTTTGTGACAATGAATCCATTGGTTATTAACTGATCACAAAATGACGTACTAGAAGATGCATCGATACAAAAAAAGAGGTATTGATACCACCAACTGCGATGGTTGGGTCATACCATCTGCATGCCTGCATATAGACATCCCCATAAACTACTTTATAGTGAACTCACAGATGGCACGCAGAGGAGAGGAGCCCCCCCAATATATATATATATATATATATATATATATATATATATATATTGGAGGATATGTGCTTAATTGAAGTCATATCCTCCAAAAGTCATATCCTCCAAAAATTGTCGGCTAAAAGCCATATCAAATAAACACAGTGTTTATTTACGTACTCTCATATATATATATATATATATATATATATATATATATATATATATATATATATTTCCCCCTGACATCATAATAGTTTTGAAGAGAGACAAGTCAAAACTGGTAGTGTTAAGGAGGCATTTCAATGCTCCATTTTCTTCTTTCAACCATCGATAGTTTTCAGTCAATAGGTCTATATAAGTCTGTACATATCAATATCACATTGCTTCCATCTCTGTATTACATTATATAAACTAGCAAAATAAAAAAACACCCCCGGCGATGTAAAAATACATTTTTGAAACCTATTGCCTGAGGGGTGGGAGTTAAAATTCATTGTCAGCGAGTTTGTACCCTAAGTAAATAAAATCAAATTCATTAAAGGATTAAAAAATAAAACAATTTGAAATGTAAACTTTAAATAAGTATTAAAATAAAACAATCTATATATAGATATATAATACCAGTCGTGTATTTATTAAAACTTGTTTTAAAATACAATGTTGCATGTTCAAATTTTGAGTGTATTTATTCTATTTTATGACGATTTTGGCTAATGTGACGTAAGCAGTGACGTAGTTTTTGTTACAGACAAAAACCGGAAGCGAATCTCCATTATTAATAGATATATTAATTATATGTTCATAGTCATCAACCTATTTCAATACCAATCAATCAGTTTAGACCTATCTATCTATCTATTTGTGGCCTGATAAAAAAACAAAAACATTTATTATTATTATTATACAAAATATATTGATTTTTTCTAAATAATCTACTTCCTTCTCAAAGTACTTTTACAACGGAATGTTTTAACAACGGAATGTTAAAGTTGGTCTGGTACAAGTTGAGAGCTCAATGTTCAATGTTTATCAGACCGCAAGATTTTATTGAAACAGTAACAGGATTTATAGGAAATTTTGTATATTTTTGGTGATTTCTGAATAAATCCTGGTTTCAGATCTTGCCATCACCTTATGGAATCAAGCGAATGTAGCAAACTTATAGGAGTCAATTAAGCGGATGGTATCCTTTATGGGTGGGCTAGTTTAATGTTGTCCATCTAATTATAATCTCATTTAGAGGAATGGGCTACTCTGCCCGAATCTTTTGCGTTTTTTTTATATCAGTAAACAGTGTCAGCTAACCCTTTCTTTTCTTTTGTTTTTTGAGTCTTGAGTTTATTTCCCCCAAATGCCATCAAACCCAAACTTCTCAACATTACATTTCCCAAACGTCACACAATCCCATGTAAAATTTTATATAGAAATCAATTTAAATAAAACAAGAATAAATATAATCTTTTTATATGCGTTCATATTTATTTCCCCAGTCTTTAATCTAATATGATATTTTATTACATTAAAACTTAAATACTTGTACCCAGTGCATTTTTTGATAATATATATATATATATATATATATATATATATATATATATATATATATATGCTTCCCACTCCCGTGGTTGAGTACTGTGGGGGACATTAATTGTAACTTCACTGTTTGGCATTAGCCGTGACCCGTCTGTTTACAGATTAGAGTTATCTGGTGATTGTAAAAACGTACCGCCGTAAAGTATGTAGCAAGTAATTGTTCACCTTAGACTAACGGCCCGCTGATAGCCGCAAGGATAAGGAACTTGGTAGACGAAAATTCTGTCGGGTTTCGATCCCGGCTAGAGGTGGCTGTTAAAATGTCGAGCCGCGCTGATGAGAAGTAAACTTCGAAACACGTGTCTGTGGATGACTGATATATATATATATATATATATATATATATATATATATATATATATACGCACGATGTTGATAATATGGGTAGTATATTTATAGTAAACAATGCTCAGTGTCATGGAGTGACATTTACATCTAAATTAAGGTAGCGTGTATATGGAGACAATGGCGTCTGATTACTGACAGTTTCTCACCGATGCTTCAGTCCAAGCACTTGGTCAGAAGATCGCATAGGTGAAAAATTTCAGTAACCAGAAGTATCTGAAGGTCCAGGTATTGTCATATCTTTTCGTTTTCCTTCATCTTCACCCTGTGATCTGCTGGAACTGCAAAATCTACCAGTTGACAAGTTCTCTTTTATTTTTTTAAATTCATTTTTTGTAATCAATGCTAGGTCTGGTCTCCTGGCTGGGATTAGGCGATCTCCTTCCTAAACCAGTCGTACCTAACTTTGCATTCCCGTTGTGCTAGTTTGCTACATTCGCTTGATACATGGTTTATAGTCTCCTCTCTGTCACCACACAGTCTACATTTACTGTTCTGTTGTGTCTTATAAATTTTTGATTTGATATAACTTGTTCTTGTGGCATTATTTTGTGTAGCAATTATTAGCGATTCAGTTTCTCTCTTGAGGTTTCCTCTTCTTAACAATGTACAAGTTTTTTCATGTGCAACCTCCTCAATTTATTATTTGAAATATCCATATAATTGTTTTTCTTCCCATCTTTGTTTTCTTGTTTTTGTTATTTTTCTTTTTGTCTGTATATTGCAGTTGTTGTTATTGGCCACCGTAATTAAACTTTGCTTGCTCTTTTTGTATATTCTTCGAGTCCTTGGATTAAGGTATTTATGCAATCCTCTATGTTGGTGAGACCTTTCCACCTTCCTTTCTGATATATAGCCCGTCTTTAGGCTTTAGACTTGTATATCATTAATCTTTTTGTCCTTTGGTCAATTTGGGTGAGTTCCTTTTTTTTATCTTTTAAGAATCTTCCAGATTATCTTATTATAAGGACGACCCAGATATCCTTGATGAGATTTCTGCTGCAGAGCTTGGTTTCTAGGAAATTTCTTGTTCTTCTTATTACTTTTAACTTTTTCTTTCACCTCTATTATTATTATTTACTCATTTTGAGTTTTCACATCAGCGTTAGCTGATGGTCTTTCACTGGAGTCTGAGTGACAGCAAGTCTCCTCAGGTCTCCAGGACTCTTCTGAGTATTCTGGAAGATTGCAGCAGTGCAGTGTTCTGGATGGTACAATCCTTCCTCTGATTTCCAGACTTTTCCAAACCCTTTTCCAATCCTTTTGGGACCGTTCCAAGTGCACCAACTACAATTGGTATCACTTTCACTTTCATATTCCATAACTTTTTCAGTTCTCTGGCGAGGTCGAGGTATTTGTCCATTTTTTTCATTTTCCTTTAGCTTCACCCTGTGATCTGCTGGAACTGCAAAATCCACCAGTTGACAAGTTCTTTCTTTTTTGTTAATCAACACTAGGTCTGGTCTTCTTGCTGGGACAAGGTGATCCGTTTTTATTTCAAAGTCCAGAGAATTTTATGCGTGTTTCGTTCTCAAGAACTGATTCTGGTTTATGCATATACCATTTTGTTGTATGGTCAAAATTAATTTTTTGCATAATTCCCAGTGGATCACCTTCCTATTATCATTATTATTATTATTATTATTATCACTCCTTTTGAGTTTTTCACATCAGCGTTAGCAGATAGTATTTCACTGGAGGCTGAGTGACAACAAGTCGCCTCAGATCTCCAGGATTCTTCTGGGTATTCTAGCCGATTACAGCAGTGCAGTAGTCTGGATGGTCTCAATTCCTCCTCTTATTTCCAGATCCTCCAGTCTTTTTTCCAAGTTTATTGGGACCGTTCCAAGTGCACCAACTACAATTGGTATCACTTTAACTCTCATATTTTACAGCTTTTTCAATTCTCTGGTAAGGTTCAGGTATTCATTCATCTTTTCATTTTCCTTCAGCTTCACCTTGTGATCTGCCTGAACCGCAAAGTCACAGTTGACACGTTCTCGTTTTTTTTTTTTTTCTTCTTTTTTTTTTTTTGTTAATCAACAATAGGTCTGGTCTCCTGGCTGGGATAGGGTGATCAAGGTCCCAGAGAATTTTATGCGTTTCATTCTCAAGAACAAATTCTGGTTTATGCATATACCATATTCCTGTATGGTCAAAGTTTAATATTTTGCATAATTCCCAGTGGATCACCTTCCCAACCCAGTCGTGCCTAGCTTTGTATTCCCGTTGTGCTAGTTTGCTACATTCACTTAAATGGTTTACAGTCTCATCTCTGTCACCATACAATCTACATTTACTGTTTTGTTGCGTCTTAAAATTATTATCTATACCTCTCTCTTTTGTATAATTAACAGTTGGCAAAATTTAATATTTTTCAGCTGTTTTTTCAACCAGAATCCCAGAGTAACATGTCAAATACCGTAATTCATCCATATATTAACAACAGTAAATGAAAGGTACTAAGAGATATAACCAACAATAAGTGATGAATTGAAATGTATCTTTTTAAAATACGTGTCGACAATGTAAAAAATAATCAAAAATTTAAAAAAAAAATATTTTGCGACCTTCTTTTTTATAATATACTATAAAATTTATATATATATATATATATATATATATATATATATAATAAAAATATCCGCAAAATAGATTATGGTTTTATAAAAGAAAAAAATGAATTATTATTTTACATTATCGACACGTGTTTGAGATCTGATATCTTCTTCAGGCGTTGATTAAACACATTCTATCAATCAACGCCTGTAGGAGATATCAGACGATCTGAAACACGTGTCGCTAATGTAAAATAATAATAAAATTTAAAATAAATATATATATATAAGTTGTAAGGGTGTCACAAATGCTACACTTGTTTGTTATACAAATGAACATTAGAAAATATTTTTCACAAATTTACAGCATGAACATGTAAGTGTAAGTGTTCAAACTAGACTGACGTTTAACAAATGACTATATATATATATATATTACATGAGAGTAATTCTGTTACCATGGGTTTCTTGGTTTTTGCGCATTCATCAGACACGGTCACAAAATCAATTCAATGTAATGAAAAAATTATTTTTCCTGAACTCCCAGCAGACCGAATTAATACAAGGTTGTTGTTTTTTTACGATCGCATTTTTTATTGGGCATTCAGCAAGGATCGAATTCGCTATTCGGTAATAATGGATCAGTGAGACGAGCTTGCTAACTATTACACCAAGATGGAACGCATGAATATATATATATATCCTATAAAATGGGATGGAGCACTCTATGACGGCCTTTACACACATACATATGTGTGTATTAAAACAGTTAAAATCCCCTTCATATTCTGTCGGTGACGATAGCCGAGAGGGTATGCTGTCCGACTGCTGCTGAAACGATCGGATTTCTAACACGGCTGTAGGTAGTTCACAAAATGTCTAGCCGCACTGAAGAAACTTGATAAGTCGAAACACGTGTCTATGGATGACTATATATATATATATATATATATATATGTATGTATGTATGTGTGTATATATGTACATTTCGGCATATTATGCCTCATCAGCAGAGCTATATACAGGTGGCTGCTCTGTGTGTGATTCGAACCCTGACTGCCAGGCTGACAGGCGGGGACTCTCTATCACTAATAATACTGCGTAAACCTGGACCACTACTAACCCACCAAGTGAGCTAGTGATAATTATTTTCTATTGCAATATATATATATATATATATATATATATATATATATATATATATATATATATATATATATATATATATATATATATATATATATAGAAGTTTTTCTCTATACCAGGGTTTCGGTAATTAATGTGCACCTTCTTCAGAGTGAACTAAAAATTGTAAGTAGCTACACTTTATATATACTTGTCTAGTTTAGAATTATCTTTATTACCCTTTCTGTCTTTTAAATGCTCTATATTAGACGAAATATATTGAGCACTTTTGGATTAACTACTAATGCTACTACAATGAAAAGATTGAAGCAATTTTTTTATGAATATATATATATATATATATGTATATATATATATATATATTTGGGAGAATATGTGCTTATATTGTCGGCTGAAAATAACCATATTTGTTTACGTTCACACACACACACACACACACACACACCACACACATATATATATATATATATATATATATATATATATATATATATATTATGGACTCTCCCGTCGATTTTCGACGCATGAGGGTTCATACACACAATGAACACCCACACAGTGATTTGTGTATAGTGGTGAAGGCTTGTGTTGGACCATCCACACTTTTTGGCACAGTCAATAGGAAGGAATTGGTGCATCAAGGGTTGCCACTAACCCAATCAACGACCGACCTCAGGAATTTTGAATTCAGAGTTATCCCTCTCCTAGACTGGTTACCTACCCAAGGCTGAAGGGCCCAGTCTGACCTACTATTTAACCCATAGCTGGAGGGAGATATATATATATATATATGTGTGTGTGTGTGTGTGTGTGTGTGTAATCCTTAACTAGTTCTTTGTAAATAACTACCATAAAATAAAATGAACCCTCATTTTATGTCCGTGTTTTTGCAATAAATGTTTTTATTTTTCTTTCACCCGTTATTTTACAACACTGAATATATTTTCTTTATTTAAAAACATTTATTGCAAACATATTTAAAACATTTATTGCAAAAAACACGGACATAAAATGAGGGTTCAGTTTATTTCATTGTAGGAATTTACGAGGAACAAGTTCAAGATTACCAATATATATATATATATATATATATATATTGCTTTTTTTTTCCTTTCTGCCATATTTCCCGTAGTCTGCCTTCTTCTTAGACAGAAGCCACGTTATCTCCAGCGATAAATTATATGTAACGTCTGCTCTATCAGTCACTCGATAGTCTGCTAGTTCGTGATAGCAGCTCACCCTCTCTCTCTATATATATAATTCTCCTGCCGCTACACCCTCTAAGGTTTATTCCATTTGCAGTCCGCATAAATCCCCACAGCTTGAGGCCTGCCTTTCCTCCCTCTAACTGCAAGCTCGACATCAACTCCCGAGTTGCCACCCATTTCCTCCGAGAGCCGCGCCTACTGAAATCGACTCCGCCCACTTTGTTCTGACTCCTCCCTTCGTCTAAATCGTTTTCTTATTCTTCGACGCATACAGGCGCGTATACACTAGCCCTATTTTTAACACCCTCTCTTTCTCTTTCTTTCTTTCTTTCTTTCTTTCTTTTCAGTTATTCCCCTCTCTCTTTTCTACTATTGTTTATCTCCCTTATAGCTTTTTCTTTCTTATTTTTACAACAGATGGATTCGCTATAACAATGCATAGAGATTATAAGCTGAGGTTGAATATAGAAAATTACTTCCTTTTTAGTGGTAGTCCCGATTAAAGGCGCAGTAAGGGTAACCCGAAGCCGAACTTTTTTATAGACCTTTTCTTTCGATGCAGGTATCATTGGGGAACGAAAAAAGTTTCGGTAAATGGGACAAATCCGCTGCGTTTACAAAATATGGACATTTATACATGGTGAAAAATGTGCTAAGTAACCTGAAGCCGAAATTTTTAAGACCTTATTTTTCAGATGCAAGTATCATTGGGGAACGAGTAAAGTTTGTGTTATTTTGTAGAACTTAACTTATAGCTGAATAATAATAAATGGTCTCCATCATTTAATAATTGTCGGTATCTGCCGGACAGCGAGGAAGTCTATTCCCTTTTCACTATCACTAGACCTGGGATATTGTTTTGCATCTAAGGTGGAGAGCCACACTTACCACTGGGTCCCCACTATACTGATCCAAGTTGTTCTATTCATGCGTTGAATTGGCGATGGCTGGTGTCGAACTGGAACCCTGCGGCTCCTAGGCGAATGCTCTACCGACTGAGCTAAATCGAATGATTCGTATTCGATTGGACTGTGTAAGAAAACTCGGACCATATGATCTTTAGGCACCCCTTTTTGATTTCGATTCAAAAGGACATGTTTTTATTTACACCGTCAATAATCGGTTGTTTTTTAGGGTTAGGGGTTAGGATTAGGGGTTAGGGTTAGGGTTAGGGTTTAGGGTTAGTGGTTAGGGTTAGTGGTTTAGTTTTATAATTTTAAAAAGCTCTCAAAATCGTCTGTTAACAAACAACCGGATATTGACGGTGTAAATAAAAAACATGTCCTTCTGAATCGAAATCAAAAAGGGGTGCCTAATGGTCATATGGTCCGAAAACTCAAAAGCAAGAACACTAAAAATGTAGGAGGCGTTTGGGTGTAATGGTTATCGTCGTTGGTAAATATTAGGGTAGACTGGCCTCTTTAAACCTGATTAGGCAACCAGCCTAGAAGAAGAAAAACTTTGAATCGAAAATTTTTCAACTGCGGTTAAGAAATTGCCCATATGTCGCATCCTGCTCATATGGATGGTTGTTAAATAAATACACAAACATTTTAATATGAACACGATTCCCTAACCACAATAAAATAACCACTTGACAGAAGCAGAGGCCGTTAAAATCAATCAATCAGAACGGGTTTTAAAAAATCTTATAATATTAATCTGAACTTTGAACAAAAATTTTTTGGTCTCTTATTCTCATCTTTATCATTATATATATATATATATATATATATATATATATATATATATATATATATAACTTGGGAAATGATTTCATAAGTTGAATCATGGCTATGCTTAGATAGACAAGGTACACCTGAAGTAGGCCGTAGGGTACAACAGCCGAAGGGTTGTTTATATATATATATATATATATATATATATATATATATATATATATATATATATATAATATATAGTTAAATTATTATATAAAGTTGAGAAAAACAGTTAGAAAAATCAAAATTATATGATAATATTCAGCTTTTTACATTGCTATTTTCTTAATTTTTCTTTAAATGAAGATTTACAAACTGGAAATAATTATATATATATATATATATATATATATGTTTGAAAGGAAAAATAAATGAAGGAAAGAAAATGTTGAATGGATAAAATAGATTTATTGACACGTGTTTCGGCCAGAAGTTTTTTCATGTACATGAACAAACCCCTGGCCGAAACACGTGACAGCAAATCTATTTTATCCATTCAACATTTTCTTTCCTTTATTTATTTTTCCTTACAACATATCATCCGATTCATTTCCATTTTCAACTTACATACATACACACACACACACACACACATATATATATATATATATATATATATATATATATATATATATATATATATCATATATATATTAGTTTGTTTGTTTATATAATTTAATTACATATATATTTTATCTGCGACTTCAGATTTCATGTCTGTCTTTTCTGTAAACCATCAGTCAGAATGGAGAAAGTTTCTGAGAAATATAAAAAATGGAAAAAAAAACGGACAATTATTTTTCCGTTGGGATGTTGAATTGCGTATCTGTATGCTTAGCCCTGTGGGTTTTTATTCATGTGTACAAAAATATATACACGCAACCACCGTATCTACATGCTTGTCTAGCAGAACAATACAAGTGAATTCGATTCACAACGAGTGCTCCCAGCGTATGTCAGAGCTAGGCTAAGTTTAGTAAATAACTATTTGGCTATTATACTAAATATTCTAAAATGCCTTTCGTTACCTTTGGGGTGTGTAGGAATATTCATAGTAAAGTAAAGTCGTCGGGGTTTGGGTCTAAAGTCGGTATCAGCTAGACAGCGAGGGTTTCTATCTCCTTTTCACTAGGAGATTGTTTTGGCATCTGAGCTAGAGCGCCACACCTACCATCAGCTCCTTACTTTACCGCACAAATCCCTGTGCTGCTCATGCGCTGAGTTGGCGAGGGCCGGTATCGAACCAGGAACCTTGTGGTTCATAGGCGGACGCTCTACCAACTGAGACTGCATTAGTAGATATTACGCACACACACACACACGCACACACACACACACATACATACATACATACACACACACAAACACACATATATATATATATATATAATACTAATAATTTTATTAGAGGAAAAATAAAGGGTCTACCATGGTTTCAATCAAATTGAAATAATTTCATCAGGACCCTACCTTACGTTTTGATTAAGTTGATGTAATTCCTTAGTTTTATATCTTCAATCTAACTAAGGAATTTAACTTAGAATTACATCGACGTTGTTGAACGTAGAACGTAGGGTCCTGATGAAATCATTTCAATTTAATTGAAACCATGGTAGAGCCTTTATTTTTCCTCTAATAATAATTTTATTAATATTATTACTGCTCTATGTTTTTAATATATTGAGCACTTTTGGATTAGTAACTGATACCACTGCTACGGAAAATCTAAAGCGGCAATTGGATATATATATATATATATATATATATATATATATATGAATTTGGATGATTTTAGAAATTAAACTGGTGTCGAGGAAAGGAAATTTGTGTCACACAAATATGTTAGGTGGGGAGTTGCAATCGGCTAGAATACTCAGAAGTGTCCTGGAGACCTGAAGAGACTTTTTGTCACTCAGACTCCAGTAAAATACCATCAGCTAACGCTGATGTGAAAAACTCAACAGGAGTAAAAAAAAAAAAAAAAAAATAATAATAATAATAATAATAATAATAATAATTTATCCCAGCAAGAAGACCAGACCTAGTGTTGATAAACAAAAAAGAGAGAACTTGTCAACTGGTGGATTTTGCAGTGCCAGCAGATCACAGGGTGAAGCTAAAGGAAAATGAAAAAAATGGACAAATATCTGGACCTTGCCAGAGAACTGAAAAAGCTATGGAATATGAAAGTGAAAGTGATACCAATTGTGGTTGGTGCACTTGGAACAGTCCCAAAAGGATTAGAAAAGGGTTTGGAAAGTTTGGAAATCAGAGGAAGGATTGAAACCATTCAGAACACTGCACTGCTGCAATCTGCCAGAATACTCAGAAGAGTCCTGGAGACCTGAGGAGACTTGCTGTCACTCAGACTCCAGTTAAACACTGATGTGAAAACTCAAAAGGAGTAATAATATATATATATATATATATATATATATATATATATATATATATAATATATATATATATATATATATGTCTGTTTCTAAACATACATGATTTTCAAGGCTGGTATTTTTGGGAACAAATTGCTTACTTCGATCTAAAACAGTAATTGTATAAAAAAGATGAATTTGGATGATTTCAGAAATAATGAGAGGAAAAAGAATTTATGACGACATAATATTTTTGGTAACTATCAGATGAATTACTTAACAGCATTTGATCTGTATATAGATATTGTATTAATAGTGTATATGTTCTTTGTAAAGATTCTTTAATTGACTTTTTGTTAAGATTGATGTGAGAAGATGATAAAATTGGAAGATGTCCTAGGAGGCATAACAACACACACACAACACACATATATATATATATATATATATATTATATATATATATATATATAGTATATATAGTATATATATTAATATATAGTATATTATTAATGGAAAAAATGAATGAATGAATGGAATAAAAATTCATTCATTCATTTTTCCATTAATTCTTAACAAAATAATTTAGAAGCATACGTGAAGACTTATATTATATATATATATATATATATATATATATATTATATATATATATATATATATATATATATATATATATATATATATATGCAATGGGTTTGTGTTTGATCTTAGATATCAAGAATAGAGACTTCATACCAAAAATGATTTTCAGGTCAGGCATTTTGGTATTGGCTTTTATTGTTATTATTATTATTATTATTATTATTATTATTATTATTATTATTATTATTATTATTAGCAAAATAAAAAAAATCCTCTGGGTGACGTTAAATAAATATTGCCTGAGGGGATGGGGAGTTGAAAATCTAATATCAATAAAGTAAAATCATCAAATTTATTAAAGGAGTAAAAAATTAAATAAATCTAAAATGGAAACTTAGTTCTGATAACTTTAAATATATATTAAAATAAAACAAACTATATATAGATAGATATTACCGGATATGTATTTATTAAAACTTGTTTAAAAAAACAATGAGGACTGTCTAACATTGCATGCTCAAATTTTAAGTGTATTTATTCTACGTTATGAAGATTTTAGGTAGTGTGACGTAAGTAGTGACATAGTATTTGTTACAGACAAAAACTGGAAGCCAATCTCCATTATTAATAGATTATTTTCACTCCTTTTGAGTTTTTCACATCAGCGTTAGCTGATGGTATTTCACTGGAGGGACAAGTCCCTTCAGGTCTCCAGGACACTTCTGAGTATTCTAACTGATTGCAACTTCCTACCTAACATATTTGTGTGACACAAATTTCCTTTCCTCGACACAAGTTAATTTCTTTGTAAAATTTCTAAACCAAAGAAATTAGGTTCTTATGGTGTCTACTGGAACATTATAAAATCAAAACGAATATCATTAGGTATTATTTATTACCAGTGTATACAACATTGAAATTGGGCAACCAAAAACATGAATTTATAAAGTCCAAAAATAAGTACACATGGCATGTATCTATGATTTTTCATTGCTGTTTACTGGATTCCAGTGTTGTAGAGTGTGGTGATAGATAATACCTAATAATATGTGTAAGGACTAAGAATTAAAAGTGATTGACAGATTGATAGATAGATATGATGAGACTAAGATAGAGAGATGGATAGATAGATGGATAGATTGATCGTTGTGTTGAATAAGATAGGTATATATATACGATAAGAATGATAGATAGAAATATAGATATGAGACTAAGATAGATAGATAGATAGATAGATAGATAGATGGTTATGTTGAATAAGATAGGTAGATAAATATGATACGACTGATAAATAGATAGATAGATAAATACGATGAGACTAAGATAGATAGATAGATAGATAGATAGATAGATATGTTGAATAAGATAGGTAGATAAATATGATAAGACTGATAGATAGATAGATAGATAGATATGATGAGACTAAGATAGATAGATAGATAGATAGATAGATAGATAGAGATAGATCGTTATGTTTAATAAGATAGGTAGATAAATATGATAAGACAGATAGATAGATAGATAGATAGATAGATAGATAGATATGATGAGACTAAGATAGATAGATATATATGGTGAGACTAAAATAGATAGATAGATAGATATGATGAGACTAAGATAGATAGATAGCTAGATAGATAGCTAGATAGATATGATGAGACTAAGATAGATAGATAGATAGATAGATAGATAGATAGATAGATCGTTATGCTGAATAAGATAGGTAGATAGATACGATAAGACTGATAGATAGGAATATAGATATGAGACTAAGATAGATAGATAGATCGTTATGTTTAAGAAGATAGGTAGATAAATATGATAAGACTGATAGATAGATAGATAGATAGATAGATATGATGAGACTAAGATAGATAGCTAGATATGATGAGACTAAGATAGATAGATAGATAGATAGATAGATATGATGGGACTAAGATAGATAGATAGATAGATAGATAGATACATATGTTTAATAAGATAGGTAGATAAATATGATAAGATAGATAGATATGATGAGACTGATGGATCGAATATAGATATGATGAGACTAAGTCAGATAGATAGAAAGTTTTGTTGAATAAGATAGGTAGATAAATATGCTGAGACTAAAATAGATAGATAGATAGATCAAAAGGAGCCGGGTATAACTGGAAATACAGTAATAAACGTGGTAATCTAAAAAAAAGTGTATGATAGATATGATGAGACTAAGATAGATAGATAGATAGATAGATAGATCGTTATATTGAATAAAATGGCTAGATAAATATGACAAGACTGATAGATAGATAGATAGAATAGATAGATAGATAGATAGATATGATGAGACTAAGATAGATAGATAGATAGATAGATAGAAGGTTATGTTGAACAAGATAGGTAGATAAATATGACAAGACTGATATATATATATATATATATATATATATATATATATATAGAAGAAGAGAGAGAGAGAGATAGATAGATAGATAGATAGATAGATAGATATGATGGGACTAAGATAGATAGATAGATAGATAGATAGATATGATGGGACTAAGATAGATAGATCGTTATGTTTAATAAGATAGGTAGATAAATATGATAAGACTGATAGATAGATAGATAGATAGATAGATAGATAAATATGATGAGACTGATGGATAGAAATATAGATATGATGAGACTAAGACAGATAGATAGGAATTTTGTTGAATAAGATAGGTAGATAAATATGATGAGACTAGAATAGATAGATGGATGGATAGATAGATAGATAGATTGATATATCAAAAGGAGTCGGGTCTAATTGTAAATACAGTAATAAACGTGGTAATCTTTTAAAAAAAAGTGTATGATACTCACGTAGAAATAACAAAATTCTGGCAAATGTGGATTAATAGAAAATTAACTTTACTAGCAAAATAAAAAATACCCTCCGGGCGATGTAAAAATAGATTTTTGAAGCATATTGCCTGAGGGGTGGGAGTTTGTACCCTAAGTAAGTAAAATCATCAAATTCATTAAAAGATTTAAAAATAAAACAATTTGAAATGTAAACTTTAAATATATATTAAAATAAAACGAATTATATATAGATATATAATACCAGTCATGTATTTATTAAAACTTGTTTTAAAAAACAATGAGGACTGTCCAATGTTGCATGTTCAAATTTTGAGTGTATTTATTCTATGTTATGACGATTTTGGGTAATGAGACGTAAGCAGTGACTTAGTTTTTGTTACAGACAAAAACCGGAAGCGAATCTCCATTATTAATAGAGATATTCATTATAACAAAATCGAGGGCTGGTTTAGCTCAGTCGCTAGAGCACTCGCCTAGGAATCGCAAGGTTCTTGGTTCAGCGTATGAGTAGCATAGGGATCTGTGCGGTAAAGTAAGGGGCTGATGGTAGGTGTGGCGCTCCACTTCAGATGCAAAAACAATCTCCTTGGTTTAGCATTAGTGAAAAGGGGATAGACTCCCTCGCTGTCTGGCTGATACCGACTTAAGGCCACCCCGACGACTTTACTTACTTATTTTACTTATATTTATGTGAAATACCGTACATCTTTTAATCAACGTTTTCACAAAGAATTGAATATTGTAAATATTTTTAAAATGTTAATTTATTTGGAATGACATTGATGAAGGTCATGATATGAGCTTCGAATTTTAATTACGAGGGGACCTCATAACCAAACATGAAAGGTCCCCTAAAAAACGCGATTGAATTATAACTTTCGATGAATCGATATGATAATTCTTTTTCAATGAAATAATTAATGCACTAACAGAACCTGAGGATATCCAACAGCATGATAACTTAATTATTACAACATTTGATATGTTTACTTAAGAGCTGTTGCAAAATAGTTCAATATGTAAAAAGTATAATAATTTTGATTTAACCCTCTCTCACCCTTTTTTTTTCTTTTTTCTTTCTTTTCATCTTTTATGTTCGATTGAAACGTTATCGTTCCGCGCGCTAACCCATTGTCTTTATCTTTCCCTTATTCTCTTTCTTTTTTATCATATTTTTCTGTGTAGCATGTCCTTTTTGCCCTTTCTTACTTTATAATAAAAATGGAACGACTCGTGTATATATATATATATATATATATATATATATATATATATACACTGGCCAATGGGAAGCCACCACCCATCCTCGCATGGCCAAATAATCTCTTATAAAAGAACACTGACACAAAATGTCATATACAAAAGTGAAGCCACACAATGCAATAGCAGGATATTGCTGGGATGCAAGCCCGAAATTTTAACATTTTGGACTGGGTCACCTGTGCGAACCAGTATAATGTTGAAAGACCCGAAACTGGTAATGATCACAGGAAAAACATTACTGATGATGCATCCCAGCGCATCTTAAAGATGTATTTTCCATATATATATATATATATATATATATATATATATATATATATATATATATATATTGCTAGCATGTATAAAGCAATGGTCGTCTGTTCACAGACTGAATTTCTCTGGTAATCGTAAAATATATAAACAAACGTATGTATTTAATAGTTTAAACACTACCCCTTTACGGTTGAGAGTTTTAGAAATCGGGCTGGCGAACAGTCAGTCGGATTTCGCTCCTGGGCAGAGGTAGTTGTGTCTAGCCACAATAAAGAGGCGTGAAACGCCGAAACACTTGTCTGTGGATTAATTATATATATATATATATATATATATATATATATATATATTATATATATATAATATACCAAGCGTGTTGGTAGATCCTTGCGGAGAGAAAAAAACCAGCAGAAAGTTTGATTGTAAAAATATCTACCAAACATCAACCGGAAGAAATTTTTTTTTGAAAAAAAAGAAAGGACCAAGATATTCGTACCAACAAAAAATAATCTATTGGTACATTATTTGGCCAAAAGAAAAAACAATTTATATGTATATATATTTATATAATATATATATATATATATATTCATATAACCGCTAGGAGAAAGCTAATAAGTAAAAAGTGCTCGATACCTAAGTAGAGCCAATAATAATCTAATGAGTCAGACGAACCTACTATTAGTTTCGCATAAAGCTCTTCAGGGCTAAAATCCGACTCTAGCTACCTGAAAGCTTTATGCGAAAACTAATAGTAGGTTCGTCTGACTCATTAGATTTCTTTATATATATTATATATATATATATATATATATTATATATATATTACCTGAGTTACCTGGGATTGATCAGGATTTTTGAAGTTAAGAATAAACCTATTATTTATACTAGCAAGAATATGCGCCCTCCGGGTGTAAGTATTTGAGTTTTAATGTAATAAATAATATATTGAATTATAAAGAGTAATGAGATTAAATAAGAACGCATATAAAAAGATTACACTCATTTCAATTATATTTTAATTGGTTACGATAAAAATCATTCATAGGATTGATTTTAATCAAGTGGTGCAGCCATACAGCAGTAACTGATATAACCACAACCTGGAAGAACTGTCACTTTAACTTGTCTGTGAGATCGGATTTCCATATGACTGATAATTTGTTTGTGGCCGACAATGCCTAGGTAAACCATATTAAGTGGGCGATCCTTCCTGGGTAAAAGCCCCAAACGTCCGACATATCACCAGATTTAGCAAGTTCATCACTTATAGTTCTCACCAGATCTTTCAGGTAGAGCACTCTCTATAATCACCAGATAGAGAAGGTGAAGCTCTCTCATTACTCACCAAGACTTGAAAGTGCAACACTCTACATACTCACCAGACCTAGCAAGTGCAGCACTCTCGACGCTCACCAGACATTGCAAGTGCAACATTCTCCATGCTCACCAGAACTAGAGCAGCTCTCTCTGTACTTGCCAGATCTAGTAAGTGCAGCACACCATATACTCACAAGATCTAGAAAGTGAAATTCTCTCCATGCAGGACTTGCAAGTGCAATACTCTCCATACTCATCAAATATTGCAAGTGCAGAACTCTCCATACTCACCAGATCTAGAAACTGATCCCTCTCCATACTCACCAGATCTAGAAACTGAAGCACTCTCCATACTCACCAGATCTAGAAACTGAGCCCTCTCCATACTCACCAGATCTAGAAACTGAAGCACTCTCCATACTCACCAGATCTAGAAACTGAGCCCTCTCCATTCTCACCAGATCTAGAAACTGAAGCACTCTCCATACTCACCAAATCTAGAAACTGAAGCACTCTCCATATCTAGAAACTGAGCCTTTCATACTCACCAGATCTAGAAACTGAAGCACTCTCCATCTCACCAGATCTAGAAACTGAAGCATCTCCATACTCACCAGATCTAGAAACTGAAGCACTCTCCATACTCACCAGATCTAGAAACTGAAGCACTCTCCATACTCACCTGATCTAGAAACTGAAGCACTCTCCATACTCACCAGACCTAGAAACTGAAGCACTCTCCATACTCACCAGATCTAGAAACTGAAGCACTCTCCATACTCACCAGATCTAGAACTGAAGCACCCTCCATACTCACCAGATCTAGAAACTAAAGCACTGTTCATACTCACCAGATCTAGAAACTGAAGCACTCGTCATACTCACCAGATCTAGAAACTGAAGCACTCTCCATACTCACTTGATCTAGAAACTGAAGCACTCTCCATACTCACCAGATCTAGAAACTGAAGCACTCTCCATACTCACCAGATCTAGAAACTGAGCCCTCTCCATACTCACTAGATCTAGAAACTGAAGCACTCTCCATACTCACTAGATCTAGAAACTGAAGCACTCTCCATACTCACTAGATCTAGAAACTGAGCCCTTTCCATACTCACCAGATCTAGAAACTTCCTGCACTCTCCCCAGATCTAGAAATGAAGCACTCTCCATATCACCAGATCTAGAAACTGAGCCTCTCCATACTCACTAGATCTAGAAACTGAAGCATCTCCATACTCACTAGATCTAGAAACTGAAGCACTCTCCATACTCACCAAGAAACTGAATGAGAAACTGAAGCACTCTCCATACTCACCACATCTAGAACTGAAGCACTCTCCATACTCATCTCCATACTCACGACAAGAACTGAAGCACTCTCATACTCACCACATCTAGAAACTGAAGCACTCTCCATACTCACCACATCTAGAAACTGAAGCACTCCCCATACTCACCACATCTAGAAACTGAAGCACTCTCCATACTCACCCATCTAGAAACTGAAGCACACTCCATACTCACCAGATCTAGAAACAGAAACTGAAGCACTCTCCATACTCACCAGATATAGAAACTGAAGCACACTCCATACTCACCAGATCTAGAAACTGAAGCACTCTCCATACTCACCAGATATAGAACTGAAGCACACTCCATACTCACCAGATCTAGAAACTGAAGCACTCTCCATACTCACAGATCTAGAAAACTGAAGCACTCTCCATACTCACCAGATCTAGAAACTGAAGCACTCTCCACACTCACCAGATCTAGAAACTGAAGCACTCTCCACGCTCACCAGATCTGGAAACTGAAGCACTCTCCATACTCACCAGGTCTAGAAACTGAAGCACTCTCCATACTCACCAGATCTAGAAACTGAAGCACTCTCCATACTCACCAGATCTAGAAACTGAAGCACTCTCTATACTCACCAGATCAAGAAAGTGCGGCAATTTCCATACTCAATAAACATAAGTCCATATGACTTCATGTTTCCCAAATGAAAGTTCACCAAAAGACTAAAATATCATAACATGGCGGACATTAAAAGGAATACAGCTTCGCACCACACCAAAAGGGGATTTCAGATCGTGCTTCGACCAATGCAAAATTTCTCTGGAGTAAATGTGTTGAATACCAAGGGAATTATTTTGAAGAAAATTAACATTTCATTCATTGTTCAAATCTGCTTGAGTTTCTACACTTTATATCTCGAAATCTTTTGAACACACCTCGTGTGTACGTGTGTGGGTGGCTTTCAATGAGAATCGAACTCCGTAACAATTGATAAAGACCTGCAAGAGAAACTTGCTATGACCCCACAGGAATTCAACTGTATGTAGGTCAATCAATATAACTATAATCTAATAATGAACAAAAAAAAGCATTTATGTCAGATAGATATTTATTAATCCATATAATTTATTTCATTGTCAGTGCGCTAAATTTAGCGGGAAACATTAATCAGAAAGAATCAATGCTATACAGAGAATATCCAGTCAAATTTCAACTAATAGGATGCATCAAACCAATGGCATTAATAAAACTTCGAATAGATATATATATATATATATATATATATATATATATATAATATATGTATGTATGAGTAGTGGCTTACCGGTGGGTACGGGTACGGTCGTTGGGAGCGCACAGGATACAGGGGTTAAGACCGTGAAAAAAAAACAAATACAAAGTGCCCAATACAATGTAGAGCAAAATTTATTTAAGAAATGGATATAGAGTAACCTACTCGAGTTTCATCATCTGAATCGTCAGGGTTACATCCGCTGAATTAATCGAAAACTCGATTAATTCAGCGGATGTAACCCTGTTACTTTATATCCATTTCTTATATATATATATATAATATATATATATATATATATATATATATATATATATATATATATATATATATATATATATATATGGGAATAAATATGGGAATAAAACCGACAATATTAAGAAATTTGAAAAAACAAGTGTTCCAAAATAGGATGAATTTATTTATCGACGCTTGAAATATAATATATATATATATATATATATATATATATATATATATATATATATATATATGCGTGTGTGTGTGTGTGTGTGTGTGTGTGTAAAAGGAATGACTTACCGGTAAAAATATTGGGTTGGTCTCAATATTTTGTTGGAATAAGTGTTAGACGGATAAGTCAGCGTTATAACAAATATAAAGTACTCAATATGTAAGTAGAGTTGATTTATTATCATAGTGTGTACAGAAAGATACTTATGATGAAACTCGAGTAGGTTATTTCTGTACTCACTATAATAATAATAATAATAATAATAACATACACACACACACACACACATATATATATATGATTGCGCCGGCCATCAAAATAAGTAGATTATAGTTGCTGTCCAATGCTCCCTGAACACTGTAAAACAATCATGAACTGGAGAATTGCAATGGAGACTACGAGGCTGTGGCTAGAAGATTTTATTGCATTCGTACAGCAGAATTCCTCGAAAATCTGCAGAAAAGGTGTTGGGGGACCCTGGCATTCGGAATTCGGGCTTTGTCACGTGAATTGAATGTTTCAGCCTCTACCATGAAGCTTGCACTCAATGAAGACATTCGCTACTACTCATACAAGCGTCGCATAAGTCAACTGCTCCCAGAAAAAGCCCGTGAAAATCGTCTGATAAAGGCGAAGAAACTTCTGAGCAAAGTGAAACATCCTGCTGAACCACAGACAATCTGGTTCTTTTCCGATGAGAAAAACTTTTGCCAAGATCAAAAGCACAACACACAGAATAACAGATGGCTTGCATACAGTCCAAATGACACTCCCCGTGTCATGCAAACTAAATTTCCCCAAACTACGATGGTTTTCGGATGTGCGTCCTCTGAGGGTGATGTGATGCCTCAGCATTTTTTCAGAGAGGATATCAGGTTGAATTCAGATGCCTACGTGGAGTTGATAAACGCTATAGTCAAGCCCTGGATAACAAGGTTAGCCAACGATAGGCCATATGTATGGCAGCAAGATTCAACCCCCTGCCACACCTGTGGGAAAATCAAAAGTTGTTGTCGGCGAATTTTTACGACTACCCAGTCCCAATGTTTGGCTTCCGAACTCCCCAGATCTTAAGCCCATGGATTATTATGTATGCGGCGCTGTTGAGAAAGACACCAATCCCCGTGTCAGTTCTACAAAAGCCGAGTTAATCGACAGAATTAAGGTAGTTTTTGAGACCCTTCACAGGGAAACTGTAACATCTGCTTCCTCCAGGTTCGGGAGCAGGATTGAGGCTGGGATCGACGCTAATGGCGGTTATTTTGAGTGAAACTTGTTGACAGTAGTGTAATTTCCGTACCTGTTATTTCTATTTAATCAATAGATGGGACAATAACAGGTAGTACGACTCCGGATATGGGTGGAGCTGGGAGTAATGGTTATGAAGAGGTACTCCACATTCCCCAGAGCTCCGGAACTGAACCGTCATCATTAAATTTTAACGTAATGTCATACCCAGGACAATAAGACCGTCGGTCACTGCCTTCTAGCACATATATTATAAAAAGGGCTGAGACGGATGTGCAATAGGATTGGGACATCTATATATTTGCTACGGTTTGAAGTGACCATGCGATTGATCGGAGGGGGCCTCTCCGATCGCCCGTTAGCCTAAGTAATGGCCAAAGTAGAGTGTTGGGTGTCATGGATTGCTCAGCTACCCGTAAGTCAAGGTACCACAAAAAAGAAATTGCCAGTGATCAGAAATTAAACGATAGGATAAGCCTTTTACCTGTACAGAGATAGCTGAATCTAAAAGGATGCAGTAAAATCGTGTCAGTACGTCCCAGTGTTTTTTGTTTCTTCCCTCACCATTTCAAGCTAACTGTAAATACATTTCAATATTTTCTTAGAAACGAACTACACAGGACATGTTACAAGAGTAACAGTTGTTTCCCCAGATCATAGATAAAAACCCTACAATCTATTTTTTTTTTAAACTTTAGTTGGGACCCATTAATTTTCCCAGGACTCATTCAAATCAAATATGTGGGTGTCAGGACGCACTAAAATAAAAACCCATCGGCATCACTGCCTGTATAATTGTTAATATCTTTAACGATTATTATATTCAAACTATCATTATTGCTTTTTGCTTGTGGCTTTGTTGTGACTTAGTCGTTGCCGCTGTTAACTGTTTTTTGTAGCACGAGAAAAACAAGCGAGACTAGTAGTATACTAAACGCCATATGTTTTGTTCCACATGAAAACACTCTGACAACAAACACCAAAATAGGGACAACTTGTTGGCCCAGCGTTCCACGCTTGATTTCCTCGTCACAAAAGGCAGAGGTGAAATCCGAACCCGAATCAATATGAATAACTCGAAAACAAGTCGTTGAGAGTAAATGGCAAAATACACAAAATGTTGCCACGCTTTTCAAATTAGTAAGCAAAGAAAAAACGAATTATTCACTTGCTAATCTGTCAAATGTATTCATCTCCGGTTAAAAAGGCTAAAGCAAAAATAACAATCATATATATATATATACATATATATATATATATATATATATATATATATATATATATACATATATATATATATGTGTGTGTGTGTGTGTGTGTGTGTGAATAAAAGAAAGTGAATCCGACGGTATGTAGTATAATTAAAAAAATTGGAAAAAACACAGGTTTAAATGAGTTAAGTGGTGAGTTTATTGGCCGACGCTGCAGTGTTTCGATCTATTAATTAGATCAACTTCAGGGCTTTTGTTGGTATGTGGAGGTGATTTTTTATCTCAGAATAAGGAGAAAGGTGAGTAATAGTCCTTGCTTATCGGTCTGTTTAAAATTTGAAGTCTGAGAAAAAAAATGCACAATGCTTTTTTCGATACAAACACTTACACATTCTAATACTCACACCGCAAAAAAGAATATTTGACGTCATATTTCAAACCGTTCATTTTTTCAAGGTTCTTTTTTCTCAGACTTCAAATTTTAAACATAACGATAAACAAGGTCTATTACTCGCCTTTTTCTCTATTCTGAGATAAAAAAATTTTATCACCTCCACATACCAACAAAAGCCCTGAAGATGAAATAATTAATAGATCGAAACACTGCAGCGTCGGCCAATAAACTCTCCACTTAACTCATTTAAACCTGTGTTTCTTCAATTTTTTATTATAATATATATATATATATATATATATATATATATATATATGAAGATAGGAGGGTTGGGGTAAAATCCGACAGTATGAGGGAAGGTAAAAGGATAAGTGGACAAAAAATAATGACTCAAACAAGTAGAAGTAGGAGAGAAATATTTCGTCCTTCTTACGCGAAGAACATCATCAGTCTAACTTTATTCAAAGCAAAGTACGTTCATTTGTATTTATAGTAGAGAAAGTGAGTTTGTGGTGAAATTGAGGGGTAGGGAGATTAAGGAGGATTTGATGGAACAGAGAATAACATCATATAAAGTGGAGGGGGTAGTTCAGAGGATAGTAGTTTGTATGGGAAGATGAGATGAGGAGGTTGCTAGGTG
The DNA here is from genome assembly GCA_023376005.1 of Doryteuthis pealeii. Classification (NCBI taxonomy): domain Eukaryota; kingdom Metazoa; phylum Mollusca; class Cephalopoda; order Myopsida; family Loliginidae; genus Doryteuthis; species Doryteuthis pealeii. The sequence goes on along the minus strand of CM042150.1, from coordinate 36,976,386 downwards.
CTGCGGGTGCTCGGGAGAAGTGGGTTAAAATTCTTGATTAGGAGAGAGTTTTGATTTATTGCATGGGAATGATATGGAGGACGGTGGTATTAGGCCGTCAGTTTTATGGTGGGTTTGGATAGGAATTTTGATAGGAATATTTATCTCCTACTTCTATATATATATATATATATATATTATATATATATATATATATTTAAAAAACCTACCTTAAACAAAATAAACTTTGAAATAAGTCAACATGTTCTTAAATGCTTATAATTTCCCGCCTATCCACTTTCCACTATACACCTCCCCTTCTCACAACTTGTGCCCCCATCCCACAAAAAATCACTACTGCATTGTTTGCTCGAACCACAACCATTCCTACAACCTCCCACTACCAATTGTTATTACCCCCCCCACACACACACTTCTAATTCCTTGCTACTACTCGTTCTCGTTAAAAACGAGACACGAAACCATACCATCGTTTCCTACCTAATGATGGCAAACTGTATTTGGTGGACTGTTACACCAGTTACACCCCGACGCCAAAAAGATGGCTCGAATATATATATATATATATATATATATATATATATATATATATATATACGCTTTTTCATTCGCAGAAACACACGTACAAAATCCCGCGCTAGGATACAGTCTTAACGTCACAACCAACACGCATTTTCAATGTCACGCGCATTACAACATACACACACGTACAAACAAAAATAAACGCATTCACGCTCACACGGGAATACAGTTATTTAAAAAATAACATCATTTTCAAAAAAAAAAAATTAATTTGGGAAGAAATGCCATATCTGGACCGTTTCAGTTCAATTCTTTTGATAAAGAGGTATTACCTCGAAAATTCAAGAAATAATAAAAATACAGGTCAACACACAACACCATTGTTACCGTATTATTATTTTTTAATTATTCCAAACTGCATTGTGATAGCCTTCTAAATCAACCTCCTAATCAATATATATATATATATATATATATATATATATATATATATATATAGTAAAGTCGTCTGAGTGGCCTAAAGTCGGTATCAGCCAATCAGCGAGGGAGTCTATCCCTTTTCACAAGCATTAGACCAAGGAGATTATTTTTGTGTCTGAGGTGGAGCGCCATACCTATCATCAGCTCCTTACTTTACCACACAGATCCCTGTGCTGCTCATACGCTGAGTTGGCGAGGGCCGGTATCAAACTAGGAACCTTGATGGTTCCTCTATTGATATGACTAGAATTTAACTAATTGAGTGATGTGTTATATATATATAAGAAAAAGCTGCAATACTGGTCAAATCAATAGTTATAAATTCATTTCTCATGAATAAATGAATAATATTCTCTCCATAATTACACACACACACACACACACACACACATATATTATATATATATATATATATATATATATATATATATATGTGTGTGTGTGTGTGTTATTTATGGTCCAACAGGACATAATTAAATATTTTATAAAAAAGAAGGTCCGCAAAATGGATTATATTTTTAGAAAAAAAAGTTGTATTTTTCATTCTTATCTTACATTTGCGACATGTGTTTCAGATCTTCTGATATCTTCTTCAGGCATTGATTAATCATATGAATATGAATTTGTACATGCATGTATATATATATATATACATAAGTATCCAACTCCTCCCTTCCTGTTCGGTGGGAGTGAGGTATAGAGTAATTTCATTTTTAACATCTGTGTTTTTAGCAGGTGGATTTGTTCCTGGGTAGCTGGGTAATAAACTCATAAATTCCGAGTCTCCGTAGTTTTATGTTTGTATATGGTTAATTGGAGGTTCATTTGATATGTCATATGTGTGTGTGTGTGCTTGTAATTTATTTTTTGTACTAAAGGATTTTTATGCATTTACTTTTTGAGTGTGTGTGTGTGTGTATATATGTATATGTGTCTGTTTACTTTTTGTGTGCGTTTGTGCTTGTGTGTGTGTGTGTGTTCCTGTGCTTGTGTGAGTGTTTATGTATATGCTTGTACCTGGAGTGTATATATATATATATATATATATATATATATATATATATATATAATATTAAATGATTAAATTGATGTAAAATCCAACAGGAAACGTCACAAAACACAAATACACTTTTTCATTCGCACATACCCACGTACAAAATCCGCGCTAGGATACAGTCTTAACGTCACATCCAACACGCATTTTCAATGTCACGCGCATTCCAACATACGCACACGTACAAAAAAAAAAAAAATAAACGCATTCACGCTCACACGGGAATACAGTTATTTCAAAAATAACGTCATTTTCAAAAAAAAAAAAAATTCATTTAGGAAGAAATGCCATAGCTGTACTGCTTCAGTTCAATTCTTTTGATAAAGAGGTATTACCTCGAAAATTCAAGAAATAATTAAAAAAATACAGGTCAACACACAACACCATTGTTACCATATTATTATTTTTTTATTTATTCCAAACTGCATTGTGATAGCCTTCTAAATCAACCTCCTAACCAATATATATATATATATATATATATATATATATATATATACATAAAAAATAAAATTTAAGATTTAAAATAAAATTGGTGTGTATCTTTTACATTAGGCCAAAGTAAAAATAATGATTACACTGTTTATGTCTTGATAAATAACAGCGGTTGGAGTTGATCCTCGAAACGTTTTGAATTTTTAATTATTTGGTCAGTCGTTCGGCGAGTCAGAACTTACATTGGTCAGCCCTGTACTGATACTGTATGCCGTACTGAGCAGTTGCCAGGAGCGACGACTGATAGGGCCGAGTGGCGAGACAGAAAGTCACGGGAAGCCGTGTTGTCAGCATGTCTTGATGATGATGATGATGATGATGATTCAGCTGATTATTGTTTGGTATAATATAGGGTAATTTCATGTCAAATCATTCAGAAAAAAGTAAAATTGTCACCCACCCACTTCAATTTTTCTGAATTTTTTCCCCAGGTGTTGACTATATTAACGTTAGACAATGTCGATTTTTAGCTCTCCAAATTTAGTGGGGTTGGCGAAAAATGACGACGTTTTGTAATCTATTTTTGTCTGTAAAATGAACTTCCATTCTCCAAAGTATTCGTTTGTAAAAGCATTTTAGCACGCGGAATCCAAAAATGATATCAGAACAATGATTTCATTTATATTGACCCTTATTTGTACCAAAAAGATAACTTGTTTCCAGGCATGGAAGCTCAAATTTTGGGGATTGTCTAACTTTATCATAACCCACACTTGGACAAAATTTCAGAAAAAATTGAAGTGGATGAGTGACATGGCCTGTATGATTTGGCATTGAATTACCTTATAGTTAACACATTTTAACTAAATTTCTTCGTTTAACATTCTTAGTTGATAATTAATCCAATTTTTCATTTCATAATATTTCAGTAATAAAAGACGAACAAGGTATTAGTTTAAAGTTTTATTCTAATACGAACGTGAATCAAAAAGTAACAGCATTTTGTTTAGGACAGGTATAATTATCAACAGAGGAACGTGTATCATACATTCAAAATGAAGGTGTTCCTCTGTGGATCACATCCCGACTTCTTCACACACGTTTTTCTCAATAGTAATATTCCACCTTCGAATGAGAGCATGTATCCCTGCCCCGTAAAATTCTCTTGACTGTTCTTTGAGCCACTTCTTCACTACAGATTTTACTTACTTCTCACTGGAATAATGTTTGCCTCTCAAACCCTCTTTCATGGGGCTGAAAAGATGATAGGCTGAAGGCGCTAAATCTGGTGAGTATGGAGTATGCGGTAAAGTTGCCCACACGAATGGGGTGATTTTCTCCCTTGTCCTGATGCTTGTGCGTGGTCGAGCATTGTCTTGCAAAAGGGGAACATTGTCAATTGGCAAGTTGGGTCTTACTCATCAGATTCTTGCTCTTAGCCTCGTTTGGGTCGAAATGTAAACCATAGTTTTATTTTTTTTTAAACTTCACATGGAATAAAGAAAATGGCATTACTTTTTTTGCATATATATATATATATATATATATATATATATATATATATATATATATATATACAAACAAATGTTGTTGAATACAACAGAATCCAAATTTATTTGAAGTTTTTTCTTTTTCTTTTTCAATTTTTCAAATAATTTTCTTATATTCTCCTTACAATATGGATTAATAATAGGGTAGACTGAGCTGTTTAACCTAGGTATAGCAACCGTGCTAGGAGAAGGAAAACTTTGAATTCAAACTTGACAAAAAATTGACATGTCACATCCTACTCGTGCGTAGGGGTTGTTAAATACAAACACACACACACACACACACACACACACACACATATATATATATATATATTAATAAGTCATCAACAGATACGTGTTTCGGCGTTTCACACCTCTTCACAACTATCCTTGGCTAGATATATATATATGATATAAAATATTTTCATTTTAACAGCATTGTGTGTTTTCATATCCTTTTATCTATCTATCTATCTATCTATCTATATATATATATATATATATATATATATATATATATATTTATTTATTTAAGAATGGAAATGAGTAACCTACTCGAGTTTCATCGATAGATTCTTCAGGGTTACTTTTAAATTAATCGAGTTTACGATTAATCTTTGGTGTTATAAACATGCCCGTTGGAATTCCAACGGGCATGTTTATAACACCAAAGATTAATCGTAAACTCGATTAATTTAAAAGTAACCCTGAAGAATCTATCGATGAAACTCGAGTAGGTTACTCATTTCCATTCTTAAATAAATTTATGCTCTACATTGTATTGAGCACTTTGTATTTGTTTTTTCTCAACCTTAACCTCTGGATATTGTGCGCTTCCAGCGATCGTTCTTATACCCACCGGTAAGTTAATACTTATACATATACAAATATATATATATATATATATATATATATATATATAAAAGAAAGATTATGTATGTCTGTATGTCTATATGTTTGTTTTCACAATGAACAAATACACAACCTTTTATAAAGGAAAATTGGTGGGAACCTGCAAAGACCAAAATTCAATAAAATCCATTCCCTATCTTTGTCTGAGGTTAAAAATAAAAACTTATTACTCCTTATTAAAAAAGCTAAATGAAAATATAAAAGTAAAAAGTTGGCGGAATGGGCTATATGGGCAGTGAAGGAGTCTATCCCCTTTTCGCTAGTGCTGATTTTACTGAGCTGGGGCGTTACAGCTACCGTCAGGTCCCCACTTTACCGCACATATCGGATTATCCAATCTGTGTTTCTCATACGCTGAGTTGGCGGCGAGTGGTATCGAACCAGGAACCTTGCGATTCCAAGGTCGATGCTCTACCAACTGAGAAGGATAAAGCATAATGAAGGATGGATAGAAGACAAATAAAAGAGAAAAATGCAAAGAATGATAATACAAAAACAAACTACTAAAAACATCCTTCCATCTCCTAAAGACGATGGCGTAATGTCCAATTTTTTAAAACAGCATCACCGCGAGTGGCTGAACAGGCCAATTTTTGAATGGCAATCTCTGGTGCAGGGACTCCAAGCAAACAGTAATGCGTGCTGGAGTTGCTGTTGACTCTCCTTCCTTCTGGATCTCTTTTCTGTGGCAGTTTCTTTCCTCTCTTTCCCCCTCCTTTTTGTACCTTGTTTGACAAGGAGGCGCCAGGCTGCTCGGTTTTCTGCACCAACCTCCCACGTTTTGGTGTTGATGTGCCATGTCTTCATGTCCTTCTTGCAGACGTCTTTAAAGTTGTCTCCCTCCCGGTCAGGAGCCTTCAACTAATTCGCCATACAGTAGGTTTTTGGGATGCGGCCTGTCGTAAAGTACCTAAATAATGAGAATGGAATCGTCTGTTTTTCCTATGAATAATGACAGGAAAAACTTAGAAAGAGAGAAACAACGAGATCTCACAGGACTTGATATTTCAATTGCTAATTACTCTGTTCACCTTATATCTTTCCTTAGTAAAAATTTCCCCCTCTCCTTAATACTCGCTTTGTTTCTTCCTATCAATTCTTGAGGTACAACAAAAAGACAATAATACAAATATAAAGAGAAATAATTTTTCTTGATCTATATATAAATGTAGAGGCACGTGTATAATGGTTACCGTCATAGAAAATGGGCACGGCGAGACGAGTTCAAATCCTGTATGAGGCTGTTTGCATTTCACATATCACTGATACCCTTATGAAATGTATGAATCCAAATATTCACGCTCCAGCTATGGGTAAATAGTAGAGCAGATTGGAAACTTTAACTTTGGTTAGGCAACCAGTGTAAGAGAAGGAAAACTCTGAATTCAAACCTGTAAACTCCACATAAGAAATTGACCTTATGTCACATCCAAGTCGTGTGGAGAGGTTGGTAAATGCTTACATATATAAAAGAAAAATTCTGTATGTCTGTTTGTACAAAAACCGAATGGACTTCCTTTTGTAAAGGAAAATTGGTGGAGACCAGCAAAGATCAAAGTTCAATAATATTTATGATTAAAAAATAACAGAAAATAAAGAAGGTACCACCAATTTTCCCAGTAAAAATTTACCCCCTATATTTAACACAATGAAACTTGCATAAAGGTTAATATTATCTTGAAATTTTTTTGTTCATTCAAAAGATGAAACATTAAAAAAAAAACTCATGATGATTTTTAAAGAAATTTCTCAGCTCACGGAAATCCTGAAAATTATAAACAAAAAACAATGTTTACATTTTTGCACGGTTAAATCAATTGAAATTTAACGTAGCCAAAAACAAGTTATGGCTAGAGGCTTTTTAAAAATTCTATGAAAAATCAATTAATGGTCCGATCTTCACGAAAATTTCCATAATTACTTAATTTTTTATGAAAATATGTCTGAAATAGTTTTTACATAAAATATATTTGAGGAAATATGTTTATGAGGTCTACCCCCCCCCCCGCATTTTATTTTATAAAATATGAAAAAATGAATCGACAAAAAACGATTTTTACTTTTTTTCTATAAAGATAAGTGTCTAGATTATATCAGAAGATTTTTATAAGTTTCAATGACAGAGTTTGTTTTTTTTAGTAAAAGAACCATGAATACAGAATTCATCTAAAAAAATATAAAGAAAGAAACTGACCCTGTCGTTAAAAAAAACTGACTGGTTTACGTATTTTTCAAGATAATGGCAAGTAATTTTCTCCCAATCGGATAATTTGATCTTTGAATTAAATGTTTTCTTTGTAACAACTCTTATGATCGTTATTTCTTTTTTTGCAAGATTTTTTTTTTTTAAGTTCAAAAATATTTACGTTTCTTCCTTCAATATGGCCTAAACTAATCACGTAACCTATTTTGGTGGTACCTTAAGCAAATTAATAAAGGGTAATAATATAATAAGCAAATAAAAAGACAAATAAAAGAATAATAATCAAAATAAACAACGTAAAGACAAGAATATATAAAATAAAATATAACAAAACCAATATTTAGAAAAATTAATTTTATTGATTTACATATAACTATAGATATATTTTTAAATATCTAAATCCCGAGCAACGCTGAGTAGCTCTTATAGTAGTAATTTTTTTTTAAACTCTGATCTTTGCTGGTCTCCATCAATTTTCCATTACAAAAGGAAGTCCGTTTGTTATTTGTACAAACAAACATACAAACACGCATAATTTTTATTTTATATATGTACTAGAAGTCACCTGGGTAGGGGTGGATTTTTTAAAAGTTAGTCTCGCAGATCCATTATTACTTATCGCGAGTGAGATCCTCGCTCGTTGCCCCATAAAAATCTCCACGGAAATATATAACAATTTAGTAAGAAATTTCCATTCAATGATTTACAATTAAAAAAAAAAGATATAAATGATGCAATTAATTTAATCAATCAATATTATATTTGAAAACGAAAAAATGAAAAAAAAAAACAACCAAAGATAAACAAAATAACATGCAAATGACTTTCCCGTTATTTTTAAAATTTGAATTTTTAAATATCTTCCCAGATATAACTGAAATCTTCATTATTTTTGCTCAAAAACCAAGCCCTGGTGATATTTAATGCGTATATATATATATTTACTTTGTCGTCAATTGTTTTATTTTCAAAGTTTCCTCCGGACATACACATACACACAACTGCCCTTTATATATGTATAGATGTATTTACCAACTCCTCCTCACGCGTAGGATGTGACACAAGGTCAGTTTCTTAAGCGGAGTTTACAGGTTTGAAATCAGTCTTCCTTCTCTTCTTTTCGTTTTTTTGGATCATTTTTTTTTCAAACTGAGCTAGACACGAACGCTATAATTATAGAAGTTAGTTAACTTCTCTTATGTCCTCTTTATTGTACTAAGCCTCACTAAAATATCATTTGAGTCCGGGGGGGGGGGTGACTATCAAAATTTGTCAATGATATTCGAAGCCTATAATACCTATTACTATTGATTGAGAGGTTTTAATCTATTATTGTCGTATATATTATTACGTATTACTTTTCATTATCCCAATAATGTGGCAACAGGTGTTACTTAATGTGTTGGAACGAGCCGAGCGAATCTCAATCTCAAGCTGTTCATAGTAGTTTTCCTTTTCAAATGAAATTACCTTAACCTAGTCTGGCACAAGGACACAATAGCCATACACATATAAGGAGTGATGTGAAAAAGATATGCATCAAACTATTCTCCCTCCAGCAGTGGATAAATAGTAGGGCAGACTGGGCTCTTTAACCTTGGCTAGGTAACCAGTCTAGGAGAAGGAAAAATCTGAATTCAAACCTATTAAACCCCGCTTAAGAAATTGACCATGTGTTACATCCTACTCATGCGGAGATGTTGGTATATATATATATATATATATATATATATATATATATATATATAGTTATTTCTTATAAGTCTAACATAAACAAAGGGAAACCACTCTAGACTGATAAATTATCTATTTATCTATTGATCCACTAGGAAAAAAGGAGACGGGTTAGGGTTAGGGTTATGGTTTAGGGTTAGGGTTAGAGTTATGGTTAGTTTAATGGGAAAATTAATAAATGATTTATCAGTCAAAGGTGTTTCCCCTTTGTTTATGTTAGACTTATAGGAAACTACCTATATATATATATATATATATATATATATATATATATATATATATATAGGAAAAGGGTGTTGGAATAAATCCGATAGAATGAATTATTAGGGTCTGCATGACCCTAATAATTCAATAAAGCAGAAAAAGCTGGGTCAAACTTCACCGAAATATACTACACATTTTTGTCTGAGTTTTGTTCTTTCATTCCTTAATTTTTGGTCTGAGTTGTGTGTTCTTTTCATTCCTTATTTTACCTCATATATATATTATATATATATATATGTATTATTATTATTATTATTATTATTATTACTAGCAAATATATGCACCCTCCGGGTGCAAGTACTTTAGTTTTAATATAATAAAATATATTAAATTAGAAAGGCTAATGAAACAGAATACGAATGCAGATAGAAAGATTTGGAACAGAGGGGGATGATTGAAAAATAGAACAACTTTGAAACTAACTCTTCCATCATTTTCCATTACTACCGTCTTTCATTGGTAAATTTTCCTAATTTAACTATTTAGTTAAAATTGGAAGTAAAGGATAATATTACAG
>CM042150.1:36934233-36961733 GCA_023376005.1 Doryteuthis pealeii | reverse complement strand
TATCTAAGTAGTGGTAGTGAAATGGAGAAATCAATCTGACAATATGTGGAGAAATGTTACCTTGGGAAAGGTATGAACCCTACTCTCTCTCTCTCCAGCTATGGATAAATAGTAGGGCAGACTGGGCTCTTTAACCTTGGTTAGGTAACCGGTCTAGAAGAAGGAAAACTCTGTATTCAAACCTGTTGAACTCCGCTTAACAAATTGACCTTGTGTCACATCCTGCTCGTGAGGAGGGGTTGGTAAATATATATGTGGAGAAATGTAGACAAAAAATAAATATTGATCCTTTGAAACATCCCATGTTTGTCTACATTCTCAACATATTAAGTAATGTAGTCCACTTGTAAAATAGTCATAGATAAACTTGAATTTCCTAGGTAGTAATATCTCATCCACAGAAAGCGATGTTAATACACGATAGTAAAGACATGGTCGGCCGCAAACAAATTATCAGTCATATGGAAATCAGATCAAGTTAAAGCGACAATTCTTCCAGGCTGTGGTTATATCAGTGCTGCTGTGTGGCTGTACCACTTGGACCCTAACGAGGCGCCTCCGAGAATAAGCTAGATGGGAGGTGCACAAGATGCTGCATGCGGTCTTGAACAAATCGTGGAAACAGCACCCCACAAGGAAAGAGCTATATGGCCACCTGCCCCATATCACAAACCATCCGAGTGAGGAGGACAAGGCATGCTGGACACTGCTGAGAAGCAAGGACGAGCTCATAAGCGACGTTCTCCTCTGGAAGCCAACACATGGACGTGCTAGTGCTGGCCGCCCACAAGGACCTACATTGACCAAATATGCGAGGATGCTGGATGTTGCGCAGAGGACCTCCTGTGACGATGAATGATAGGGAAGGTTGGCGAGAGATTGTCATGGATATCCGTGCTAACTGCGCGACATCATGATGATGAGATGATTAAAAAAAACATCTTGTGTCGCCATAACTGAATTTATTCTGTGTAGCACAGTGCCTCAAAATGCACGGCACTATTAAGACTCGTACAGGCGTGTATTAGGGGTTGGCACGTTGTCTTGTTTATCTAGTAGTCAGCCTTCAAGCCCACGAAGGACCCTTCCTCTTAACTGAATGAATTTTATTGGTCAGGGAGAGATATCACCTTACAAGACAAGTGATTCTTCGTTGCGGTCAATTAACTTTATCCCCACTGGTATCTGTTTCATTCATAACATTCGTAGTATTTTTTTGAAGTAGAGTAAAGTGACAACAAACTTTTCGTTTCTTTTTAATGACTTGATTTATTCAATTTCGGTTCTTAACTCTGAGAGAGAGAGATTTGGTTTCATTAACACATATGTTTTTAGTAATGTCCTTAACTTAGCAACTAATTATGAAGAATTCACCTGTTTAAAAGGATTTTGAACTTTCTTAAGACATTCGCTCTTAAGACATTGATATTACAACTAATAAGGAAGTATTACCTGTTTCAAACGATAGTGAACTTATTTATATACTATCAGCGGCTACCCGGCAGAGGGTATTTTTTAAAGTTAGTCCCGCAGATCCATTATTACTGAATCGTGAGTTGAATCCTCGTGGGATACCTCATTTAAATCCTATGTAAAAAATAGACCTTGCATTGATCCAGCTACTCTGAAAAAGAAATGTTAATGTCTACCATCTAAAATATCCAATGAAAAAAAATCCATGCTGTTATCATTTAAATTTCATTTTTTTAATTATCTTCACGAATATAAATCAAATGTCTATTATTTTGCTCAACAACCAAGCCCTGGTGATATTTAATGCGTATATATATTTACTTGTCGTTAATGTGTTATTTTCGAAGTTTCCTCCGGACATACATATACACACAACTGCCTTATAATATGTATAGATTAGCACTGAAAACGTTCATATTGCAACTAATTATGGAGCGTTTGTCTATTTGATATGTCTTTGAACTTTATTAATAGACTTTGCTTGTTTAAGGTGATTTGAAGATACATTTGTTGGTACTAATGCATAATAGCGCGCAAGAGATAATATGATTAAAATCTTATTTTACGTATGAATAGCATTAGATTGGAACTAAGTATCTTAAACCCTAGCCTTACCATAACTCTAACAGCTTAGGTCCAAAAGATTCCGGTATATTCGTGAAATGTAATGCTTTGATACGTAATCTAATGTATATGTAAAAGTGCTCAAATGAAAAGAGCTAAAACCATAGATAAAGCCTCTTGAAGTGCTTGTAGCCCAGGGACCTCCAAAATCTTATTCAGGTTCTTCTATACGGATAGAGTCTATGCCACCGTAATTCTTTGAAAATGTAGTTTTATTAATAGACTTTGCTTGTTTAAGGTGATTTGAAAGATACATAATTGGTATTAATGCATAATAGCCGCCAAGAGATAATATCATTAAAATCTTATTTTACGTATAAATAGCATTAGAATTCGGGAACTAAGTATTCTTAACCCTAAACCTTACCGCTAGACGGGCGTCGGAGAAGGCCCCCTCGATCAATCGGCTGGTCACGTCAAGCCTAGCACCTATATGATTTTCCCAACCCTATTGCCCTATGGCAAGCCCCAACCCCTTTTTATCATATGGGTGCTAGAAGGCGGTGGCTGCGGGTCTACATGTCCTCGGAATGACGTTAAACTCTCTGATGGTGAGGTTCGAGTTTTGGAGGTTTGGGGAATGTGGAGCACCCCTTCATCCCCATTGCCCCTGGTCCACTCTGACCCGGAGTGGTAGTACCTGTTAGGGTCCCATCTATGGTTAAAATAGAAAAATGTATTTATAAAAAAATTGTATAATACCATTAGAATTGATTTATTTCAAAACTTTATCGGCATTAAATGACCCACTGAGGTGAATATGTTTCGGTAAAAAAACAAAACGAAACCAAACCAAACCTAAACCTTACCATAACTCTAACCTTAGCGGTACCAAAAGATTTCCGGGTATATTCCGTTGAAATTGTAATGCTTTTTGATACGTAATCTAATGATAATGTAAAAGTGCTCACGTGAAAAGAGCTTAAACCATAGATAAAGCTTCAAGAAAGTGCTTGTAGCCCAGGGACCTTCAAAAATCTTATTCAGGTTCTTCTATACGGATAGAGTCTATGCCACCGTAATCTTTGAAAATGTAGTTTTATTAATAGACTTGCTTGTTTAAGGTGATTCGAAGATACATTTTGTTGGTAATAATGCATAAAAGCGCGCAAGAGATAATATCATTAAAATCTTATTTTACGTATAAATAGCATTAGAATTCGGGAACAAAGTATCTTAACCCAAACCTTACCATAACTCTAACCTTAGCGTCCAAAAGATTTCGGGTATTTCCCGTGAAATGTAATGCTTTTGATACGTAATCTAATGATATGTAAAAGTGCTCAATGAAAAGAGCTTAAAACCATAGATAAAGCCTCTTGAAAGTGCTTGTAGCCCAGGGACCTCCAAAATCTTATTCAGGTTCTTCTAACGGATAGAGTCTATGCCACCGTAATCTTGAAAATGTATTTTCATATCAGCCCACAACATCCTCTTTTTTTTATATATTCTATCTGTTAAACGTCTATTTTCAATGCAGTTATTCGGTATTAATATCACAGGAAATAATCGTTCGTTGTTTGAAAAATGATGTTAAGATGATTGATAAAATCCCGAAACAGTCGGTATCACGATAATAATAATAATAAAAAAACAAAACAACAGAAATCAACGAGAAGAACATGAAAAGTTTATCTGTTGATTCGGGAAGACAAATACATAAACTTATTCATGTCATGAGATTTTGTTTACTGGAAAGCGAGCTTCAATTACATCTAGTACGTCCTTAATAACAGTGCAAATAGTCGACGTTCTTGGGATTTAATTACGGAGACGCTTTAAACATGATTCACAGGAGATAATTGGCAACTCACCGCGATTGCTTCAAAGATTCGATCTCATATCAACGTGGCTTATTATTATTATCATTATTCTGATAAAAAAAAAGAAGATACAGTGTTGGCAAATGTAAATCAGTAGGAATTGGGCATCAGCTATATCACAACGCATAAATGTATAAGATCGTTACAAAACTCGATAGTCTTCTTATTGTTGATAATCAAGACAATATATAGTCACGTGTAGGGACGTAAGCGAGTTATTCACGTTGTCTTGGGTCCCTGAGCTGAACTTTACGTATAAGAATTCAAATCTATCCTCATTGATTGAAGGATTCAACTATGAACTACTCTATATTATATATCATATATATATATATTATATATAGATATATATAAAAGAAAGTTTGCAAAAAGGATTATGTTTTTTTGTTTTTGCTTTTTTCTTTTATTAACTTACATATGGAATGCGACACGTGTTTCTGATCTGTTGTCTTCTTCAGTCCATTGAATATATATATTTGCAGAATATGTCCGATATTTGATAGGTTGTATTGTATTTTTATAAAATATCTATTTTTTCTCCCGTTGGACCCATAAAACCACTTATATATATATATATAATTATAATATATATATATATATATATTAATATATATATATATATATATACCAGTCCCTCCGCACGAGCAAGATGTGACACAAGGTTAATTTATGAAGCGAAGTTTAACACAGTTTTTAATTCAGAGTTTCATTCTCCTAGACCGGTTACCAACCAAGGTTAAAGAAACCCAGTCTGCCCTACTATTACCCATAGCTGGGGAGAGTAGGATTCATACTTTCCCAAGGTTATTAGCGTTAAGTGAAAATGCAATTACCACGTCCAGGATTTGAACTCGGGAGACGAGTCTATTTCTCATTACTTTAACCATTTACACCACGCGCTTCCATATATACCTATGAACTACCTATATATATAATGTATAAAGATTATGTATGTCTGTATGTTTATTTGTAACCACGATCTCCTTCTCNAAGAGAGAGATGGGTTGGTCTGGGCTCTTAACACTGGCTAGGTAATATGGAGAAAGAAAAACACTGACTTAAAACCTGGTAATCTCCGCTATAGAAATAGATGTAGATATACTCGTGCGGGGCGTTCGTATATATATATATTTTATAGAAGTTTATATGTGTGTGTGTGTGTGTGTGTGTGCGTATGTCTGTTTTTAATTGTCTTATATATAAAAACATAAATTAATTATATTAAAACAGACTACACACACACACACCATAGTCATTCATCTTGACAATTATCATCCAGATTCTTGACCCACACCTACATCACCATAAAAACACTCCCCATCTAGAGAGAAGAAATCCACTACCCCCCAAACCACCCTGCCCCCACTGACAACCTACTGTTTTCACCATTATAATGTCCTTTATTGAAGCAAGATATATATTGAGCCTGAAGAAGGTCTAAATGCCGAAACTTACATCGTCGACAATAAACATCCAGTTTCCATAACATGCCGTGTTTGTCTAATTTTCTCCACATATTGTCGGATTAACTCCATATTCTCCCATATAGATATATATTATATATATATATATATAGTATATAGTATATTATATATGCAGTTACGTAATCCACAACACAAACAAATATAAAATACCAGTTACTTCTGTTTTTTTTAAACCTACATATAAGTGTTAAATATAAAAAAGCTAAACATACGTTTAAAATCGAGTGGCTTAAAATTACCGACTATAGTTTCTCGTCGTAGCGCGAATCTTCAGGGTATTTAACCTGAAGATTCGCGCTACGGCAAGAAAATATAGTCGGTAATTCTAAGCACTCGATTTTAAACATATATATATATATATAATAATATATATATTATATTATATATGGGAGTAAAATATGAAAAATAAATCCGACAATATTAAGAAATTTGAAAAAAAAAACACATTATAAAACATTTTCATCTCCTGTCATCTATAAAACATCCATCATTTTCTTCACCCAAGATACATCCCTGATGAAGGTTTAAAAAAACCGAAATGTTTAAACATCGATAAATAAATTCATCCTATTTTCGGAACATTTGGGGTTTTTTTTCTTCAAAATTTCTTAATATATATATATATATATATATATATATAATATTATAGTCACAATTTCTGAGTTTATCATTGTTTGTATCATTGTGTCAGTGAATGTCTGACATTTTTTGTTTTGTTTATTTCGTCAGTTCGACGGTGTTGAAGTTGTTCAAAGAATTTACTCCATAAACATCAGTGGAAAGAAACACTGTCTTCGTTTCGTGGTTTGTTGGTGACATGAAATTATCTATCATATATATATATATATATATATATGTGTGTGTGTGGTGTTGCTGTGTGTGTGTGTGTGTGGTGTGTATATATCGTTGTCGTTGTGAAGTCCACGTATGCTTCTTTTTGGTATAACTCTATTGAGTCTAGTTCTCTGTGTGAATATATCATATTTGTATAAATGTATTTTATGTACCTTCACACATAATCCCCCAAAATAAATATTATAGGTATATATAAAATACATATATGCAAATATAATATAAATATAATATAATGAGAACTAGACTCCCATATATATATATATATATATTATTTATATATTTATATATATTATATTATAATATTATATATATATATATATATATATATTATAATAAAAGTGTAAAGACACACAGGAATATTCCTTTGAAAATGTTATGTTTTAATTATTCTAAGCTAGTTTCGACCTTAGGTCATCGTGAGGATAAAAGTTGGGTTTTTTTATGTTGTTTTTTTTTGGGAAGGGGGGTGTTCTGAAGAAAAGTGTTTGTGAAGAAAAGTTTTTGTGGCAAACTTTTTGTTTTTTGGATACTTTATATAAGAGTTTATATGCCACACAGGAAGTGACGAAAATGAATTCGTATCGTAGCATTCGTTTGATAATTCATTTTATCCAAGTGTTTTGAACTATTTCATGATCACGGCGAATGAACACATGACAGTAAGATCTACATGTGGAAGATATTTCTTGTGCATGGGTGGGATATGTATCAAATTATCTGTAAGTATTTTTGTCAAATGCTGGAATGAGGCATTTGTTTATTCAGATCTTTCTGTGACAATCCATCGGTCAATTCTATAGAAGCCCTGACCATTAAGCGGAAATGTTCTATCGGTAGTAGCTTGTTATATTATATATATATATATATATATATATATATATTTCATATTTTTGCTTGAAGGCAATTACAATACGATTGTTTGTTTATTTTTTTTAGAAGCATTGCTGAATAAATGGTAGAGACGCAGGTATCATTAACAGGAAAACTGAAAATTTCATTAAAATCGGATAATTACCTGCTTTTTGGTAATTTTTTTGTTGCAATCGCGAATGTTATATTAAAATTGTAAACAAGCGCTTAAAACCCTTGAAAAAGAGACAGAATGGCGGATTGCGTCGAAATTGACCAACACAAATCCTTTTAAATGTAATAAAAATTAACTGCATATGTAATGATATTTTTCTTTTTTTAATGATGATCATTATGTTATTACTTATTGATTTAGACAAAGTTTGACCTTAAATAATAGATTTAATTATTTTTTAATTCGCTTTTTAAAATCGTGAAGCTGATTTTTTTGCCAGTCCCTAATATATATTATATATATTATATATATATATATATATATATATATATATAGGTGTGCCAATAAAGTATCGATAATTTTTGTACTTTAGCCTTGTATTTTGAAGAAAAAAATAACGTGTATCAAAATAGTACCAAGTTTAACGCTGTATATACCAAGATATAAATGAAGAATCAATGGAACATTATTTCTTTTCTGAATACAAGGTGTATCAAAAAGTTAAAAAAATCTCGATACTTTTTTGACATACCTTGTATATATATATATATATTATATATATATATATATATATAATATATATATATACAATTTATCTTATTTTCTTCCCCTATACGCTGTTATACAAAGAACTTAATATCATAAAAGAGACATTAGATTATTTACAGTAATTATGTTCTTAATCAAGGGATATAATTAAGTTTACAGGAAATGAATAACTATTTTTATTATTTTATCATAAACTATTATGTTTATTACTTGGGTCTTATAATAATGTTTATAATATTAAACCGTTTCCCCCTTTGATCTGAGAATTTTGGGGGTCAACATTCATCCTACAAAGCGTCTTGCTTGTTCTATAATTGGTTGCATAAATAATTCTCTTTTGGGCAGAACTGACCAAACAGTTTCACTTGCACCAGGTAATGTGTCACATCAGCGTCAATTAATGAAATCAACAAACATTCTAGGATAAACAGTTTTTAGTGTCTTCCTTTAAAAATCATGATAATGAAATACTGAATTGGACCAAAAGATTTTAATTCTACAAAAAAAAGCCCCCCATGTAGTGTAAAAATTGATTAATTTATATATGTATATTCAAACAATCAATTGTATTGTTTGTGTCGCTAAGGCAACGCTAAATAACACTTGGTTTAAATTCAATTTTTTTATACTAGCAATAAAACAACACCCTCCGGGCGGTGTAAAAATTAATTTTTGAAAGATATTGTCTGAGAGGGTGTGGGTTAAATAAAAAAGCCCCCCATGTAGTGTAAAAATTGATTAATTTATATATGTATATTCAAACAATCAATTGTATTGTTTGTGTCGCTAAGGCAACGCTAAATAACACTTGGTTTAAATTACAATTTTTTTTAAATACTAGCAATAAAACAACACCCTCCGGGCGGTGTAAAAATTAATTTTTGAAAGATATTGCCTGAGAGGGTGTGGGTTAAAAATTCAATGCTAGAGAGTTATGTGAGTAAAATCATCAAATTTATTTAGAGTCAAAAAAAATAAAACAATATGAAATGGAAAATTAGTTCTGATAATTTTACATATATATTGTTAAAATAAAGCAAAATATATAAATGTATAATACCGGATATATATTAATTAGAAGTAATTTAAAAACCAATCATATCCGTCTAAAGTTGAATGCTCGAATTTTGAGATTATTTATTCGATGTTATAACAATTATGGGTAATGTGACGTAAGCAGTGACGTAGTTTTGATTACATACAAATAGAGGCCGAATTATTAATAAGATCATTGTCATTATATATCATTAGGAGTGTTTAGTTTTAAACTAACTTTTAAAAAAAACATAACTCTTGTTTGAATGGTGACTGAATTTCATTTTCCGCACTGTCGACGGGGCGTAGAAAACACTAAATGTATCCCCTAATTGTAAATATTAATGTTTTAAGTATGACATGAACCTGCACTCGGTGAGGCTCCGATTCTGAAGTCTTGGTGTCTGGAGTTACCCCTTCATTGCAATTAATCATAGGTCGATTCTGAACCGGAGTAGTAGTACCTCCTAGGGTCCCCTCTCTGGGTTAAATAGATCTTTTTCTGAGACTATTTGGAATGATATTCAACTACATAAACAAATTGGCTCTTAAACTAAGTGTGTCTGACTTCTGATTCAGGTCGGAAAATTAAAACGGAAAGTTTATTGGTGGTCCCCAATGACAGTTTAACTACAGTCTATGAATTAACATTTTGCGAATTGAGTTACGGTTTTAGGGGATTATGGTTGTTTTTAATTACATATTGCTTAAAAAATAAACAACAAAAAACCCAAATTACTATACATTTAATTAACCATTAAAATTAATTATTGAATCTATTATTGAGACAGTTGTTTGTGTTAGTATTGTAATGTATAATTTCAATTAAACTTAGTTTAAAAAAATATTTTTCAACATTAAATGTATAGTAATTTGGGTTAATTTGGTATGTATATTGCACTTTTTGTGCGATATACATATCAGTTTAAGATAAACGAGAGATTCTGGGGAAGCTAGCTAGTGTAGTGGTTAGAATGTCCGCCTGACAGGTAGGGTTCGAATCGCGCACAAAGCACTGCCCTGTCTATAAGATTTATTTCGAATATAGCAGTTACATTTTAAAATGTCTAAAAACACTTTTCCTGCCAATTCTCCTCCTTCCAGCCACCACACACCTTAGCATAATTTTTACGAGTTCCCTTCCTACTTACTCTCACTTCTACTAACCTGGAAAAACTGGAACACAAATACATCTCTCCTGAAGATGGTACTTCGAAGTGCCGAAAGTTCTTGTTAATTTGGGGACATTTGTTTTAATTAATTATACTCACGAGCCCTCCTCATCAACAAGTTTTGTCTTGCTCTTTGCATACAGAAGCAATGTTATTCTTTACTCCTTTTTGGCCCTACCGTTTTTGGTCCCACCAACATAATATATATATATATATATATATATATATATATATATATTATATATATATATATGAGTGGGGGGATGTGTGTGTGTGTTGTGTGTGTGTGTGTATGTGTGTGTGTGTGTGGAAGGTAATCCAAATGACTGTTAATTAAGGGATGATTCTATTTGGGATCATCGAAATCTCACTTTATAACCATACTGTATGCTCTTATAGGTGCAAATATGTATACTCATACAAGAATTTTTATAAATCCCTAAAAAGGGTTCAATGTATGATAATGAATAGATTAAATTAAATACAGAGCAATATTTAATTATATATATAGTATGTATATTATATATATTATTAATTTACTGCATGTATGTTTTGTTTAAATATATATCATATATATTATTAATTTAGGGAATATTATAATATATGTATATACAAAGAATAATAATAATAATAATAATAATAATAATAATAATAATAATAATAATAATAATAAACCATATACTCTGCGAATGTAGCAAACTAGACACGACTGGGTTGCGAAGGTGATCCACTGGGAATTATGCAATAAATGTTGACCATATAACAAAATAGTATATGCATAAACCAGAATCTGTTCTTGAGAACGAAACGCATAAAATTCTCTGGGACTTTGAAATTAAAACGCATCACCTTATCCCAACAAGAAGACCAGACCTAGTGTTGATAAACAAAAAAGAATGAACTTGTCAACTGGTGGATTTTACAGTGCCAGCAGATCACAAGGTGAAGCTAAAGGAAAATGAAAAAATAGACAAATATCTGGACCTTGCCAGAGAACTGAAAAAGTTATGGAATATGAAAGTCAAAGTGATACCAATTGTAGTTGGTGCACTTGGAACAGTCCCAAAAGGATTGGAAAAGGGTTTGGAAAGTTTGGGAATCAGAGGAAGAATTGAAACCATTCAGAACACTGCTGCAATCTGCCAGAATAGTCAGAAGAGTCCTGGAGACCTGAGGAGACTTGCTGTCACTCAGACTCCAGTGAAAGACCATCAGCTAACACTGATGTGAAAACTCAAAAGGAGCAAATAATAATAATAATAATAATAATAATAATAATAATAATAATATATGCATATAATAATATATTTGAACTATATTATACATAATATATTATTTATACATTTAATATATTATTTATATATATTTATTATTTTGTTTAATTATATATCCATATATACGCATATATATATATATATATATATATATAATATATATATATATATATGAATCGAAATATACGTATATATGTATATACATATGCATGTATATATTTCGAATTATATATATATATATATATATATATATAATATATATATATATATATATATATATATATATATATATATATATATTCGATTCAACCTTTGTAATGCACTAGTGTGTATCTAATATATTCTATTCATTCCAAGAGCATACACAGAATTCAATGTCACAGAGGTCACTGCCTGTAAATATATTTCAATAGACATAGATTGTAATTTTGATGTTTTAAACAATTCCAGCACGTTACGATACAAGCTCTCAAATTTTAGGAGAAACAATAGAACGTGGCTATTGTTCCCGTGAAATGACGACTAAATTGACTTATTGAATTAATTGAATGACTTAATTACTAAGCGGGATATTGTGTAGTGATAATAAGGATTTCGAGCTGATATACTCGTTGATTGGTGAGACCACTTGCATTGATAAGAGACTACTGTCAACAGCTTGCGTTGTTGTTGAAAAATACTATTCACAGTTTTGTATGAATTAAAATTCACACGCACTCGGGCGCTCACACAGACACAGAGATACAGACGCAGACACACACACACACATACACATATATATATTATTATATATATATATATATATGTATATATATATTATTATATTATATATAAACACACACACACACACACACCCTCCCCCCTCTCTCTCTCTCTCTCTCTCTCTCTCTCTCTCTCTCTTTGTGTCGATAGCAGAGAGTTTAACGAACCGGGCTGATGAAAAGTCAGTCGGGTTTCGCTCCTGGTCGGAGGTAGTTGCAGTGTTTAGCCACACTGATTAGACGTGAGACGTGAAACGTCAAAATACTGTGACTGTGGATTACAAGGAATGTATTGTGAATAGGTATTTCGTATATGAAATAAATTCATTAACATTCGGATCTGTTGATGTACCTACGTACATGTATATACTCATTTACATAAACTCTCTCTCTCTATCTCCCTCTCTCTTCTCTCTCTCTCTCTCTCTCTATCTATCTATCTATCTATCTATCTATAATTCTCTTTCATACCCTCCCTATCGATCTATCTCACATGATATGTTTACTTAAGAGCTATTGCCAAATAGTTCAATATGAAATTTAACTGTCTATCCCTCTTTTTTGTTGTTCTTTCGTTCTTTTCATCTTTTCATTATGTTCGATTGAAACGGATTAGCGTTATCGCTTCCGCGGGCTCATCCTCTCTGTTTATCTTTCACCTACCCTCTTTCTTTCTTTCTTTCTTTCTTTCTTTCTGTCTTATTATATTTCATTCTATGCAGCATGTCCTTTCTTTCTTCATTATAAAAATGGAATGGTCCATTATTTTAGCTCAGGTGACGACACTGATAAGAAATAAGAATTTGGCGGACAAACGACACCAGATAATCAGGATTAACATTTTTGCATTCCAACATGGTTGATTTGGACGCTCCAGAGATTGTTGCAAGATAACGGTCGAAAGATTAAGGAACAAGAATATTAAATATATAAAGATATAAAGATATAAATACAATGAAATAAAAACGGAAATTTTTTTTTTTTTTTTTACTTCCGTGTGTATCAACGTCTTTCTTGAATCATTATTGAATTTGTTAATACCCTCCTCAAAATTTGTTCAATAAAAGATACAAATTCCTTAAGAAAGTATGGTTGATTAACAAAACTCAAGCTTCCTTTATCCTGTAATTAACCTCACGCCATATTTAGCTAAGCTTACATAAATATCGAGCGGTATCGCTTTTATTTGTTTTATTATGATAATCAAAATATTTATTCTCAATTGTAAAAATGAAATAAAAACGTAGGAAAAACCCTTCCTCTTTTTTTTTGTTTCCCCCACGTGCCAACGTCTTTTCCGGTTTCATTATTCATTGAACATTGCCGGTCTAATTAGTTACACCACTTGACATTTGATACGTGGCCAAGAAAAAAGGGGCTAGAAAGCCTTCGATACTGACTTCGTATCATGCCGTTTCTCTTCACAAGAATTATTTATGCAAGGTAATCAAATACACTAACATAACCAGATTAACTTCACTTCTTTTTTTTCCTGCTTGTTGATATTATCATCAATTGTAACATTATTAAATAATAAACCATAAATTACAGAAGAAAAACAAAACAAACCAACAAGAATTGTGCCAGTTTGTTAAAAGTTACACGTTTTCACAAGCTTTTTATTTTATTTTGGTACATTCGACCTTGTCACTTCTCTCACAATTTAATATAAGAATTCTACCCGTTCCTGTTTTAGACTATAATGGTCATTTTCTAAGCTCAACTTACACCCTTGTCATTAGCTGAACTACAGGGAGTGTAGTGGCTAATGTACGGATCTGCGACATCGTAGTAAGCGAGTTCAAACTCTTGTCGCACAATGACGTTTACTTTCGGACTATAATTGAATACTCAATAAGAAAGAATAAAACAAAACGACATCGGCATGAAATTGTACAAAATTATATTACTCCCAGATCCACCCTGACCCGTAATGGTAATACCTGTTGGGATCCCATCTATGGGTTAAATAGATCAAAAAATTAATTTACAACAAAAGTGTTTTAAAAATTGAGTTTGAAAAAATTGAATACCAAACAAGAATGAATAAAACAAAAACGTCTTCGGCATAAAATAACCCAATAGGAGTTGACATGTCGTAAAATCCAACCAACCAACCAGCCAACCAACCAGCCAACCAACCAAATTTTCTTGGTATTTTCAAGCTGTATGAGGGCATATTTCAAAGCACACTATCTCTATTCACATCAGAACTCATTCTATTTAAATATGATATCGGGGGTGTTCACATAGGGATTATTTTCACGGTAGGTTTGCAGTGGCAAGAGAGCAACTGTGAGTGGCCTAAAGTAGGTAAAGAGTTAAATCACTTACTAAATCATATTTTCTTTCTTTTTTCTGTGATCTCATTTTAGTCCATTCTTCTTGTTATCCATTCTTTTATCTTTATTTCTGAAGGGCTTACTGTGGGGTCAAAATGATGGGAGAACCACTGTGAGCGATTTAAAGTAGGAAAAGAGTTAAATCACTTACTAAATCACTTTTTCTTTCTTTTTTTCTGTGATCTCATTTATCCACGTTTTTATCTTTATTTCTTAGCTATGTTTGCATATTTATTATGGACCAATCCATTATAATTTTTAGGGTATGACAGAAGACTAACCAGAAGAATACAACGCTAACTCAAATAGATATAATTTCTGAGGTCTCTTTTTAGTCTATTCTTCATTGTTATCCACCTTTTCTTATCTTTATTTCATATCTCTGTTAACACATTTCACGTGGATCAACCCATTTTAACTTTTAGGGCATGTCAGGAATAATACACCTAATGTATAATTCTACATCGCGACAATGATGGGTTTCGTTTAAGAGATCACATGACACATCACTTCCGGATTTAACAGTTAAAAATGCCTGTTTCGTCTAACTTATAGGAAGAATGAAGAAGAAAAAAACCCTACAAAACAACGTACTTTCCTTGGAAGTAAATATTATTCATGTAGCCCATTCGCTTTAATACATTCATAGATAATCAATCCACCATTGTTTTGCAATTACCGTTAATCTTTAAAAGTAGTTTGTTTCACACAGAAAATGTGTGATACAACGGCGCATTGTGGCACTTGTTTGAGTTATGCACATGCGCAACAACGACATTCCCGGAAGCTATGAAGAAACAAGCGCTTTATGAGACCAGCATTTTGTCTGCCGGTCCGTTTCTGCGCAACGTTTTGATAAATATCGTCTTTCTTATCATATTTTCGTTTTATTTTTATTTTTTTGTCTTTCTTCTTTCTTTTATTTTCTTTCTTACGTCTTGCCTACAATATCTGTGAGTCCGCCATTATCTCTTATATCCTAAAGGTATTCGAATGTTCAAAATTTCACACGGCTCGCTATAGTCGACTGAAGGCGACATAGCTGTTTCTTTTCTTTCTTTGTGACTCTTCTTTCTTTCTTTTTTTTTTTTTTTTTAAATATGTCACTCTTTCCTAGAATGCATATATAAGAAATGTCACAAAAAATAGTTCTTATGTGTTAGGTAAATGTTTGGTTCCAAACCCTAGCATCCGTTTAGATTATCAGATAGAGACCATTTAAAAAAAAAAAAAAAAAAAAAAAAAAGAAAGAAAGATGGCGCTCAGAAAAAAAAATGGCGTACACCAAATGAAATCGGTGATCTAATTCGTTGTAAATTGTACACAACAAAACAGCACGAAATACACATATATTTCGATTGGTGTTAAACTGATGCGTATCGAATGACAATTCTAAATGAAAAATGTCCATCTATCAACATACTGAGAGAAACATTTTTCTCGCTAATATCAATATCGGGAGCCTCGTTCTGGTCTGAAACAAAGAAAAGGGCGCGTATGAGGGTTATGAAAATCTGCCACCTTCCACGTTATGGCAATCTTATATTGAATCACTCGCCGGTATCAAATAGAAAAATGTTATCGCTACGTGCAGTGCCACGTTTCTTATCTCGGAAATCTTCGTGGAAAATCCCTTGCAGTTAATGTCAGATATAATAGCCGATCTATATATAAAGGGGTCTGTTTAGCTCAGTCGGTAGAGTATTGGCCAAGGAATCGGAAGGTTCCGGGTTTTATACCTGTCCCCGACAACTCAGCGTATAAGTTGCATAGCTTGGGTAATCTGATATTTGCGGTAAATCATATAGGAGCTGACTGTAGGTGTGATGCTCCGCCTCAACAAAATAATCTTCCTGGTCGAGCACAAGTGATTTAGAGTAATGGAAAATACCCGTAAATAATTGGCAAGGCTTAACCTTTCACTGACCGTTTAGCTGTTCTCTGATTGGTCAGCCCAATCGCTGAACAACTTAGATATTCAGTTTTACCTGGCTGACCCAATGACTCCCACAAGTACTTTCTCTCCGCGCAGGCGGTTATAACTTGGGTAGAAATAATAATTAAAAGAATATTAAGTCTTGTTTTTTTTTAATAAGAACTAGAACGGACCCAAAGATGAAGAATCGCCTAAGATCAATAAAGCTGCCATTGACTGATACATCCAACTCCTGTTGGGGGATTGGTAAATCTATACATATATAAAGGGCAGTTATGTGTATATGTATGTCCGGAGGAAACTTCGAAAATAAAACAATTAACGACAAAGTAAATACATATACACATTATATATCACGAGGGCTTAGTTTTTGACCAAAAATATTGAAGATTTGATTTATATTATCGAATACAATTAAAAATTAAATTGTATTACAAAATAACAAAATTAATTTGAAATTCAGCAAATCGGGTCATTTATATTTTATTTAAAAAATATAGTTAATCATTGAATTAAAATTTCTTACTATATCATTATGTGATATCATTTTCTCTACTCTGACGAAAAAAATTCCCTGACCTTCCACCAGGCCGGATTAAGATAAGCTCTTTTTTGCGCGGTGATTTTTATGGGTCATCCAGCGAGGATCAAACTCGCTATTCAGTAGTAATAGATCTGCAAACGATTATTAAACCATGTTTTTCTCCTCTACTCGGGTTTCGCCGGGTAGCCGCTGCTAGTACGAGATATGCCAGAAAAGTTCGAGGACTGGTGTCACAAAAAATTCATTTAAAATCTAAAATCCAAACTACAAGTTATCCCCTTTAAAGTAATCCCCCTGGAGTCTAATGCACTTTCCCATCCTTCACCTCCATGCTTGCATGCACTCCTGGAAAGATTCTTCCGTGATTCTCCCTATCACTGTCGTCACGGTCTTTTTGATGTCGGGCACATCCTAAAAATGGGTTCTCTTGATGAAGCCCTTGAGCTTGAGGAAGAGGAAAAATCATATAAGCCAGGTCGGGTGCGTAGGGAGGTTGCTCCAGCATAGTGATGTTCTTCTGGCCAGAAACTTTCGGATACTCAGGGCAGGGGTGTTGTCATGGTGAAGTGCCCATGAGTTGTCCTACTACATCTCTCATCTCTTCTCGCGCACTGAACGAAGCAAACACCGCAAGATCTCTTTGTGGACATGCTGGTTCCTGGCCCAGGAGAACATCACTGTGCTGGAGCAAACTTCCTACGCGCCGGACCTGGCTCTATGTGATTTTTCCTATTCTTAAGCTTAGTAAATAACAACGTAGCGTAGTATCCCGTAAAATACTTTATGGTAAATTGGCAGATGACACGCGAAGGACAGGAGCCCCCCCAAAAAGGGGTTAAAAAAACATAATAAGACAACGCTGAAGAAACGCACCATCACACCCAAAGCCTGGAAGATCTGACCTCAAACAGATAGGGTTGCTGAGACGCGTGCCACACAGGAGCTGAGTGGCTCAATATGGAGATGAACAGGGCTGCAGAACGGCGACGTCTTCGTCGTCATGAACCACCAAATGCAGATGGGAATTTCCCTTGTAATGTTTGTGACCGCATCTGCATGTCCAGAATTAGACTAACTAGCCAAGCATGCATATTTACATATTAGATGACGTCATAGAACGCACAAACACACACACACACACACACACACACACACACACACACATATATATATATATTTATTTATTCATTTATTTACCAACCCCTCCACATGAATAGGATGTGACACAAGGTCAATTTCTTAAGCAGATTTTAACTGGTTTGAATTCAAATAATGCTGTTACTATTTAAATTCTACTTTTTAATTATCTTCCCAAATATGAATCAAATCTTCATTATTTTTACTCTAAAATCAATATCTGGAATGTTTATATATATTTACTTTGGCTGAACTTGCACAACGGTCGGAAAATTAAAACGGAAAGTTTTTTTGAGGTCCCCATGACAGTTTAACTACAGTCTGTGGATTAACTTTTTGCGAATTGGGTTACGGTTTAGGGGTTTGGAGATTAAGATTACTTAAAAAAATTTACTATTATTAATTAGCCATTGAAAATTATTGAACCCAACTGTAGACACATTTGTCTCAGTTGTTTGTGTTAGTATTGCAATGTATAATTTCAATTAAACTTGGTTTTAAAAAATAATTTTTCAACATTAAATGTATAGTAATTTGTTTTTTTTATTGTCTTTTTAATAGGTAATAAAAAAAACAACTACCTTAATCCCAAAACCCCTAAACCGTAACCCAATTCGCAAAAAGTTAAACTGTCATGGGGGACCTCCAAGAAACTTTCCGTTTTAATTTTCTGACCGTTTTGCAAGTTCAGCCTTTACTTTGTCGTTAATTGTTTCTTTTTTATAGTTTCCCCGGACATACATACATACATACACACAACTGCCCTTTATATGTGTACTAGAAGTGGTTACCTGGCGTCGCCTGGGTAGAGGGGGGATTTTTTTAAGTTAGTCTCACAGATCTATTATTACTTATCGAGAGTGAGATCTTCACTGGCTGCCGCATAAAAATCCCCACGGAAATATATAACAATATAGTAAGTAATTTCCATTCAATGATTTACAATTTAAAAAAAAGAAGATATAAATGATGCAATTAATTCAATCAATCAATATTATATTTCAAAGCAAAAAAAAATACATAAAAAAGATAAACAAAATAACATGCAAATGACTTTCCCTTCTGTTACTTTTCAAATTTGAATTTTTATATATTCCCAAATATAACTAAAATCTTCATTATTTTTGCTCAAAAACCAAGCCCTTGTGATATTTAATGTATATATATATATATTTACTTTGTCGTTAATTGTCTTATTTTCGAAGTTTCCTCCGGACATAAAGATACACACAACTGCCCTTTATATATGTATAGATAGATAGATAGATAGATAAGTGAGTACGTTTCGTAGATCAAGGAAAAGAAACGAGGGTATTTAATACTTATATAGCAATTGTCCTTTTCCTCGTTATTTCTAAGCAGTTCTGGAGATCAACATTCCCCAAAATCATTTACCTTGCTTTATTAACTAATGAAACCAACAAGGAAATAATCTCAAACAAAGAAAATGGTTAAAAGAGAGTAAAAAAAAAAGAAGAATAGTAACGAAGAAAGATTGCAACGTTTCACACACACAGATACACAGACATTGACTTTCTCTTTCTTTTCTTCCTCAGAGAGAACTTTAGCACACAATCAGGTTTTTTTTTGTTTTTTGTTTTTTTTTCTGACCTCGCCTGTAAAGGTGTGAAAGATCATAAACAATCTTTTAAGACTTCTCGTTTTGATAGTTTCTTTTGGATTTATTACACCAACAATGTCAGTGGCATTCATTTTAGTTATTTCCTTTTTCTTCTTCGTATTTTCAACTGTTTTATTTTTTGTGGGGAGGTGTATTCTTTCTTTTCTTGTTGTTGTTGTTGTTGTTGTTGTGTTGTTCTTCTTCTTCTTCTTCTTCTTCTTCTTCTTCTTCGTAATATTTCTTGTACATGCCTCTTTGGCGTTTCTTCTTGTTCTTGTTTTTTGTCTTGTTCTTGTTCTTCTTGATCTTGTTCCTCTTGTTGTTGTTCTTGTTGTTCTTGTTGTTCTTGTTCTTGTTCTTGTTCTTCTTGTTCTTCTTGTTCTTTTTCTTTCTTCTTCTTCTAGTAGTAGTAGTAGTAGTAGTAGTAGTATTTCTTGTACATGCCTATTTGGCGTTTCCTCTTGTTCTTGTTTTTGTTCTTGATCTTATTCTTGTTCTTTTTCTTGTTCTTTTCTTCTTCTTTTTCTTGTTGTTGTTGTTGTTGTTGTTGTTGTTGTTGTTGTTCTTCTTCTTCTTCTTCTTCTTCTTCTTCTTCTTCGTAATATTTCTTGTACATGCCTCTTTGGCGTTTCTCTTGTTCTTGTTTTTTGTTCTTGTTCTTGTTCTTCTGATCTTGTTCCTCTTGTTGTTGTTCTTGTTGTTGTTCTTGTTCTTCTTGTTATTCTTGTTCTTCTTCTTCTTTTCTTGTTCTTTGTTCTTCTTCTTCTTCTTCTTCTCGTAGTAGTAGTAGTAGTAGTAGTATTTCTTGTACATGCCTATTTGGCGTTTCCTCTTGTTCTTGTTTTTGTTCTTGATCTTATTCTTGTTCTTTTTCTTGTTCTTTTCTTCTTCTTTTTCTTTGTTGTTGTTGTTGTTGTTGTTGTTCTTCTTCTTCTTCTTCTTCTTCTTCTTCTTCTTCTTCGTATATTTCTTGTACATTCTTTGGCGTTTCTTCTTGTTCTTGTTTTTGTTCTTGTTCTTCTTGCTTCTTCTTCTTCTTCTTTCTTCTTGTTCTTCTTCTCTTCTTCTTCTTCGTAGTAGTAGTAGTAGTAGTAGTAGTAGTATTTCTTGTACATGCCTATTTGGCGTTTCCTCTTGTTCTTGTTTTTGTTCTTTTCTTATTCTTGTTCTTTTCTCTTCTTTTCTTCTTCTTTTTCTTGTTGTTGTTGTTGTTGTTCTTCTTCTTCTTCTTCTTCTTCTTCTTCGTAATATTTCTTGTACATGCCTCTTTGGCGTTTCTTCTTGTTCTTGTTTTTGTTCTTGTTCTTGTTCTATCTTGTTCCTCTTGTTGTTGTTCTTGTTGTTCTTGTTCTTGTTCTTCTTGATTTGTTCCTCTTGTTGTTGTTCTTCTTGTTCTTGTAGTAGTATAGTAGTAGTAGTAGTAGTATTTCTTGTACATGCCTATTGGCGTTTCCTCTTGTTCTTGTTTTTGTTCTTGTTCTTATTCTTGTTCTTTTTCTTCTTCTTTTCTTCTTCTTTTTCTTGTTGTTGTTGTTGTTGTTGTTCTTCTTCTTCTTCTTCTTTTGATTTTGTTCTTGTTTTACGGCATATCAACCTCAATGGGTCATTTAATGCAGACTACGTTTTTTAAATGATTTGGTGATAATGTTTAATTTTCTAAAGATTTTGTTTTAATTTTTTTTGGAAGATCTTTAGATTTTGTTGTAGATGTGTGCCTATTTTATGTATCCAAGTAGTTTTTCTGGGTTTATTTGGTAGAATATCTGTTTTAGATTTGTTGTTTGGTAGTATTTTTTTCGTATTTGTTTTAGGTTGCTACATTCTGTTAAAATGTGTTTGATTGTGTAGGGTTTTTGGCATGGTATGCAATATGGGGCTGCTTCTTTTTTGAGGAAGTATGAATGGGTAATGTATGAGTGTCCTATTCTTAGTCTGGATAATTCTTCTTCTTCTTCTTCTTCGTAATATTTCTTGTACATGACTCTGACGTTTCTTGTTGTTGTTGTTGTTGTTGTTGTTGTTGTTGTTCTTCTTCTTCTTCTTCTCTTCTTCTTTTTCTTCTTCTTCTTCTTCTTCTTGTCTCCCCTATGAACAATCATACAATGACATGTCTAATTTTCAACTTTATTAATCTTTCAAAAAATTCAGTTAAACACAATTCAAAAATTCGAAAACTGAAATATTTCAAAGTTGTAATTTCCGTATAATACTGAACATTTCCAGTCTAAAAATAATAATAGATTAATCTTTTTAGGGAGACAAAGAGACGTACCGAGGTGTTTATCAACTCCTAAAAACAGGCTGAACAGATTTTTGGATATATATATATATATATATATATATATATATATATATATATATATATATATATATATATATATATACATATATATATATATTGGGAGAATATGTGCTTAATTGAAGTCATACCTAATTTGAAAATTAATTAGTTGATAATTAATGAATTAGGCGAATATATCTGTTCAAATGTAAGGCGTAAACAAATCGAGAAAAATTCGATCTCTGTATGTACATTTCAGCATATTATGCCTCATCAGCAAAGATATAGACAGGAACCCGCTTTGTGTGTGATTCGAACCCAGAGATCGACTTTTTCTCGATTTGTTTACGCCTTACATTTGAACAGATATATTCGCCTAATTCATTAATTATCAACTAATTAATTTTCAAATTAGGTATGACTTCAATTAAGCACATATTCTCCCCAAAATTGTCTGCTATCGCCATCTCAAACAAACTGTTTGTGTAGTCATCTCTCTCTTTCTCTCTCTCCTCTCTCTTCTCTCTCTTCTCTATATATATATATATATATATATATATATATATATATGTGTGTGTTGTGTGTGTGTGTGTGTGTGTATGTATGTGCGTGTGTGTGTATGCGTGTGTGTGTGTATGTGTGTGTGTGTGTGTGTTTTGTTGTACTCAACGGACAATTCTTGTCTGACGAGTTTCTTTTATATCCTTTCCAATTGTCTGGTCATCTTTTTTATATCAGGGTAGAATTAGTGAATCAAAGGTTCTTACACTAGTACTTTCTGCACTACCTAGTGCCATCATCAGGTGGTCTCACCACTTCATATCTGATGATGGCACTAAGTAGTAAGTTCCATTCATTCTTCATTTCTATGTTGGTAAATACAGCTTTAACCTTGGTACTTTTTTGACACACCTTGTATTCTGAAAAAAGAATAATGAATGAAACGTTATTTTTTTTAGAATACAAAGTGTGTCAAAAAGTTTTTAAAAATCACGACACTTTTTTCACACACTTTGTATATTTTAAATGATATAAATTTTTAAACACCCTGTATAATATCATGTATAATATCAAATGATATCATTTTTTAAACACCCTGTATAATATCAAATGATATCATTTTTTAAACACCCTGTATATATCAAATGATATCATTTTTTAAACACCACTGTATAATATCAAATGATATCATTTTTTAAAAACACCCTGTATAATATCAAATGATATCATTTTTTTAAAACACCCTGTATAATATCAAATGATATCATTTTTCAAACAGCCTGTACATATCAATTGATATCAAAGATTTTTAAACCTTTGGTGCGTCTTAAATGATATCCAATTTTCTGAAACGTCCTGTACATCTGAAATAATACGAAATTGTTTTAAACAACCTGAATAAAATGGAGATTGAAATACAACCAAATATTCCACAAAAAAGATATGAGTGGAGTTCAGTCGCGTCAGAAAGAGAAAATGGATCGCGAAATGTCTTTAATTCGACCCGCTAATTAATAATCGCCTCCGTGCCAGATGCGAATTCTCAGTCCCGTCCCCCGTTGGGAACCTTTTGCCCTATCCTCACGCCGTTGTCCTACAGCTGACTTGACCCGTGAATCCAATCTACCATTCATCTCTTTGTGTTCCACTTCCACATAAACCTTCAAAGCTGCTGGCACGTGATATTCTTCATCTCTATAGGCATCCATCAAAACACCTCCGCCCCCATTCACCCCAACAAAAAAAAAGAACCTAAAATTTGTTATTTGTGAATTTCCAATTCTAGTTTGTTGTTCATTGTTCCTTATTTATTTAATTTTTTTGTGATATTTGCTTAAATACCACCGACGGCGTCTTTAAGTTGGATGGGAAATTACCTAAAAAAGTGATCATTTACCAAAAAAAAGTCGATATCAGCCAAACAGTGAGGAAGTCTATCTCCTTTTCACTAGCGCCTGACCAAGGAGATTAGATTTTCGCCTGAGTAGGAGCGTCACACCTACCATCAGCTCCTTACTTTAGAGCAAAGATCCCTGTGCTACTCATACGCTGAGTTGGCGAGGGCCGGTATCGAACCAGGAAACTTGTGATTCCTAGGCTGGTGCTTAACCGACTGAATTAAACCGACCCTAGACGAATCAGAAATGCCATTGCCTTAGCTGTCTTCAAAGACGATTAGTGTAGATGTAATGAAAGATAGATTGATAGATAGATAGGGTGAGAGAGAGAGAGAAAGGGAGAGAGAGAGAGAGAAAGAAAAAGGGAGAAAAAAAGAAAGAAAGAAAGGGAGAGAGAGAAAGAAAGAGAGAGAGAAAGAAAGAAAGAAAGAAAGAAAGAGAGAGGGAGAGAGTTTGAGAGTGAGATTTGAACATTTAACACAGAACAAGAAAGAAATAAAGAAAGAAAGAAAGGGAAAGAAAGAAAGAAAGAAAGAAAGAAAGAGAGATAGAGAGATAGAGATAGAGAGTGAGAGGGAGAGGAGATTTGAACGTTTAACACAGACCAAGAAAAATTACTACAACTCAAAACGATAAAAGACAATCGCCCAGTCGACGGGGCTTAGAATATGCTGTCTGTATCTCTTGCAGAGAGGGTAAGAACCCTCCCTCCTCCTCAAAAAAAAAAGAAGAATGTCTTGAGTATGGCACTAAACTGCATCTGATGGTGAGTCCTAGAGATCTGGAGTGTGTAGAGTACCCTTATATTGCCATTACTCCCATGTCCACTATTATCCGGAGTGATAGTACTTGTTAGGATCCCATCTAAGGGTCCAATTGATCCGTTTGAAAATTATCAGATAGAAATACTTAATACCATATAATGTGTAAATTATTTGAATTAAGAATAGTTTCTTCAATCTATATCTGTTTACTAAGGATTATTATTACCAATTACTTAAAAAACATATAACTGTGCGCCAATTATTTGTATTCGATGGTTCGATTTAGTCACTTTGTTTTAAAGGCATATCAACCTTTGTGAGTTATTTAATGCGAAAGCCATTCTTGTAGATTAGGGATCACCAAACCTTTTTCACGATCGGCCAGATAATAGAAAAAAATATTGAGCGCGGGCCACATTATTAAATCGCAATTATTTATTTCGAATCAGATCGCTTCAAATTAAAAATTTGATCAATTGTAATTTTATCAATGCACTAACGTGCTGTCCTGACTAAATTCTGTGGGCAGCAACCCACAAAAAAGCAGCTGTACGGCCTCCTATCAGATTTAATTATATTTCCTTGCATTACACACACACACAGTTCTCCTAGACTGGTTACCTAACTATTGGTTCGTATTGCCGGATTATTTTTGTAGTATCTAGCGAGAATTTGCTGATGTATTTGCCATATGTCATAGACCGAATACTTTCTGCCCTATCGTGGGCCATCTTCAAGGTATTTTGAAACCGTACAACAATGGGCTATTCCATTTACCATTTATATAGGTTGTGTTTATTATTGTTGTTGTTATTATTATTAGTTTTATTATTATTATTGTCATTATTATTACTACTTTTGCTATTATAATTTTATAGTAATTATAGGCATTTTAGAATGTTGGTGCTATTATCAAAGTTTATTTTGTTTAGTTTTGGATTTTTGTGTCTAATATGCAGTGCTTCTAAGATTTTTAATCGTTGTTTACATGATTGTGTTTCTATAATGGTAGTGTTATCATTAAGTATTTTCCGGAATTTATTATTGGGACAAGAGTGTGATTTTAGATGTTGGGCTATTGAGCTATTGTCTGTGAGGTGCATTGTAAGCCGTCTGGAAAGGGTAGTTGTGGTTACACCAATGTATATATTTTTGTTAGAGATACATTTTCCTAATGAACATTTAAATAGATATACCACATAGGTTTTTTGTAACGGTGCAATTGAGGGGGAGGAATTATTTTTAAGGATTAGGTTTGATGTTTTAAATTTTTTTATAGTATACTATAAGTTTGAGTTTTTTACTAGGGTCATTAGGGAATATATTATTTTTAATTAAAGTACTCGGTCTATGACATATGGCAAATACATCAGCCAATTCTCGCCAGATATTACAAAAATAATCCGGCAATACGAAAAAACTAAGGATAAAACTTGAAGACAGAAAATGGCTGCATTATTTAACAATATATATATATGTATATACATATATATTGGGAAAGGCATACATCTAAATACTCTCCCCCAGCTATGGATAAATAGTATTGCAGACTGAGCTCTTTATTGTTAGTTAGATAACCAGTCGAGGAGAAGGAAAACTCTGAATTCAAACCTATTGAACTCCTCTTAAGAAATTGACCTTGTGTTACATCCTACTCGTGCTGAGGGGGTTGGTAAATATACACACACACACATATATATATATATATATATATAATATATATATATATATATGATAAGTATTAACTTACCGGTGGGTATAAGAACGATCGTTGGAAGCGCATAATATCCAGAGGTTAAGGTTGAGAAAAAACAAATACAAAGTGCTCAATACAATGTAGAGCATAAATTTATTTAAAGAATGGAAATGAGTAACCTACTCGAGTTTCATCGATAGATTCTTCAGGGTTACTTTTAAATTAATCGAGTTTACGATTAATCTTTGGTGTTATAAACATGCCCGTTGGAACGGGCATGTTTATAACACCAAAGATTAATCGTAAACTCGATTAATTTAAAAGTAACCCTGAAGAATCTATCGATGAAACTCGAGTAGGTTACTCATTTCCATTCTTATATATATATATATAATTTTATATACCAGCCCTTGCGGAGAGAAAAAACCCGGCAGAGAGTTTGATTGTAAAAATATACTACCAAACATCAACCAGAAGAAAAAATTTTTGAAAAAAAGAAGACCAAGATATTCGTACCAACAAAAAATAATCTATTGTATAGTATTTGGCCAAAAGAAAAAACAATTTATATGCATATATATGTATATAAGATATATATATATTCATATAACCGCTAGGAGAAGCTAATTTGTAAAAAGTGCTCGATACCTAAGTAGAGCCAAGTAATAAGGATATCTACTGAGTCTGACTCAGTAGATATCCTTGAATTGACGAATGTACAATCCACTTGAGGATGATATGAGAGAGTAAATATGAATAATTAAGGGAGACTAAAAGTAGAAAGGCTTTTTCTTAAAAATAACTGCACCGATGAGAGGAGGGAATCTGTTATGTCATTGCGAAAAGACACAATGGCTTTGTTTTCATTGTTTAAATTTTAAAACGAACATTTTCAAAACACTTTCGGCTCATCAGATTATAGGTGAGTCGGGTTAGTTATGTCCGCGTGAAATTACGAATTAGAAGGTTATTTTTATCTTGGTTTTGGCGTGTTTTGGGGAAGACTTACCCCTCTGTAGAAGTGCAGTCGGTGCATTCTAACGCCCCAGCGGATAGGGCGGATTTTTATCTTGTTAAATCTGATTATTAAGTAACTCAGAAAAAGTATTATATATATATATATATATATATATATATATATATATATATACATGTATATTATATATATTCATATATATATATATATATATATATATATATATATATA
>CM042150.1:36926733-36929233 GCA_023376005.1 Doryteuthis pealeii | reverse complement strand
TAATTTTTTCAAACTTTCTTTTGTAGACACGCTGTATAAATTGGTGATCATTTTCACTAGTGACTTTGAAGATTACTGGGATTCATAATAAATCAAATTAGAACTATTAAAATTCGAATGAATGAATGATACACTATCCGGGTGGAATTGGCTGATGAATTTGCCATAACTGATTTATTTCCAAACGTCCATTCTTCGAATGAGAGCATATATCCCTGCACCCGTAAAATTCTGTTTACTATTCTTTGAGCCACTTCCTCACAACAGATTTCACTTCCTCATCACTGAAATAATGCTTGCCTCTCTTCGGCCGCATGAAAGATGGTTTGAGAGCAAACATTATTCCAGTGACGAGGAAGTGAAATCTGTTGTGAAGAAGTGGCTCAAAGAATAATCAACAGAATTTTACGGGGCAGGGATACATGCTCGGATTCAAATTGAAACATTGCTATTAATAGAAACGCTGACTATGTGGTGAAGTAGGGATGTGATCCACGGATGACCTGCTTCATTTTTATGTACGATACATGTTCCTGTGTTGATAATTATGTTGGATTATTGTTGTATATAAGGTGTGCGACAATGCACCGCTTAAATTTATAGACTGGGCGAGGGCACGTGGTCTATTCCTCCGCCAATCAACTGTCATAATGCGTGGCTGATTGACTACTTAATAGTTGATACTGACAGACTTCCATTTGCAATCATTGATGAAGGACTTGCAATACTGAGGAGCACCAAGGAACAACCAAAGGATTATTTACCAAGGATTCCCGCTTGACAAGCGCTCTTGCTTGAAGCCTAAATTATACCTGTGTTTTTAACAGAAATCTATCATTAATATAAACTAAACTCCCAGTGTACAGTCAATGGGAGTATTTGATTCATACCCACTTGTATGGACTGGGCACAATGCCTCGTTTTAATATGGGCCCACCCACAAGCCAAAGCTCATGGGTGGGAAAGAACAAAAATTGCGTCGATCCCCTCCTCATTCCCCTCAAGGGGGCGCCTCAGACGCTGGTCAATAAACCCAGCCTTGCCCCCAAGGGGGCAGGTATTGCCTGGGGGAAAGCCTCCTGGGATCGACGCTATTATTTGTACTTTACCCTGATCCAGTGGCCGAAGCACACTGGACCCCCGCCCCGAAGGACGACTATGTCAGGGAAGTATGTCAGTGTACAGTCAATGGGAACAGTGAGACTGCTTCTTATTTGTCAATTTGTCAAGTCTTATCTCTATAGAAGAAAGTGTCAAACGCAATGGTTTTTGAATTTCCAAATTGTTCCTGTACTTCGTTTTTATCACACCCGTTGTTGAAAAAGCAGCCTCGCATAGGTATATTATGGAAATGGAAGAAGCATATTAAGAGTGAAATTTACAAAAAAGAATGCGATATTAATACACAAATAGGAAAGGCATGGTCGGTCACAAACCAATTATCAGTCATATGGAGGTCCGATCTCACTGACAAGTTAAAGCAACAATTCTTCTAAGCCGTGGTTATATCTGTACTGCTGTATGGCTGCACCACTGAACTAACGAAGCGCCTTGAGAATAAGTTGGATGGGAGCTGCACAAGAATGCTGCGTGCAGTCTTGAACAAATTGTGGAAACAGCACCCCACAAGGAAGCAGCTGTATAGCCACCTGCCCACTATCTCACAAACCATCCGAGTAAGACGGACTAGGCATGCAGGACACTACTGGAGAAGCAAGGATGAGTCGCACTATTAGATGCAGTTTAGTGTCATACCCAGAAATCATCATAGTTTGTATGCATTTAGTGCACCAAAGACTGTCACTAAAGAATTGGCCTGCTGAGTCACTTGCGCAGATGCAGATAATTTTTTTTTATTTTTAGACACTACGCCATCGTCCTTAGTGAACGGAAAGGATCCAATAATAATAGTGTCATACTCTTTTTGGTGCTGGGAGAGTTACCCCCACACACACACACACAGACAATCACCATCACCATACTGCTGGGGATACAGTTAGCGTATTTATTCTAAGTTCGGCCGACAGTGCGGACAGACACCTGATGAAGACCAGAAGATGCCGCGGTCGAAATACTGTGACGGAATAATCAGTGATTGAGAAAATAAATTAAACAGAATGAAATCAGTGCATAATAGTAAGAGTCACCCGCCCCAAAAATTCAGGCATAAAAAAAAAAAAGAAGAAGAAATGGAAAAAGACGAATCTGTCACCGTTGTGATAATACGTAAACAGTTAAAGCCATTAACGTGTCGCGGCTTTTACATCGGACTAGGCGTGCACGGTGGAAATGATCCAACGACGAAGTGTGAAGAGTGTGTCTGACTGATAATATCAGCAGCAGTCACACACTTGCACAGAACAAAAGAAGTTACGTCAACTTGCAATGAAACGAGGCCAGGGGTCAGAGAAGGAGAAGGGGGACAAAGAGCGCACACGTGAGAGAGAGGGGGGGAGAGAGAGAGGGGAGAGAAAGAGAGAGGGGAGGGAGAGACAGAATG
>CM042150.1:36904233-36921733 GCA_023376005.1 Doryteuthis pealeii | reverse complement strand
TTGTTCGTTTTATACAGTATTTCTTTACATGCCATTTTGGACATACTTTATATTTTCATATCAATTTTGCCAATTCTCTAACATTTTATAAATGTTCTTATCAGTTCCACGCAGACAAAATCATCAAGATTTTCTTTTTCTCTCACAAATCACTTTTCATTTAATTTGATTAAATATTTAAAAACGGATTTAGACGCTGACCAGCAAGAGACATTCCCACACAACTATTTTATTCATCTATCTATCTATCTATCTATCTATCTATCTATTTGTCTATTTGTCTATCTATCTATCAATATATAATCAATAGTAATATTATGGATTTGGACTCATAACTTAAGTTTCATGGTTATGCAATCCTCAGATGAGTCAAATGGTTGAGATTTTAAAAACCAGTCTGGTTTTTAAAATCTCAACCATTTGACTACTGGTTTTTAAGATCTCAACCATCTGAGGATTGCATAACCATGAAAATTTAAGTTATGTGTCCAAATTCATAATATTACTATTGATTATAAACCTGCTCTGCTTTATTAGCACTGAGCACCTTTTCATGCCAATACTTTTATTTATTTTCTCATTTATTCTCTTTTCATTATACATTATCTATCAATATAAATATAAATATATATATATATATACATATGAATAGATAATAATAATATAATAATAATAATAATAATAATAATAATAATAATAATAATAATATGGGGATGGAATTCGGAATAGAAAATGTGTTATGCTCGTAATAAAAAAAGGGGAAAAAAAATTAATGGACGGAATACAACTACCAAATCAGGACACTATAAAATCACTTGAAGAAAAAGAAAG
Organism: Doryteuthis pealeii; assembly: GCA_023376005.1. Lineage (NCBI taxonomy): Eukaryota > Metazoa > Mollusca > Cephalopoda > Myopsida > Loliginidae > Doryteuthis > Doryteuthis pealeii. The sequence continues at coordinate 36,920,902 of CM042150.1, read as the reverse complement.
TCACAAATACTTAGGAATTTTAGAAGCAAACAATATCAAACAAACAGAGATGAAAGAAAAAGTTTTAAAAAGATTACCTCAGAAAAACAAGAAGACTCTTAGAAACCAAGCTCAACAGCAGAAATCCTATCAAAGGAATAAATACCTGGGCCGTCCCCGTTATAAGATACTCTGGGCCATTCTTAAAATGGACAAAAGAAGAACTCAAACAGATCGACTAAAGGACTAGGTAATTAATGACGATGCACAAGGCTAGAGATGATAAAGATAGGCTATATGTATCAAGCAAAGAAGGTGGAAGAGATCTTGCCAACATAGAGGACTGTGTAGAGGCCACAATCCAAGGAGTCGAAGAATACACAAAAAAGAGCAAAGAAAGTTTACTTATGGTAGCCAACAACAGCAGATGTAATATATGGACAAACAGAAAAACAACGAAAACAAGAAAACAAGAGATGGGAAGAAAAACAATTATATGGACACTTCAAACAACAAATCGGAGAGGTTGCACATGAAAGACTTGGGCATGGTTAAGAAGAGAGAAACTGAATCGCTAATAATTGCTGCACAAGATGATGCCATAAGAACGAATTATATCAAAGCAAAAATAGATAAGACTCAACAAACCAATAAATATAGACAGTCGAGACTGTAAACCATGTATTAAGCGAATGAAGCAAACTAGTACAACAGGAATAAAAAGCTAGGCACGACTGGGTTAGGAAGGTGATCCACTGGGAATTATGCAAAAAACAAAAGTTTGACCATACAACAAAATGGTATATGCATAAACCAGATTCTGTTCTTGAGAATGGTACACATGAAATTCTCTGGGACTTCGAGATAAAGACGGATCACCCCATCCCAGCCAGGAGACCAGACCTAGTGTTGATTAACAAAAGAAAAAAAAAAGAAAACGTGCCAACTGGTGGACTTTGTGGTTCCAGCAGATTACAGGATGAAGTTGAAAGACAACGAAAATATGGACAAACACCTGGACCTTGCCAGAGAATTGAAAAAGCAGTGGAATATGAGGGTGAAAGTGATACTAATTGTAGTTGGTGCACTTGGAACGGTCTAAAAGAATTGAGACCACCCAGACTACTGCATTGCTGCAATCGGCTAGAATACTCAGAAGTGTCCATGAAACCTGAGTGTTATCCATACACATTGATATATATATATATATAGATATATATAATGCTTATTAGCCATTGCTTATATTCGCATTTCTATCTATCTACCTCAATCAAAATGATTTTCAATCAGTTTGTTTGTTGATCTTTGCATTATTCTCTCTCCCTCCCCTCTCTTTCTCTCCCTCTCTCTCTCTCTCTCTCTCTCTCTCTCTCTCTGCGAAGTGAAACACAAACAGCCTCATCCAGGATTTGAACTCAGGGCCACCGATTTCATTTCTAATCGAGGAACCTGTTTTATGTGTCTTTGCGTACGTGTACATGTGCATACATGGGTGTGTACACACACACACACACACACACACACACACACATATATATATATATATATATATATATATATATGAAATGTTTTTTCTTAAGCGGAATCGGACAAGTTTGAATTCAGAGTTTTCCTTCTCCTAGACTGGTTACCTATGTTAAAGAGCCCATTCTTCCCTACTATTTATCCATAGCTTGAGGGAAAATAGTTGGATGCATACCTTTTCCAAGGGTATTACCACTATGTGAAAAGCAAACAGCCTCGATCAGGATTTGAACTCGGATCGACGAGTCCATTTCCTACGACTCTAACCATTACACAACGCACCTATGTCTGTACATATATGTTTATCCTGCGCAATTGATACGATCTCGTTCAAACTAATTCTGTATACTTTTATATGCGATAACATTTTTAATCACTAAAAAATATCAATATTTTACTACTGAAAAATTGGATTTTTTTCCTAATGTATTTCAGAAAAAACTCATTGGTGACAACTTGTTTCTATTGACGCCTGTACCAATAGTTTGTTTTTAAATACTAGGGCGAATTAAAAGTTTTGCAATATATAGGTAAGAGGTAATTTATGTGTTACACCTCGATGGGATGCTTCAGAGAGAGAGAGAGAGAGCGGGGAGACAGAGAGAGAGAGACAGAGACAGAGACAGACAGAGACAGAGAGAAGGTATTTACCTAACCCGCTCGCCATGGGTAGGATATGACACAAGTTCGCAAGTATGGGGTATTCAGCGAGGATCGAACTCGCTATTCAGTAGTAATAGTATTTACCCAAACCTTCACCTTGGGTAGCATGTGACACAAGATCGTAAGTATGGGGTATCCAGTGAGGATCGAACTCGCTCTTCAGTAGTAATAGTATGTACTCAAACCTTCACCTTGGGTAGCATGTGACACAAGATCGCAAGTATAGAGTATCAAGTGAGGATCGAACTTGCTGTCTAATAGTAATAGTATTTACACAAACCGTTCACACGGGTAGGATGTGACACAACATCGCAAGTATGGGGTATCCAGTGAGGACCGAACTCGCTATCAGGTAGTAATAGTATTTACCCAACCGTTCATCACGGGTAGGATGTAACACAAGAGCACAAGTATGAGGGGCATCCAGTGAGTACCGACCTCGCTGTTTAGTTGAAATGAATCTGCGAGACTAGCTTGCCATGGGTAGGATGTCATCCAAGGTGGCAAGTATCGAGTATGGGATAGCAGTTATAGCATTTACCGAAACCGTTCACCACGATTAGGATGTAACACAAGATCGCAAATATGGGTATCCAGCAAGGACTGAACTCGCTATTCAGTTGTAATGAAAAAACATTAAGATAATTATATAAGATTTCTAAGAAAGGGGTCGTTTGACCTAATTTAAATCTAAATGGACCCGATTCTTGTTGGGAAGCTAGGGCTAGCAACTTCTGAAACTTAACATACACGTATATTTCACACTCTCTTTAATCTCATAGAAAAAATCACGTATATAACGAGCAGGTAATCAAGATATACATAGAGAAGGGAAAGTGACAGGCAGAAAGTTAGTTAAGAGACGGGTCAGTTTTTTACTTAATTGCAAATTACGACTAATTAGAACCAATTATAATGTTTGTTTGTTATTCAAACATAACTCAATCCTAGAACTAAGGAATATTTTGATATTAATTTTATGTCATTAAACTAAATAGGAAAAACTTTAGCAAACAATCATTGATCCACCTCAGCTTTAGTACAATATATATATATATATATATATATATATATATATATATATATATATATTGTACTAAAGCTGAGTGAATCAATGATTATTTGCTAAAGGCTTTTTCCTATTTAGTTTAATGACATAAAATTCATACAAAAATATTCCTTAGTTGTAACGATTTATGGTTGCACATGCGCTGCAATTTTATTTTCGGTTTAATAAATTCAATGCTGCAGAGTTTGGTAATAAGTAATACCTAATAATATCAGTTTTGGTTGTATAATATTCCTCTACAAATAATAAAATCCTGCTCTCTTTGCTCAAGAAAGACTGTTGTTTTTGTTTTTTAATTAAAAAAAATTGTTTGCATGTTTTTATTTCTGCTTGATGTAAATATATATATATATATATATATATATATATATATATATATATATATATATATATGGGAAAAACCAGCTAGTGTAATGGTTAGAATCCCCCGCCTGTCAGCTTGGGTTCGAATCACACACAGAGGCGTCACCCGAATGGTTCTTCAAGATAATTCTGAGTCAGAATTATCCTGAAGAACCATTCGGGTGAAACCTAGGTAGATAGTGTCTGACTCATGTAGGTCCTTATAATCATGCTCTACTTAATGTATCGAGCACTTTTTACATATACAATTTAGAAAACTCCCCCGTGTTTTTTTCTTCTTCTTTTGGCCACTACATACGATACTGATGATTATTTTCCGAAAGTAGGATCCCATCTATGGGTTAAATAGAAAAATGTATTTATAAAAAAATTGTATTATCCATTAAGAATTGATTTATTTCAAAACTTTATCGGCATTAAATGACCCACTGAGGTTGATATGCCGTAAAACAAAACAAAACAAAACAAACCGAAAGTACGAGTGTGCCGGTCTTTGCTTCTTTTTTTTTTTTTTAGTTTTCTCTCCAGATATCAGTTTGAATTTTTATTTTATTTTGAAAAACTGAATTACCTGGGTTTTTTCCACAGCGGTAGAGGTTAGAAGTATATATATATAATATATATATATATATATATATATATATATATATATATATTATGTATGTATGTATATATATATATAAATGGTTACAACTAAGGAATATTTTGATATGAATTTTATGTCATTAAACTAAATAGGAAAAAGCCTTTAGCAAACAATCATTGATCCACTCAGCTTTAGTACAATATATATATATATATATATATATATATATATATATATATATTATATATATGTATATATATATATATAAAGAGAGAGAGAGAGAGAGAGAGAGAGAGAGAGAGAGAGAGAGATGAGAGGAAGAATGAGATGAGGTCTGTAGAGGATTGTAAGCAGTGAAATCGCCAAACATTAACGATATTTGAAAGATTTCACTTTTGTGGATGCTGTCGTCGTATTCTGCAGAAGTGTATTGTATGTTTTGTTTTGTTTTCATTCAAAATATTTTTAATTCATTTAACGACTGATAAACGATGCAACGAAAGAAAAGAAAAGAACGAATTACAGAATCAAGGAATAAAAAAAAAAAGAAGAACAAAAAAAAACCATTACAAGAGTTTTGAAAAAAACAAAAGCAAAACAAAACAAACAAAAAAAGAACTAAAATTCTTCATGTTTCACTTCTTTTTTTTTTCCACCTTCAATAAAATAACAATGTTTAAAGAAGACACACGACAAAGAGAGAGAAGAAAAAAAGACAAGTCAAGACAAGACATTTAGAAACAAAAAGCTTTGAGGTCTTTTAAATTAAAGTTCCGATCTGGTCGTAGATTGTAGATATCTGGCAAGATACAAGCAGCTCCGGCACTGGAATGTATGGCTGGTTGATTAGGGATGGAGACTATGGAGGATGCGGCGGCCACGTTGAATTTTTTGGTGGAAGCGGTGAGAGAGAGAGAGAGAGAGAGAGAGAGAGAGAGAGAGAGAGAGAGAGAGAGACGTACAAGTAAGCAGACTCCCGTGAGGGCTGCCTCGTTCTCAGACTCCCAGAGGACGGCCTTACACTTAGATTCGCTAAAGAGAGAGAGAGAGGAGAGAGAGAGAGAGAGAGAGGGAGAGAAAGAGAGGAGAGAGAGAAAGAAGGAGAAATAGAGAAAGAAAAAAAACAAAGAGACAAGAGAGACAGAGAAAGAGTGAGAGAGAGAGATAGAGAGAGAAGAAAGAAGGAGAAATAGAGAATGAAAAAAACAAAGAGACAAAGAAAGAGAGACAGACAGAGAGAGAGAGAGTGAGAGGGAGAGGGGAAGTAACTGAGACAGAAATGGGGGGTGTAAATGATACCCCAACACATCGACAATAAATAGAGGAGTGAGCGGCGTAGACTGGATCAGTTTAAGATCTATAGTTACGAACACTGAAACCTGGCCATAATCAGAAGAAAATGGATTATACACACGATTATAAGGAGGACTGATTATTTGCAGCCTCACAATGGAAAAGGAAAGAACAAAAAACGAAGACACAGGACCGATTATACAATGTAGGGAATCAGATCTCCTAAGTTGGATCAAGAGGCGCCACTGGCGTTATGGTTATCGTCAAAGAAAATGGATTCGGCGAGCCGTGTTCAAATACTGGACGAAGCAGATTGCGCTAATGCTCCTGGGACAGGTACAAATCCCCTACTTACTTGGACTTTAACTAAACGCTTGATAACCTTTACACCACGCCGACGTACCAAAATGAAATACTGCACCTCTGCATAGGGGAAAGACTCACCAATGGTGCCACCTGTTGGCCGTGGGCGTCGACCCGTGATGCTTAAGGATAGAACCCAGGTAGTGGAGCAGTCCATGACTTGCAATAATCCACTTTAGCCCTTCTTGGGCTAGACAGGCGGTCGAGAGCCCCTCCAATCAATTAGCTGGTCATGTCAAGCCCTAGCACCTATATGATGGCCCCAACCCTATTGCCCCCATGACAAGCCCCAACCCCTTTTTATTATATGGGTGCTAGAAGAGCAGTGGCTGAGGGTCTACATGTCCTGGGAATGACGTTAAACTCTATCTAATGATGAGGTTCCAGTTCTGGGGGTTTGGGAATGTGGAGCACCTCTCCATCACCATTGCTCCCTGGTCCAATCTGACCCGGAGTGGTAGTACCTGTTAGGGTCCCATCTATGTGTTAAATAGAAAAAAGTATTAATAAAAAAAGATTGTGTATCCATTAAGAATTAATTTATTTCAAAACTTTCTCGGCATTAAATGACCCACCGAGGTTGATATGCCGTAACACAAACCAAACCAAACCAAAATGAAATACAAAATTGGTTGATAAATAAAATCAATTGTGTTTTAATCAAGATTGAGCCTTCAACTATAGACAGATTATTGATCATATTGAATCTGCTCTCTCTAATTAGATGAGACGGGAATTATTCCAAGCTTTAGCAGTATCAGGATTATTGTATGGCGGAACCACTTGGACTTTAATTAACACTGAAAAAATGTAGATGGAAACTACACAAGGATGCTGCTTTCTGACTTGAATAAATCCTGAAAGCAGCTCCTACAAAAGGCGGCTGTATGACCACTTACCTACTAATGTTGGTGTAACGGACACAAAGGGTTAAGACACTGGTCACCACTCCATCAACGAAGTTAAGCAGCAAGGACTTTACACAGTACTTAGATAAGTAATCACTAAGAAACGGTGGGTACTATAATCAAACTATCTACCTGATTAAACAAATTTTAGAAAAGAAGAGTCCCTGTGTCGTAGTGGCTAATGTAACAAGTAACCAGTCTAGGAGAAGGAAAAATCTGAATATTCGCGAAACTTAGTATGAGGTGGACCACTCTAAGTAGTTTAACTAACGAACTTAAAGTTCAAAGAAACATTCCCAATAATATTCAAATTTACAAGAATATAAATTTACTTCACCAGCATGTGTAATATTAGAAATTACAAAAAAAATAAATAAATAAAATAAAATAAATAAAAATAAAATTTAGCTCAGTCGGTAGAGCATTCGGCTAGGAATCACAAGGTTCTTGGTTCGATACCGGCTCTCGACCAACTCAGCGTATGAGTAGCACAGGGATGTGTGGTAAAGTGAGGAGTTGATGGTAGGTGTGGCGCTCCACCTCAGATGCTAAAATAATCTCATTGTTCTAGCGCTAGTGAAAAGGGATAGACCCCTCGTTGTATGGCTGATACCGACAATAGGCCGCCCCGACGACTTTATATATATATATATATATACGTATATAGAGTTATTCATAAGTACATACACTCATACTCATATGCATACATACATATACACACTTGTATACATACATATACTTACACACACCTACATACATATAATTACATGCATACTGATATATTCGGGTTAAGGATATATTCTGAAGTTGGTATTTGGTATATTATCGCAGTAGTACTTGGTACATCAATAGTAATCTGTCTGTCGTGGTGTCGTCTAGCGAGTAAGTTAGCTTGTAAGCATAAGGTCGTCGGCTATCGAGTAAGTGTCGGTCGCAGGTCCAACACAGTGTCGACTATTTATACATGACACTGTCCAATCAGATTATAGTGAGGGGGTACCAAGGTATTTACATATTCATTATATCACATACATATTCACATGTTATAATAAGGATAGAATACCGACAAGTATAAAAGACAGACTCCTACATGAAAAAAAAGATAGCAAAAATATTGTTATGATAATTTCTTTAATCGCGGAAGACAATAATGTTATTTGAAATTAATAAGTGCTTTTTTTAGTTTCTTTTTAAATGTGTATTTAGTTGGAGAATCTTTAATGTCAATGGGTAGTGTAGTCTATAGTTTGGCACCATGATAGCGAATTGATTTTATTCCATAAAGTTTCTATTGCATTGAAGCAAAAACAAATCTCTACGAGATGATTGCCGAGTTTGATATTTGTAATGAAAACAGGAGCCGAAATAAATTTATTCTTAAGTTTTATTTCACTTTATTTCTACTTGCTGACTTAATTCGTACAACAAATCCTCAGCTTATATGCAAGACCGTGGTGTAATGGTTAAAGTCATGGGAAATGGACTCGTCGCCCCGAGTTCAAATCCTGGATGTTTTAATTGCATTTCACTTAGCGCTAATACCATTGGGAAAGGTATGATCTTACTCTCCCTCCAGCTATGGGTAAATAGTAGGACAGACTGGGTTCTTTAACCATGGTTAGGCAACCGGTCTAGGAGAAGGAAAGCCCTGAATTCAAACCTGATAAACTCCGCTTAAGAAATTGACCTTGTGTCGCATCCTGCTCGAGCGGAGGGGTTGGTAAATATATATATGCAAGACGGACGCCGTTCATTTGGTCTATCCCATTCACACAAAAAGGGGTGTAAGGTTGATACTACAGGGGGTATTTTTAAAACCATCTTCTGGGTGATTAATAGAAAATTATAAAACACTTTCTTTAAAAGAAATTGTCAACTGATAAAATGAAACAAATCCTTAGCTTCTATGCAAGACGGGAACCGTTCATTTGGTCCATCCCATTCACACAAAAAGGGGCGTAAGATTGATACTACAATATTGATGAACAGAAGAATTGAGAGAAAACATTTTTTGATGTAATGGACTGCAGCATCGTAGTAAGCGAGTTCGAACTCCAGTCGCTCTATTACTCAACTATGGGTCAAATAGTAACACTACAGTTTTGTCTACAATGACGGCTTTGCCATTAAACAAAGAACCAAATCAGGTTAAGCTTAGAAAGATCTTAGAATAAAACACAAACAGAAACGATTGACAGTTTTGACTTTTAAACTCCAATAATGTATAAATACAAAACAGTTAATCTTATAAAATCTGATCAATAGGGCTTATTTAATTTTCTCTCCCACCCTCACCCTCACACCAAAATACTATTTTACAAAAAAAAAAATTAAAAAAAATAATATCATAAAACAAACACTAATTAATAATGATTTTACAAATTAGGAGCTTGATCAAAAATAAAATCAAGTTTAAAGTAAATGAAAAACAACAACACAGAAAAAAAATACTTAACCTAATTCTATGATAATTGCATCAAAACGAGAAAACAACATGAAGAAGCTATGAAGAACACAATACAATTCATTCGTATCAATTTAACGAGGCACACGTTGCGTAACGGTTATCGCCCTACGAAATGGAATTTAAACTCCAGTCGCACTATAACGTCCCACTTCGAACTAATACCCCTAGGAAATACAGCTATATACATATCAGTTGAAAACACTTGTCTACCAAAAAAAATTTTCATTCATTAAAGGAATATGCTACGTCACCAGTGAATTTTTCATCGTTTACAGCAGTGGTTCTCAACGATTTTTTTTTTTACCTATAGACCACTGTGATTCCTATTTTACTCTGGTGGACCATCCATGTTGAAATATTTTTACATATAAGGTGTGCTGAAGTCCACCACTTAAACCTTATACACTATGCACTAGTTATTTTATTTTACATTTTTTCAGGTCAGTTAATTTGAACCACATATATTTGAAGCATTGCACATATTCTCAAAGATACGTGGTTCAAAGTTAACTGACCTGAAAAAATGTAAAAGTTGTTTAAATAAAATAACTGGTGTATTATATCTTTTATTCATTAATATATCAACTCTGAAAATTTCATTAAATTCGGTTTATTCCTTGATTTTTGGCATTTCCTTTCTTTCGGCGAGGTGACATACGATGATGGAATTTAAGTCCGTAAAGTTCGATTTAACCTTTGCTACCCTGTGTCACATCCTACCCGTAGGGTTGGATAAATCATTATCTTTAGGAAATGAATTTAACGGTCCTACCCATCACCAGGTATGGGTAAATAGTTGGGCACACTGGGATTTTTAACTTTGTTATGGCAACGAGTCGAGGAGAAGGAAACTTAGATTTCAAACCAGTTGTATCATATAAAAACTGACCTTGTGCCCCATACTGCTGGTGGTGGAGGGTTGGGTAAATGCCTACATATCCCTTAACTAACAAACATCAATTATATAAAAACTTTAAACAATACATTTTTAATGTAACAAACGCTATAGCAACACCCCACCCCCATAAAAAACAGCCATTTAATACACCAGAGGAAGGCATAACAGGTCAGAGTGTTTCCTACTCAGTCGACTGGGGCTGTAGAATACGCCGACTGAACCTCTGCAGAAGGGTAAACTCATATTCAATGGGGCCACCTATTGGTCGTAAGTGATGGCCTGTAATGCCTGCGAACGGGGTACTGGTGGCTAGTGGCCTGCAACACCCCACTTCGGCTCTGACTTGGGCAAGATAGGCGGTCGGAGAGGTCTGAACCGATTAATTGGCTGGTCATATCAAGGCCTAGCACCTATATAATTTAATGTTGAAAAATATTTTTTTAAACCAAGTTTAATTGAAATTATACATTGCAATACTAACACAAAAAACTGAGACTAATGTGTCTACCGTTGGGTTCAATAATCAATTTCAATGGGTAATTAAATGTATAGTAATTTTTTTTAAAATTTTTAAGCAATACGTAATTAAAAACAACCTTAATCCCCAAACCTCTAAACCGTAACCCAATTCGCAAAAAGTTCATTCATAGATTGTAGTTAAACTGTCATGGGGGACCACCAAAAAACTTTCCGTTTTAATTTTCCGACCAATTTGCAAGTTTGCCCAGTTTATAAGAAATGCATATAGTTATTTACCTACAAACAATTCGCTTACAAAGCATATATACAACATTTAACAATGAGATCTACAAAATCGGACTAAATACAGAATTTATTTTGCAATAAAATTTGGCTCTTGCCTAATGTTTCTGTTTCTCTCTAAACCAAACAATTTATCTGTTAGTTCGAATACAAAGGTGATTCAAAAAGTAACGCCATTTTGTTTAGGACAGGTATAATTACCAACAGGAACATGTATCATACATCAAAATGAAGCTGGTCCTCTGTGGATCACATCCCTACTTCTCCACATAGTCACCATTTCTCTCAGTAGCAATGTTCCACCTTCGAATGAGAGCATGTATCCCCGCTTCGTAAAATTCTGTTGACTGTTCTTTGAGCCACTTCTTCACTACAGCTTTCACTTCCTCATCACCGGAATAGTATTTGCCTGTCTTCAGTCCCATGAAAGAGGGTTTTAGAGGCAAAACTTATTCCAGTAACGAGGAAGTGAAATCTGTAGTGAATAAGTGGCTCAAAGAACAGTCAACGGAGCATGGATACATGTTCTCATTCGAAGGTATATTTCTATCGGCAAGTGGAGATAACCGTACTATAAGTATATTATTTTTTTTTTTTCTAAATTTTTTTAGATAATAAATATGAGGACAATAGTCCGAATAATCCAAATAATACTAATTATCAAGCCGATAATTAGTATCATTTGGATTATTCGGACTATTGTCCTCATATCTATTGTTATCTGTACAACGTTTCGGCCGATGTGCTCTCTGGCCTTCTTCAGGTATTTCTTGTCAGAGTCGGGAGCCTTAACCGTTTTTGTTTTTTGTTTTTTTTTGTTTTGTTTTTGTTTTTTTGTTCGTTTTTTTTTATTCTTTTTTATTTTTTATATTTTTTTCATTTTTTTGTTAATAAACGTGTTATTCCTTTGTTTGGAATGTGGATGTCTAAAATCTGCATGGCTTTTGTTCTGTTTTTAATTTATTTATTTTATTTTTCTCGTTGTCTCTCAACGTCATCTGGTTGGTCTTTGACTTTTGAAGCTGCTGATATCTTAAGTGGTGGGTTCACCCTGTCAAATACCACAATCTGCTCACACCTTTTTTGCTTCTTCTTTTTCTTCTGTGATGTCTCTTTTTTTATTAAAAAAAATTGTGAATTGTTTTATTTCTATCTCTTTGTTTAATCTTTTCCTCTTGATTTCTTCTTCTTCTTCTTCTTCTTCTTCTTCTTCTTCTTCTTCTTCTTCTGCAGTTACCATTCTATCCTCTTCTCAATTCCATCCCCCTCTCTCTCTTCAATTCGTATTCTTTTTCTCACTCTCTTTCTTTCTCCCTTTTGCTTCTTTTTCTTTTTCTGTATGTAATTTCTTTTTTTATTAAAAAAAAAGTGAATTGTTTTATTTCTATCTCCTTGTTAAATCTCTTCCTTCTTAACTCTCTCTCTCTCTCTCTCTCTCTCTCTCTCCTCTCTCTCTCCTCTCTCTCTCTCATCTCTCTCTCTCTCTATCTATCTATCTTCTTCTCTCTATGCAGTTCTCATTCTATCTCTTTCTCACTCCCAATCCTCATTTCGTTTTTTTCTGTCTCTTTCTTTTTTAGCTTCTTTATTTATTTTTACTGTAATTTCTCTTTTTTATTTAAAAAAATATGAATTGTTTTATTTCTATCTCCGTGTTCAATCTCTCACTCTTTACTAACCCCTCTCTGTCTCTGTCTCTGTCTCTGTCTCTGTCTCTCTTGTTCTCTTTCTCTCTTTCTCTGTGTCTCTCTCTGTGTTTCTGTCTGTCTGTCTCTCTCTCTCTCTCTCTCTCTGTCTCTCTCTCTCTCTCTCTCTCTCTCTCTATATATATATATATATATATATATATATATATATATATATATTTTTTTCTTCTCTTATGCAGTTCTCATTCTATCTACTTCTCACTTCCCTATCTCTTTGTTTTCATTTAATCTCTTTCTTTCTTTTTTTTCTTTCTCTCTTCTCTCTCTCTCTCTCTCTCTCTCTCTCTCTCTTCTCTCTTTCTTTCTTTTTTCTTTCTTTCTTTCTTTCGCACACACACACACACACACACGCACACACACAACACACACACACTGAGGCTCACTGTAAGCGTGATGATCCAAACGATTATCCCAGTGGTAAGGGCGGTGGTACCGAGGAACTTGATGACGATGATGGTGGTAACGATGCATGTGATAATAATAACGGTGGGGGTGGTGGTGAGCCAGTGGTGGTGGTGGTGGTGATGATGATGCAAATGATGATGGTAGAATGACGTGTGGGTGTGGGTGGGGTGTATCACGTGAGTGAAGCAAAGCAGACGATGATAGCCAATCAAAAAGATTCTTTAATGAAAAAAAAAGAGAGAAAAAAGAAAAAAGAAAAAAAAAAGAAAAAGAATTTAAATAAAGGATAAATAAATAAATAAATAAAAATTAAAATAAAATTTAAAAATCAAATAAAGTTGTTTTTTTTGTTTTTTTACCTGTTTTTTTTATTATTATTATTATTTTTATTTTTTTGCCGGAGTAGCATACGGTCCTGTCTTGTTTCACAGCTGAGGGTCTGGACTTTGCACAACGCTATTGAAACATCTGATACGAGGAAGTTTTTTTTAGCCTTCAGGTGAGAAGAGCCTCACTCACAAGACAACCCGATTTTTTTTTTCATATCCCCCCATTCTTTCCCCCTACTCAGCCCCCCAAAAAAAAAAAAACTGACGCATCTCGTACACCAGTTCGTATACGAGATCCATTGCCGCAATAGAAGGCACAGATGCACACCACACGAATTATGAAATGCACACGTATACGTACACGTATACGTACACGTACACGCACACCCTGAGATAAACTAGAATTCAAGCATTTAAATCCTTGATTCTCAACCGAGGAGCACATGCCCCCTCCCTCGCCTCCCTAGGGAAGAAGTGACGTTTTGAGGTGATACATACTGGAGAGCCACGGAAGAAACTACCTTTTTATCTATCTAGCTATCTGTCTGTCTGTCTATCTATCTCAGTCTGTTCATATGCATCTATCTATATATGTTGAAAGATAAATGGAAAGAAAATGTTGTATGGATAAAAATTATTTATTGAAGTGCCGACACGTGTTTCGGCCAAGAGTTTGTCCTTGTATACATTCTATTCTATTTAGTATTATTTCAAATATAAAATAAAATGAAATAATAATAATAGAGAAACAAAATTTAAGTATATAAAAAGCGGTCTTCTTCAGGGAAGATATTTTGATATTATATCTATCTATCTGTCTCTCTCTCTGTCTCTCTCTCTGTCTCTCTCTCTCTCTCTCTCTCTCTCTCTCTCTCTCTCTATATATATATATATATATATATATATATATATATATATATATACTAGTTTTAGCACATATAGCTTTCTGTCTGTTCTTACATATATATATATATATATATATATAATATATATATATAATATAATATATATATTAGTTTTTTCATGTCATATCTATCTATCTACCTTTGTCGATATCTATCTATGTTATATATTCGTTGGTTTTCAACGAATTATCACTGTCGTGTAAATATAAATAACGGTATGGCAAATGAAAGTTACCATTATGACCGTTATCAGAAGTGATTGACAGACGGTTCACCTTTCGTTGACCTGGCCGCTGGTTTCTTATTGGCTGAAGGCAAGCGTGAAGTTAGTTAGCAAATTAGATTTTGGGGTTTAGTCGAAAGGGCCAGGTGTGATATGTTCGTCTGTCTCAGGTAAGCAATCTTCTCGGCCTTTTCGAATAAATCAAGTCTTACTTCATTATTAAAAAGAAAGAGGACCATAGACAACCAAGATCAGTACAAAAGAAGTCGTTTTGACCAGAGGAAGAAGTTACCCCAAAGATGAGAGCCATTCCCCGAAATAGAACCTCCCAAGAACTCTCTCTCTCTCTCTCTCTCTCTCTCTCTCTCTCTCTCCATTATATACCCGATACAAAAGGGGTATATAACATCTATGTATCTATATATCTATCTATCTATATATATATATATATATATGATAAATAAGTAATCCACAGACACGTGTTTCAAGGTTTCACCTTTCATCAGCTACCGTAACAGCTACCTCTGGCCGGGTTCGAGACCCGAATGAACTTTTGTTCGCCAAACCTTTAACCCGTACGGCCAGAGGCAGCTGTCAAATATTGGAGAATAATTAATCGCTACATTTCTAAGCGGAAATGAAATTCACTAGAGTCCTCAAACGTTTGTAAACAAACGCGATGGTTAGCTAGACGCCATAACGGTGAATCTGCAATTAAGTCCCTATTCAGAAAACTCAACCATTACTGGGAGTATATATATAATAAATAAGTAATCCACAGACACGTGTTTCAAGGTTTAACCTTTCATCAGTGTGGCTATACCGTAACAGCTACTTCTGGCCGGTTTAAGTGAGCACGCTCGTGCACTCCAAAATTTTTATTTATTCTAGAGTGAGATACAACGAGTGTGCACACGACTCAGCATATAGCCGGATATATATATACATACAGGCATATATATATAACAGCTTTCTTGCTTGTCACATATGCAGCAGGGCTTGCAAGGATGGAGTTGGCCCGAGGAGTCACCTGCGTTCGCACGGGTGCTTTTTTCGAGATCAAGATGTCACTCTTTGTTAAAGAAATAACAGATATATATAATTTTACAAAATTTAAAATGGCATTTAAAATCGAATTCATCTACTCAGAAAGATTTTTTCGTTACGATTCTCCAGAAAAAATTTCGTAAGAGAAACCAGCTTAGAAGTCTGTCGAAAATCTGACACGAAGCAGAGGACAAAATTATACGAATAAAAAGTGTGTGTATGGGGGGGTGTGAAGAAAATGTGTTTAATCACTTCGGCTCAAATGAAGGTAAGCAGAAAACGTTACTTTGTTGGGAATTGTATGTAAATTTTTTTTTTAGACAAGATCTACGGGAAATTATATGCAGCGCTTCCAAGACAGCTAGTTTAAAATTAGAACTGGTATAGTCAAGTATAAAAGAAAAACTTATCAATGTTTTACGCCTTAGTACAGTTCGGATTCGTCAATAAATATTCGACCCTAAAGACCCTCATCTGATAAAGACTCCATTGGAATATATCCTACATTAAATCTACACACATCTTACCTTTTCTCCGACTTTTTAAAGACCAAGGTGGACACTATTGGGACGGTAACCACACTTTATCTCCAATTGTTTAAAAGGTCCAAGGAGGACGCAACTGAAAATTGTTTCATAATTTATGAGCAGTTATAAATTATGAACATACCTGTAGTTAGAATATTTAAATAAATTTCGTTAGATTTAAAATTAGAGGCGGGGGATTTTCCATACCCGTTTGGGATCGTGATTGACATTTAGATGATTCCAGCTTCACCTTCCGGTAGAGCCGTGAGAATAAGTTTTAGTTTTAGTTAGTCAGATGCGAGCCGGTTCCCTATGAGAGAGGATGTCTCTTAGGGTTTGCAACTCCCCCGCGGCGGAATCAAATGGGCAGGGTTGAAAATAAAAGCTTGATCAAGAAACAAACAAGTCTTGTTGTGTTAATTAAATGTTTAAACAAGCAATGTCCAGCCCTACACAAAGAAGAACAGAAGAAGAAGAACCAACCCTTAAATACTAAGCCTAACCAGAAAACATGGCGTCCCGAGGAGTACACGAAGTAACCAGTAGAACCAGCAAGCAGCGTTAAAAAGTAAGACCATCAATTATCATCTCAATCATTTATCTTTCTGTCTCTGTCTCTGTCTCTGTCTCTGTCTGTCTCTGTCTCTGTCTC
>CM042150.1:36894233-36899233 GCA_023376005.1 Doryteuthis pealeii | reverse complement strand
TATTATATTATATATATATATATATAACATTAAAAAGTAAACACCATTCTGCTTTCCTAACACATATATGAATTGTCCGGAACCTATTACTCTATGACAACCCCCAAATCCTTTTTATCACATATTGTCTAGAAGGCGTTAGATGAAGGTCTTATAGTCCTGGCGATGACGTTAAACTGCATTTAGTTCCAACTCTGGAACTCTGGGAGTTGGAGTACTCCTTATGTCTTTTTACTTCCCAGGTCCACTCTTACTCGGAGTGGTAGTACCTTTAGGTTCCCATCTATGGGTTAAATAGTTGGGGTTAAATGATTATTAAAATGTGCTTAAAAAGAAATTGAAGTTTGGAAAAAAATTGAATAATCAACAATGACTAAATAATAAAAATGTCTTCGGCATAAAATAACCCAACGTAAAATCCAACCAACCAACCAACCAACCTATTCTGCTTCAAGTGTCTGACGTGGAGGTTAGCGGGCAATTAACATATCAACTATGCCTGCGTACTGCTTCCCCAGCACGCAATGCCCTGGCTTTCTACAAACTGTTGTTCTTTAAGAAATGCTAACAAAACCAATTTTCAGCCAAACTAGTATTTTTAACAAAGAGATGGTTATCTATCTCTCATCCGCCTCGCAAGCACAAGATTCCAGGTTCAATACCAGGCCTCCCCAAACTCAGCGACATGAATAGCACAAACTTGGATCTTGTAAAGTTTAACGGGGAGCTGATGGTAGGTGTATCGTACTCCACATGAGATGCAAAAAAAAAATCTCTCTTGTTTAAAAACAATTTCCTTGTTAATGAAAAAAGGGACAGAGACTCTTTCGCTGTCCGGTTTGATACCGACAATAGACGTCTCACCTACTTTATTATTATCTCTATTTCTGGGCATCAAATGACTCATTGTGGTTGATGTGCCGTAAACCAAACTAGACAAAACCAAACCATGTCTGGATATGACCCTAAACTGCATCTAGTGGTGAGGTTCAAATTCAGAATCTCTTGGGCAGTGGAGTACCTCTTCGTTGCTGTTAATATCAGGTCAACTCTGAACCGGATGGTCAGTACTAGAATAGGAAAAATAGATAAAAAATGAGTTAAAGAGCCTAGTCTGCCCTACTATTTATCCAATGCGACCAAATGCGTTTAAAATTTAAATTACCCAAACAAGAATGAACAAAAAAAAATCTCTATATAAAATGACCCAACAAGGGATTGACAGCCGTAAAACCCACCATACCAACCCAAACCCAACCAAACGAAACGAAACCAAAGCATGTTAAAATTAATTTGAAATTTACTAAAACAGAGTGCACCGAGATAATAACAGCCTGATCATTGACAAGGGTATTGTGTTCTATAATTACTGGGCTCCACTGTTGTTACCTTGTGCCAGCTATATTTAAGCTGAAGTAAATAAACACATGAAAGCTCATAGGAGCAGAATAAAAGCACGCTTAACAGAATTTTGTTTCGAAAAACAAGTGCAGCGAAGATCCCATGAGATCGAACACGTTATCTTTGGCGTGCGAAAGAAGCCTGCTTTCGACGTCCTTACATGCCAATGCCCACGATAAGCGTGTTTTTTATTCCCCTTTCATTAGAATCGACTTATTCACCAAAAGCGTTTGTATTAATATGAAATAAGCCAGGACGTTTTGGAGGTGATCTGTGAGTATAAATCTCACCAGAGACTCTCTTACTTTCAGTGTAAGTTTAACATTATTTAAACATACATTACATATATATATATATAATAATATATATTATACATATATTATATATATATCTGTGTGTGGTGGTTGTTGTACAGAGTTGGGGAGGGAGGGAGGAGATATGTGTTACAACCATGTATTATATATTCACATATATATCTAAATAGATTATTACACACTCATACATTCATATATAAATATATATATATATATATATATATAATAAATATAAATAGTGTATATATACATTCATATCTAAAGGACATCTATATACATACATATATATATATGCATATATATAGCTAAACAAAATGTATATACATGCATGTATATATGTATATAAATACATACGCTGTTATATACATATGTATATATATGCATGTGTATGTATATATTTATGTAAATATAGGCATGCATATTCATATATCTCTAAATACATATGTATATACAAATCTGTATATATGCATATAAATGTTTATATGCATATATGTGCGCATGTATGTATATATATATATAAGTATACGTATATATTATAACATGCATATACACATATATATATATATATGCATGTGAATAAACAAATATGTTTATAATATATACATATGTGTGTATCTCTGTGTGTGTGTAAATAAATACATTTTTAATATATATATATATATATATATATATATATATATATTATATAATATATATATATATATATAATACACATAAAGTTTTTCTAACTAGGGGGAACAAATTCATATCAAATGTTCGCTAAACAATTGAAAAATTTTTGAAAAAATAATACATTCTTTCTTTTCTTTTTCCTTTAACGAAAATGATTCAGCGAATATATATATAATATATATAATAATAATTAATATATATATATATATAGGGCGCTTTGAGCCTTCTGAAATACTTCCACAGAACCTAGAATAGATTGAGGAAAACACATAAACGATGTTAGAATAAACGAAAGGTCGACCTGCCGTAAAATCCAACACCAACCAACCAACCAAACCAAACCAACCAGCCAGCCAACAGCCAAAAACGCGTTCAACTGCCGCTATGACTTCTTATACTTAAATCTTATGTTTCTCTATTATTGTTATTTTTTTTATTTTATACTTAAAATAATACTATAAATAGGATACTATGATATGTAAACACGGTGTGTTTGGATAGGCTTTCTTGCCGACAATTTTTGGGAGAATATGTGCTTAATTTAAGTCGTCCCTAATTTTTTGAAAATTAATTGATTAATAATTAATTTAATTAGGCGGGGAATGCCTATTTAAATGTAAGGCTAAACAAATCGGAGAAAAATCAATCTCTGTATGTTACATTTCGGCCTATTAGGTCTCATCAGCAGAGCTATATCCAAACACACCGTGTTTACATATTCATATCGTCGTGTAAAAAAGTCACTACAAGAGGAATATTAACCTACTCTAAACAAATCGTAAAATCTCAGAAGTCCGTTTGTGTAGGGGTTATGGTACTGGCCTGTCAGCTTGACAGTCCGGTTTCGAATCACGCACAAGGGTGGTTCTTCTATCTATAGCTCTGCTGATGAGGCCTAAATAGGCCGAAATGTACATACAGAGATTGATTTTTTCTCGATTTGTTTAGCCTTAAATTTAAATAGGCATTCCTGCCTAATTAATTAATTATTAATCAATTAATTTTCAAAAATTAGGTTGACTTAAATTAAGCACAAAAAAAATAGGATACTATGTTATACAAGGAAAAACTCTTGGTCGAAACACGTGTCACCATTTCAATAAATAAAATCTTTAACCATACAACATTTTCTTTCCCATTTATCTTTCAACATAATTGACGGATCACTTCAATTTTTCTCACTTAAAAATGCACACACACACACACACACACACACCACACACACGCGCGCGCGCGCCACACACACCACACACACACACATCAAATGCCATACTCTGTAAAAATACAGAGAATTTTGAAGTGTTCGGAAAAAGAATTTTAGAAAAAAAATATATTTGAGAGACGCTCTACCGCAAGAGAAAATATTGATGTTTGTGTGACGGTTACGGTTAGAGAATTTTTTTTGTTGGTAGGGGGGGGGAGTGATATTTAAAAAAAACGGAATTTTAAATTTCGTAAGTAATATATTGACTTATGCAAAGAAAATTTAAGGTTCCAATTAATATATGATGTAAAATTGTTTTTTTAATTTAGTAAATACGTGTGTTTATATTAGTGAATATATATATATATATATATATATATAATATATTATATATATATATATTATATACGTGTGTAAGTGAGGGAATAGAAAAATCATGAATATCAATTTAATCTTCATATTTACCAAAAGAATGTCAAAAATTGAAGAAAATGGTAACAGGAATGTTCTTACGCTAACATTCATGAAAAATAAAGAGTGTGCGCCTGCAAAATACAGGCTTTTACTAGGTCAAGGCATTGGCCTTTCTAGGAAATAGTATCTTTGCTTAGTGCCATATCAACCTGTCTGGCTTATTTAATGCCAAAACCATATCTTTATGAGGAATAAAAAACAGTAATGCTACTATTTAAACCATAGTTGGAGGTATGAGGATTTCATAACTTTTGTTGTTATTATTTTTAGATATAAAAGGTGTGCTACAATACACCCTTAAATTTACAGATTAAGCGAGGTCACGTGGTTTAAACCTCAGCCAAACTTAGACTGTGTGGCTGGTGACTACTAATCACTGACACTGAGAGACGTCAATTTGCAATCATTACGAAGGACTTGCGGTAATCCATAACTTGTTCCTGTAAATTCCTACCAAAAAAATTGAACCTCATTTTATGTCCATGTTTTTGCAATAAATGTTTTTATTTTTCTTGCACAAGTTATTTTACAATACTAAATATATTTTCTTTATCTAATTTAATATTCACTTCAATGTGTATATTCTAAAAGTTTTAAGATAACGGGTGCAAGAAAAATAAATCATTTATTGTAAAAACACGGACATAAAATGAGGGTTCAATTTATTTTATGGTAGGAATTTACAAGGAACAAGTTATGGATTACCGCAAGTCCTTCGTCAATGATTGCAAATTGACGTCTCTCAGTGTCAGTGATTAAGTAGTCAACCAGCCACACAGTCTAAGGTTTGGCTGAGGTTTAAACCACGTGACCTCGCTTAATCTGTAAATTTAAGTGGTGTATTGTAGCACACCTTTTATACTAAAAATAATCCAACAAAAAGTTATGAAATCCTCATACCTCCAACTATGGTTAAATAGTAGCATTACTGTTTT
>CM042150.1:36881733-36889233 GCA_023376005.1 Doryteuthis pealeii | reverse complement strand
GTTGCGACATTCATATAGGTGCTAGGGCTTGATGAAACAAGCAGTCTAGCCTAAGTAGGGGCCAAAGTGGAGTGTTACATGCCATGGACTGCTCAGCCATCAGGATGTCGCACTAAAGCATCACGGGTCGCTATCCACGGCCAACGGGTGGCCTCATTAGAGTGATTTCATCCATCTGCAGAGGTGCAGTCGGTTTATTCTACTACCAAAGCCGACAGGCTGGACTGGTTACAGTTTCAATCTTGATGAGATACAATATACACCAAATATGCAAGTTATAGCACAAGGCCAAGTATTGCGCGCCCAGTGAGAATGTAAAGACCATTTAACTTATCCTGTCAAATATGCAAAGTTTTGCATTCTGGGTATTATTTTGATTATTTGGACTGTTGTTCTCATCTTATTGTTATCTGTACAACGTTCTGGCCGATATGCTCTCCGGTCTTCTGTATTCTGTCGATCAGAATACTCAGAATCTAAGATTCTACAACTTCTGAAATGTTTTTCCCTTGAATTTTCTACACTAAATTTTAATTTTTTAATTTTGAACAATTTAACCCTAAAAGATATTAGGTTCTATTCTGATATTAAGAAAAAAACCTTAATGAGTAAATATTTAATTGTAAGAAGAGGCTAGTCTCAATATTAACAGAAAGGTTTTATTCTGAAAATTAAGAAAAACCTTAATGAGTAAATATTTAATTGTAAGAAGAGGCTAGTCTCAATATTAACAGAAAGGTTTTATTCTGAAAATTAAGAAAAACCTTAATGAGTAAATATTTAATTGTAAGAAGAGGCTAGTCTCAATATTAACAGAAAGGTTTTATTCTGAAAAGTAAGAGAAACCTTAATGAGTAAATATTTAATTGTAAGAAGAGGCTAGTCTCAATATTAACTGATAGGTTTTATTCTGAACATTAAGAAAAACCTTAATGAGTAAATATTTAATTGTAAGAAGAGGCTAGTCTCAATATTAACTGATAGGTTTTATTCTGAAAATTAAGAAAAACCTTAATGAGTAAATATTTAATTGTAAGAAGAGGCTAGTCTCAATATTAACAGAAAGGTTTTATTCTGAAAATTAAGAAAAACCTTAATGAGTAAATATTTAATTGTAAGAAGAGGCTAGTCTCAATATTAACTGATAGGTTTTATTCTGGAAATTAATAAAACCCATGAGATTTTCAAACCAAGTTTTTTCTTGAAAATCGCATAGGCGAGAAACTGATATTTACCAAGCATCGATGATTTTATGCTCTATCAATGATACTGAACACTCTTTGGAGCAAACTATGTTAGCAATAAGGAAGCGCGTGGTGTAATAGTTAAAGTCATGGGAAATGGACTCGTAATTGTAATTGTACTTCACTTAGCGCTAATACCCTTGGGAAAGGTATGAATCCTACTCTGCCTACAGCTATGGATAAATAGTAGGGCAGACTGGGCTCTTTAACTTTGGTTAGGCAACCAATCTGAGAGAAGGAAAAAGCTGAATTCAAACCTGTTGAACTCCACTTAAGAAATTGACCTTGTGTCACATTCTGCTCGTGCGGAGGGTTGGTAAATATATGTTAGCAATATCAAATTACACACACACACACACACACACACACACACATATATATATATATATATATATGTATATATATATGTATTTATTTTAACAATGGAAAGGAGTAACCTACTCGAGTTTCATCGACTGATTCTTCAGGGTTACTTTAGTTAAATTAATCGAGTTTTCGATTAATTTAACTAAAGTAACCCTGAAGAATCAATCGATGAAACTCGAGTAGGTTACTCCTTTCCATTGTTAAAATAAATTTTTGCTCTACATCGTATTGAGCACTTTGTATTTGTTTTTTCTCAATCTTAACCTCTGGATACTGTGCGCTTCTAACGATCGTACTTATACGCACCGGTAAGTTACTATACATTTACAAATATATATGTATTTATATAGATAAAAGGTGGCTTACCGGTGAATATGGGCACGATCGTTGGAGGTGCACAAAATCCAGGGGTTAAATCCGCGATAAAACAAATACAAAGTGCTCAATACAAAGTAGAGCAAATTTATTAAAACACACTCAATACAAAATAGAGCAAATTTATTAAAACCCATGTAATCGGCTGCAATTAATCGGTACCTCGATTAATTCAGTGGATTTAACCCTGAAGATCCTTATGGTGAAACTCGAGTAGGTCTCTATTGTATTCATTTCTTTAATAATTAATTAATATATATATATATATATATATATATATATATATATATATATACCGAAACACGGTATCTGTGGATGACTATATATATATATATATATATATATATATATATATATGTGTGTGTGTGTGTGTGGTGTGTTGTGTGTGTGTGTTTGTGTGTGTGTCTCTCCTGTGTGTGTGTGGTGTGTGTGTGTGTGTGTGTGTGTGTGTGTGTGTGTGTGTGTGTGTTTGTGTGAGTTTTTTTGTATATTGATCTATGTATTTGATCCCTTTTATCATTCTCTATCTAATAATCCTTTTTATCTATCAATCCTAATCCTAGTGAAATGTCTCCTTATCTCTGCCATTTTTGGAGTGTAAATGCTAATTCTCTTTATTTTGATGATGTTACGGCAGGATTCAGCGTTGTGCCAATAAATACCATTACGTGTCTATTAGATTTTAGGAGGTAATTCAATCTTAGCAAATGGAGGGACACATTAAAGATTGACACATTCGGTAATTTAAAGTTTTCCTATCTATCCATGTATTTTGGTCTGTTCATATCTATCTATCCTTATCTGTTCATATCTATCTCTGCTAATTCACATCTAACCAGTTCACGTCAATCCATCTTTCTCTCTTTCTCTCACTCCCTCTCTCTCTCCCTCACTCTCTATTTATCTATCTATCTATCTCTCTCTCTCTCTCTCTCTATATATATATATATATATATATATATATATATATATATATATAGAGAGAGAGAGAGAGAGAGAGAGATATAGATAGATAGATAGGTATATACATATATGTATGTATGTATATATATATATATATATATATATATATATAGATAGATAGATAGGTAGGTAGATTGATAGATAGGTATATATATATATATATATATATATATATATATATATATATATATATACACGCTAAAATAGTATATATATGGATGTAAATAGGATGAGATGGATGGAAACAGACTAATATATATATATATATATATATATATATATATATATATATATATATATATATATATATATATAACCAGTATGCAAATTAATCACAACATATATCATATAAAACTTTATTTCCTAGATATATAAAACACAATGCGGGATTTTAAACGTACTTATAACATATTTTGAGGGAAATCTAACTCAGATTTTCATAGAGACCTCGTTGATAAATAACATGGTCTTGCCTATGAATTAAATACTCATTGATAAACTTAGGACATAGTGCCGTAAAAAGTGACGTAGTTTTGCTTGAAGACAGACAGACACTGAATATCCATTATAATAAAATATGATAAGAAAATCAGCTGGTTGAATACATACATTCTGTATGCTGTCTTGAACAAGTCTTGAAAGCAGCTGTAAGGACACTTGCCTCCTATTCCGCCCTGTCGGCTGTGGCGTTAGAATACACCGAATATACGACTGCACCTCTGCAGAGGGGTAAGACTCCCCCAATGGGGCCACCTGTTGACCGTGGGTGGCGACCTGTAATGCTTAAGGACGGAGTCTTGGTGGATGAGCAGTCCATGACTCACAACACTCCACTTAGACATTTACTTAGGCTAGACGGGCGGTCGGTGAGCCCCCCCCCCGATCAATCGGCTGGTCACGTCAAGCCCTAGTACCTGTTTGAGTGCCACTGTCCTATTGCCCTTATGGCAAGTCCCAACCCTTTTTATCATATGGGTGCTAGAAGGCGTTGGCTGAGGATCTACATGTCCTGGGAATGACGTTAAACTCTATCTGATGGTGAAGTTCCAGTTCTGGAGGTTTGGAGAATGTGGAGCACCCCTTGATCACCATTGCTCCCTGGTCCACTCTAACCCGAAGTGATAATAGCTGTTAGGGTTCCATCTATGGGTTAAATAGAAAAATGTATTTATAAAAAAAAAAAATTGTATCCATTAAGAATGAATTTATTTCAAAACTTTATCGACATTAAATAACCCACTGAGATTGATATGCCGTAAAACAAAGCAAGCTAAACAAGCCTTCTATTAAACAAGCCATCCAAGTAAAATGAAGAATATTTATGCTGGATTCTGCTGGAGTAGCAAGGATGAACGGATAAGTGAAGTTTTCCTGCGGACTCCTACAAATGGATACACCAGTGTAGGCCGACCGGTTAAAAAAAAAAAAAAAAACTACATCAATCAGCTCTGTATTGGTTCTGGACACCGTGCGGTGGACATGCCAGCAGCGATGGCATGTCCACCGGGACACGTGGCAAGTAAGAGAGAGATAATCATGGGAATCCGTGCTGTCAGCAGAACCTGATGATACATACTCATGCACGAACGCACACACACACACACACACACACACACACACACACACACACACACACATAGACACACACACACATCTTTTCCTACAAAATGTTTTTCTCCCTACGATGACCTAAAGTCGAAACTAGCTGAGAACAATAAAAAAATAAGTAACATAAAAGAAATATTCGAATTAACTTTGCATTCATATATAAAAATGTAAAAATAACTAGGCGTTCAGAGGGCTGATGTTTTGATGTTCAAACCGATGTTATTACATTTTGTTTTTAACGTTATATTAAATTAAATTAAATTATATGAAAAAAAATTATATTAAATTATTGTTAAATTAAATTATCTAATCATATTAAATATATTAAATTATATTAAAATTTAAAAAATAAATCATATTAATATAATATAGTAATATGTAAAAATACTAATATGATATATTAATATATTATATATATTAGTAATATATATATATATATATATATATATATATATATATATATATTATATATAATCTATGTAATATATACAAAATAGAATATATATAAAAATATATATAATAATTATATATATATTATTATTATAATTATATATCTTATTATAATGAAGATTATGTGTTTATCTGTCTGTAACCGAAACTATATCACTACTCAAGTCACAATTTCCTTATTTATTTATGCCACATTCGCCATGATTTGATTTTATTTAGATTTAAATCTTAATTATTAATAAAATTGTTTTACATTATTAATACCGTTGACCATATCTACATACAAATAACATGCAATTGTATTTATATATACAACAAAATAGCAATTTACAGTGTAAACGGGAAGGCTAATTTGCATATTGATATTAGAAATTTGATTTTAATAAATATGTGCTAATTATTATTGATTTCTAATTGTTTGATTTTATCTTAATGAATATGAGCAAAAATCTCTTCAATAAATCTTAAAAGAAATCCATTAACAAGAAGAAATAACTGTAATTTATTCTTTACTTCCTATTTTAACTAAATAGTTAAACGAGGAAAATTTAGCAATGAAAGACGGGAGTGATGGAAGAGTAAGTTTCAGTTGTTATATTTTTCAATTATACCCCACTCTGGTTCAAATATTTTTATCTGCATTCTTATTTAGTTTAATTAGCCTTTCTAATTTAATATATTTTATTACATTAAAACTTAAATACTTGCACCCGGAGGGTGCATATATTTGCTAGTATTAGTAATATATAGTATAAAAATATTAATATAATATAGTAATATGTAAAATACATTAAATTATATTAAAAAATATTATATTATATATCAATTATATGAAATTAACGTTATATTAAATTAAGTTATATTAACGTTACGTTTCGTTTTGTTAAGTAAACTTGTCAGGGAATTCATTAATAAAACTTAAAAAAACTGGTTTGGAGGTTTAAAACATATCACACACACATACGCGCGCACACACACACACACACATACACATGTATATATATATATATATTATATATATATATATATATATATATATATACATACATAGGATTAGAGATTATTACAGATAGATAAAATGATAGGTAATGAAACACTGAGAAATGCAAAGCAACGAGAGAGGGCACAAGAAAGTACGAGCGTTTGAGAGAGAGAGAAAGAGAAAGAGAGAGAGAGGAGAGAGAGAGAGAGGGGGAGAGAGAATGAGAGAGAGTGAGTGAGAGAGAGAGAAAGAGAAAAGAGAGAAACAAAGTAAGAGTGGAGTGGGGAAGGGAGTAACGAACAGAGATATTATCAGAAAACCTGTCTAATCTGCTCACACAACTTGTGTCATCTTCCCCAACATGTCATCCACTGTTAATTTTAGTTTTTTTAGTTTCTATTTAATCAACCTTATAAGTAAATACAAAAGTTCAAATGAAATTTTCATGAAGTACCTATTTCTTTTTGGGGGGTTAGGGGTGTTATTTTGGTCCAAACTTCAAGGAACCAATTAATCTTCGCTACAAATGCTGACATGTGCATAATATATATAATACATACATATATATATATATATATATATATATATATATATATATATATATAAAAATAGAGCTGTTAAATATATAAATAAATCTATTTATTAGGTGACAAAGGAACATTCACGACCATATTGGTTTCATGCGAGGCAATCATCAGGTGAAGATGTTTCAAATGCAAGGAAAATCGAAAAAATTAAAAAAAAAATTTTTAAATTAAAAAATTAAGAAAATTCAATAGACATAGGATGTGTGTGATTGGATAAAAATGTGCGTATGTATGTGGTGGTAATTTGAATGTATGTGAGTGTTTGTGAACAGCATAAAGGTTGTGTGCGCGGGGTAACTGGTCACACACATAATACATTGTTCTATGAATGTGTAACAATATATATATACATATATATATATATTGGGAGAATGTGCTTAATTGAAGTCGTACCTAATGCTCGCCTGTCAGCTTGACAGTCGTCGAATCACGCGCAGGCGGTCTTCCTATCTATAGCTCTGCTTGATGAGTCCTAATGGGCCGAAATGTACATACAGAGATTGATTTTTATCGATTTGTTTAGCCTTACATTTAAATAGGATGCCCGCCCTACTTAATTGATTATTAAAATTAACTTTCAAAATTAGGTACGACTTCAATTAAGCACATATTCTCCCAAAAATTGTCGGCTAAAATAAGCCATATCATAAACACACCTGTATTTACTTCTCATATATATATATATATATATATATATATATATACATGTGCTGTGTGTATAGCATCAAAGTTCCACCGGTAAAAGTGAAATGTAACAGGTTGGAAAAATGGATAATCTCCACGGTTAATCTGATGACCGTTAATCTTGCCTTCTAATCGGATCGCCAAATGTCACATGTGCCCCCCCCCCCCCCTCGCTTAAATTTTTTTCTTCTAACTCCTCCCCACCACCGTTTCATGGGGGAAATGACTAGGTTAGAGCCGA
>CM042150.1:36856733-36879233 GCA_023376005.1 Doryteuthis pealeii | reverse complement strand
ACACTGAAGAGACTTGATAAGTCGAAACACGTATCAGTAGATGAACCTATACATATATATATAGGGTGTTTATATTGTCCCATAACAGATTTTAAGTATAACAAAGATGGAAGTCTTCTTGAAAAGCAATAATCAAAACTTACATGAAAATAAAACTACAAGAGTTGAACACTCAAATGTTTTTACTAAATGATTCTGTCATTTGTAGAACGTGAGTTATTAAGTTTTAAATTTTAATCTACATAGGGTGTTTTTTCCCAGAGAAACACATTTACGCGAGACCGAGTAGATAAACGGCTAAGATAGCAGACGGAAACGACTAATTGTTTGATTATTTCGTTTAATGGTATATCAACCCTCGTGGGTTATTAAATGCCAAATATCATTTTATATATATGATTTTATGACAATAGTTTGTAAGTAAATATTATGATAGATTATCAGATTCATAATAGAATTATTACTTATGGTCTCCTCATTCCATCTCTCTTTTGACAACTTTGATTTTTTAAAGACATCTAATTTAAAGCAATATCTTTACAAAAATGGTCAGGGCAGCAGTAATCTAAATAATAATTAACACAGTTTAACACTTTACCCAAGCTATGGTTAAAACCCCAGAAAACCCCCACCGGGTCCGGTGTACGCACCTGCCCCGGGTCAAAATCCACGAGCCACGATCCCAGGGGGCCATCCCCCAGGCAACATCTGCCCCCTCGATTTAAAGCGCAGGCTGGGTTTATTGCCCAGTGCCTGAGGCGCCCCTTGAGGGAATGCCGAGGGATAGACGCAATTTTAACCCCGCCACAATAAATATCGGCTTGTAGATGGTCCCCCGTTAATAGGGCCTTGTGCCTAACCAGTACAAGTGAGGTACGATGATAATACTCCAAGCTATGGTTAGCGAATGAAAACAGTCCTCGTGGACTAAATAAAGGGCTGGTTCAAAGTTCCGATGATGACCTCCCGATTATGACAAGAAGGTTCCCGATTATGACAAGAAGGTTCCGATTACGACAAGAAGTTTCCGAGTCCGAGATGGTTCCGAGTTTGATAAGAAATTCCTGAAGAAGGTATGTTGTAAAATATAACAATGAAGATGAGGACAATAGCCCGAATAATACAAATAATTCTAATTATCAAGCCTCATCTAAAAAAATTCAGAGAATAACAAAATTGCTGTTCCAACTTTCCGAATGTCAGTTTGGTTATAATCGAGTTAAATAATTTCATTAACTTCATCTGCATTAATAAAATTGGAAAATAATTAAAACTGATAGTTGACCTCAGCCACTGCTTTCTAGCACCAGTATAATAAATACGGCTGTGTTTGCCATAAGTAAATAAAGATGGCCTATTTCGGTATCAGCCGGACAACGAGGTAGTCTATCCCCTTTTCGCTAGCACTAGACCAGGAGATTATTTTCTAAGTGGAGCACCACGCCTACCGTTAGCTCCTCACTTTACCGAACAGATCAGATTACCCAATCTGTGTTACTCATACGCTGGGTTGGCGGGGACCGGTATCGAACTCAAAACTTTATGATTTCAAGGCGGCTGCTCTACGGACTTAGGGGTTTGTGTTTGCCATGATGTTACATAATTCGTGGGTAGCCTACGAATTATGTCTGTAAGTGTAGTTAGAATTCAAATAACGGGATGCTAAATGGAAAATTACCATTAATTGTTAAAGAAAGTTATTGACGGCAGTTCACCTTTCTTTGACCTGTACGCCGATTGCTAACTGGCTGAAGGAAAGGTGTGTGAAAGGAAACTGGTCTAGTTAGTTAGATTCTGGTCGTTAGCTGAAGGGAGCAGACGCGTGGGTCATTCGCTATCAAGTTGGTGCTTTTAACCGCGCGGGAAACTCTTTTGAGCTGTGGGTTTTTAAAAATAAAGAATAAGAAAAACAAATAGGTCCTTCTTATTTATTACAAACAAGAAATAAGCACAGACAACCAGCCCAGCAAAAGGTCGCCATTCACCCCCACAACTGTTCTACTGTCCCACCGACAGGGTGAGACGACTAGTGTTTAGTGTTTCCCAACATTTGTGTCAAATGGCATTATATTAACATTATTAGTACAGCATAAGAATAGATGACATTACATAACTGCAAGCAAATTATTATTATCAAATAAAAATAATTGCCACCCTGTCGGCTGGGGCTCTATAATATGTCAACTGCACCTCTATAGAGGGGAAAAATCCCCCAGTGTGGTCACCTGTTAGACGGGCGGTCAGAGAAGCCGTCTCCGATCAATCAGCTGGTTACGTCAAGCCCTAGAACCTATAGGATTTTCCCAACCCAATTGACTTTATTGATACCCCCCACCCCAAAAAAATAGTCCCATTATCAACATTGATTAGCTAATTTTCAGTCAGTGTGCGAACCTGAAAAATAATGAAAAATATAGCTTAGTCACATTACTTTCTAGATTTACTAGATAGATTTCTATTAATAATGGAGATTCGCTTCCGATTTTTGTCTGTAACAAAAAACTACGTCACTGCTTTACGTCACACTGCCTAAAATCGTCATATATAGAATACACTCAAAATGTGAGCATGCAATGTTAGACAGTCCTCATTGGTTTTTAAACAATTTTAATAAATACATACCTAGTATTATCTATCTATATATAGTTTGTTTTATAAATATATTAAGTTATCAGAACTAAGTTTCCATTTCAATTTTTTTATTTTTTTACTCCTTTAATAAATTATTTTATTTTTACTCCTTTAAAAATTCGATATTTTACTTTACTTATGATACAAACTCTCTGATATTAAATTTTCAAACTCCCATCCCCTCAGGTAATATTTATTTTACGTCGCCCAGAGGCGCGTTTTTTTATTTTGCTAGTTCATAAAAAGAATGCAGTTGAAGAAATACCCTTCGCTTTTCCCCCTCTCTTTTAATATGGGCTAATAATAAAAAGAAGAATATGAAATCGGTCCCGATGAACCCATTAGAGAGAGTGACAGTTGAAGATGTTTTTGTTTTATTCATTCTTGAAGGGTATTACTTCAATTTTTAAAACACATTTTAAAATCATTTTTCTATTTAACCTTAACAGATACTACCACTACAGGTCATAATGGACCTGGGAGTGATGGTGAGCTCCATGATTGGAACGTCACCATCTAATAGAGTTTAACGTCATACCCTTGATATTAAGACCCTCAGCCACCACCTTCTGGCACATATATGATAAAATGTTGGGGCTTGCCCACAGGGCAATAGGGTTCGGACAATCATATAAGTACTAGAGCTTGACGTGACCCACTGATTGTCCGTCTAGCCCAAGGGCCAAAGTAGAGTATTACATGTCACCAGAATTCACTCCTGAAGCATCACTAGTCGGCCACTCCCGGCCAAAAGGTGGTCCCATTTGGAGGGATCTTAGTCCTCTGCAGAGATGTAGTCGGTGTATTCTACAGTTTCAGTCGACAGGGCTTTTTCAGCGAATATTGCCAACCTGAAAAATTACAAAATAAAACTTTGTCTCGTTACTTTCTAGAAATAAAAAGAGATTAGTTTTTTTTTCTAATTAGAGATAAAGAAGAAGAAAACTATGGAAATCAAACTTTTATTCATAAAAAGAATGCGGTTGGAGAAATATCTTTCACCTTTTTTTCATTCTTTCCTCACTTTTAATACGGACTGTTGAGAATATGAAACAGGCCCCGATGAACCAATTAGGAGTAGTGTCAGTTGAAGACTTCCAGTACTCTTTCTTCCAGGAGTGGAAAGAATACCTGTTTGTGTTTTTCTTTTAGGTGAACAATTTTGAAGAAGATATAAAGTTGATTTGAATTGGTGATGATAAATTTTTTTTACAAGATGCGTTTTATGATGATAGACCAATCTTGTATTTAATAAAAACGGGTTAGTTTTTTTTCTTCTTCTAATTAGAGATAGAGAAGAAGAAAGAAATTGTTGTTAGTGATGCTGATTAAAAAAAATGAAAAAAAACTTAGTTCAATTATTTTAGTTTTACTATTCATAAAAAAAAAAATTGCAGTGAAGAATACCTTTCAGTTTGTTTTCATTCTTTTCTCTCTTTAAACTTGAAAATATGAAACAGTCCCGAAATGTGAGTTTTCTTCGTTCACTTTGTGGAGTACGAAACAATTGATCGGTAATATTTTGATCATATTTTATTGAGATGGTTCAATTTGTATTCAATAAAAGAGGTTAGTTTTTTTTTCTAATTAGAGAAAAAAAGAAGAAAACTGAAATCAACATTGATTAGCTGATTTTCTTTTTCTTTTCCTTTTTATTTTTTTACGGCATATCAACATCAGTGGGTCATTTAATGCCGATAAAGTTTGAAATAAATCAATTCTTAATGATAATACAATTTTTATAAATACATTTTTCTATTTAACCCATAGATAACCCTAACAGGTACTACCACTCCGGTTAGAGTGAACCAGGGAGCAATGGTGATGAAGGGGTGCTCCACATTCCCCAAACCTCCAAAACTGGAACCTCACCATCAGATAGAGTTTAACGTCATTCCCAGGACATGTAGACCCGCACCACCTTCTAGCACCCATATGATAAAAAGGGGCTTGCCATAAGGGCAATAGGGTTGGGGAAATCATATAGGTGCTAGGGTTTGACTGACCAGCCGATTGATCGGAGGGGGCCTCTCCGACCGCCCGTCTAGCCCAAGATAGGGCCAAAGTGGAGTATTGCTCATCCACCTGGGCTCTATCCTTAAGCATCACGGGTCACCACCCACGCCAACAGGTGGCCCCATTGGGGGAGTCTTACCCTCTGCAGAGTGCAGTCGGTGTATTCTAAAGCTCCAGCCGACAGTGCGGGCTGATTTCAATCAGGTTGTTGGTTGGTTGGTTGTTGGTTGGTTGGAATTTACGGCATGTCAACCCATTGGGTCATTTTATGCCGAAGATCTTGTTTATTCTTGATCGGTATTCAATTACTTTTAAACACATTTTTCTATTTAACCCAAAGATGAGACCCTAACAGGTACTACCACCCCGGGTCAGAGTGGACCTGGAAGCAATGGTGATGAAGTGGTGCTCCACATTTTCCAGACCTTCAGAACTGGAACATTACCATGAGATAGAGCTCATTGTCATTCCCAGGACATGAAGACCCTCAGCCACCACCTTCTTTTATCATATATGATAAAAAGGGTTGGGGCTTGTCATAAGGGCAATAAGCTTGGGTCAATCATATATGTCCTAGGGCTTGACGTGACCAGCCGATTGATCGGAAGGAGGCTCTCCAACCGCCCGTCTAACCTAAGTAAGGGCCAAAGTGGAGTGTTGCATGTCATGAACTGCTCAGACACCAGGAACCTTTCAGCCAGGGTTGCCAACCTGAAAAATAATGAAAAATAAAACTTAGTCCCATTACTTTCAAGCGTTACTATTTATTAAAAGAATATCTTTCGCTTTTTTTTCTTTTTTCTTTTTTTTTTCTTCTCATTCTTTCCTCTTTTTTAGCAATAATTTTTTGTTAATTTTAAATCTTGCTGCAATTTTTTCTTTCTTTCAATGTTTTCCTGGTTTATGGGAAAATGGCCGAAAACGGTACTTTTTATTTGCAGAGACTTTTCTTTCTTTTCATTTTTTTTAAATTTCTTTATTTCTCTTTTCTCTCTCTCTTTTTTGTTATTTTTTTTTTAATAGAAATAGATAGTATCAAAAAGTCAATGATGAGTTTAGTAAAAATTCACAGAGAATTATCTGCAACTTAAAAAAAAAGATGGGTGATTTGCAAGCATTTCATTCCCTTTGGGGGAAACTTAAGTCTTTGTTGCTATTCTTCTTCGTCTTTTTTGCGGATTCGAGTCATGAAAAAAGATTCAAAGAATATAGCCTCAATTGGAGAAAACTACAAGTCATAAATAACAGAGCTACTAGAATTATGATATGAAGAAAATACCGGGAGCTCCATTATCAATAACTAACTTCCTCAATGCAAGGTGCCCACTTGAATTAATGTAACAGTATGCCATTTACCCGCGTGTAAATTCTAACCTCCTATATTTAAGTTTGCAATCTTTTTATAGAACACTCTGCAACATTCCTATGGTTAAATCGAACTTAACGGATCTAAATTCCACCATCGTATATCACCCCGCCGAAAGAAAAAAAAATACCAAAAATCAGGGAATTAACCAGATTTAATGAAATTTTCAGTGTTGATACATTAATGAATAAGATATATAATGCACCAGTTACTTTATTTAAAAGCTCTTAAATTTTTCAGGTCAGTTAACTTTAAACCACGTATCTTTGAGAATCTGTTTTAAGCCTCAAAGATACATGGTTCAAATTAACTGCCCTGAAAAAATGTAAAAGTTTTTACATAAAATAAGTGGTGCATTATATCTCTTATTCATTAATATATCAACACTGAAAATTTCATTAAATTCAGTTAATTTTACCATATCTTATTATAATGGAGATTCGGTGTCTCTGTCTGTAACCGAAACTACGTCACTGCGTAAGTTTATCAATGAGAATTTAATTTATAGTCAAAATCACTAATACATAGAATGAATATTATTTATTAACTATGTCTCTATGAAAATGTGAGTTTAATATACTTCAAAACAGTTCCTATTATTAGTGCGTTTAATATCCTGCAATGTGTCTCATACATCACTAAGAAATAAAGGTTAACCTAATACATGGTGTAGTTAATGTCCAAACCGTTTTCTTCAAATTGCTCTTGTAGCAAACACTCACCCCTTTTTATTATATATTTGCTAGAAAGCGGTGGCTGAGGGTCAAGTGCCAGTATCTAATAATACACATTAACATAATGAATATTATTTATACCAATTTATTAATACAAAATGAAGTTTATAAAATTATTTCTACCAATTTATTAATACAAAATGAAATTTATAAAATTATTTCTACCAATTTATTAATACACATAACGTTTATAAAATTATTTCTACCAATTTATTAATACACATAAGGTTTATAAAATTATTTCTACCAATCTATTAATACACATGAACTTAATGAAAATTATTCATACCAATTTATTAATTCAAATGAAGTTTATATAATTATTTCTACCAAATTATTAATACACATTAACTTAATGAATATTATTTATATCAATTTATTAATACAAATGAAGTTTATAGAATTATTTCTATCAATTCATTAATACACATAAAGATAATTATTTTAATCAATACATTAATACACATAAAGTTAATGAAAATGTATACTAATAAACAAATCATATACAGTGATACCTTGACTTACAGTGCCCCAACGTACAGTTTTCCAACCATCACTGTCACTCTTCGATTTTGATTTCCCTGCCCCCAAGAGAGAGATACTCTCATATTCCACAGTTTTTCAATCTTCTGGCAAGACAGGTATTTATCCATCTTTCATTTTCCTTCAGCTTCACGTGATCTGCTGAATCTCAAATCCANTGGCTTGTGATATAGAGTGAAAATTTGAGGTACGGAGCGAGCTTCAGAGATAGGCTTATGTAATTAAGTTAACTAAAAAACCATTTAAAATTTTAAATTTTATCTACGCCAAAAAATTTTTATTTATTTTTAAAAAAGGAAATGGGAAACCATTTTTTTATCAAATATTTTCAGCACCATAATTCAATTACATTATATTTTATTATGTTTTTTATACAAATAAGGAGTTTATTTTCCTATATAAAAAGCGTAAGAAAAAAAAATGAGTGTTTTATTTTTTGGTGGGGTGGGCAGTGCTGGAACGCATTTATTGGCAATTAGTTTATTTCAATCGTTGGTAAATCACTTTGATATATGAGGAAATTGAGTTACGAACGGAAACGAAGTAAACTCATAAGTATATATATATATATATATGTATTGTTGTTTTTATTAGTTAGTACTTGATTATTTTGACGATTCAATATATATTAATATTACCAGATTAACGTATAAGTGAATGAATTATTGTTATTATTATTGTATTTATTATTATTTACTCCCCGCGGGCGGCGGTGGAGGAATTTTGAGTTTTCACATCAGTGTTAGCTGATGGTCTTTCACTGGAGTCTGAGTGACAGCAAGTCTCCTCAGGTCTCCAGGACTCTTCTGAGGTATTCTGGCAGATTGCAGCAGTGCATGTGTTCTGAATGGTTTCAATCCTTCCTCTGATATCCGCAACTTTCCAAACCCTTTTCTAATGCTTTTGGACGTTCCAGTGCACACTACAATTGGGTATAACTTCGACTTTCATATTCCAAACTTTTTCAGTTCTCTGGCAAGGTCAGATATTTGTCAATTTTTTCATTTTCCTTTATACTTTCCCCTGTGATCTGCTGGCACTGCAATCCACCAGTTGACAAGTTCTTTCTTTTTTGTTAATCACACTAGGTCTGGTCTTCTTGCTGGGATAAGGTGATCCGTTTTAATTTCAAGTCCCAGAGAATTTTGCGTTTCGTTCTCAAGAACAGATTCTGGTTTATGCATATACCATTTTGTTGTGGTCAAAATTTAATTTTTGCATAATTCCAGTGGATCACCTTCCCAACCCAGTCGTTTCTAGTTTTGTATCTCGTTGTGCTAGTTTGCTACATTCGCAGAGTATATGGTTAACAGTCTCATCTCTATTACCGCAAAGTCTACATTTACTATTTGTTGGGTCTCTACAATTTTCCTTTGATTAGTTTTTGTCCTTATGGCATTATTTTGTGCAGCAATTATAAGTGATTCTGTTTCTCTTTTGAGTTTCCCTTCTTAACCATGTGCAATTTTTGTATGTTCAACCTCATCTCAATTTGTCGTTTGAAGCGTCCATATAATTATTTTTTCTTCCCATTTTTGTTTTCTAGTCTTTGTCGTTTCTTCTGTTGTCCATCTGCCGTTTCTACTATGTTGGTCGCCATAAGTAAATTTGGTCTTCTCTTACTAGTCCTGTGTGTAATCTTCAAGTTGTGGATTGTGGTTTCTTACGCATTCCTCTATGTTGGGCAGACCTCTTCCCCTCTTCCTTTCCTTGAGCAGCATACAACTATCTCTATCATCTCTAGGGTGGGAGAGCCTTGTGCAAGGTCATTAATTTTCTCGTCCTTTGGTCTATCTGTCTGAGTTCTTCTTTGTCCATTTTAGAATGGTCCGGTGAGTATCTTTATAATGGGGACAGCCCAGGTATTAATTCTTTGATCAGATTTCTGCTGTTATAGTTTTCGTTCTAGAAGTTTTTTCTAAGTTCTCCTGAGATATTTCTTTTTAACTTTCTTTCATTTCTGCTTGCATGATATTGTCCGCTTACCAAATTCCTAAGTTATTTGTAGCCTTTCATTTCATCAAGAGATTTATAGTTTCCTGATTTTGGGTAGTTGTATTCCATTTAATTTTCTTCAACGCCCTTTTATACAAGCATAGCACATTTTTCGATTCCAAATTCCATCCCTATTATCCTGGCTATATATCCTAATAGTTTGTACTAGGCTCTCCAATTCCTTTTCATTTTTTGCAAAATTTTAATGTCATCCATGTACATAAGGTGGTTGATCTTTTCTTGTGAATACTAAATATTTGTATCCCCCGTACATTTTTATCAGTATATGGTTTAGCGGCATCATTCATAATAAAGAGTAGTGGTGATAATGAGTCTCCTTGGAAGATACCTCTTTGGATTTTTACTTTCTGCAGGGATTGTTTTCAGCTTTAATGAAACTCGCCAGTTTTCCATGGCTTTTTTAATGAAAGTTTATATATGTTGTGTGAATTTTATACATTTGTAGGGCAATTCTAAAATTCCAGGTATGTGGGACCATTCATAGGTTTTCTGTTAATCGATCCATGGCATTGCAATATTTTTCGTTATTTTTGACTTCTTAAGAATGGTATTTGGGTCTATATGAGAGTAAGTCTGTGGTTCCTCTTTTTCCTTGCGACATCCTTTCTGTTCT
Source organism: Doryteuthis pealeii (assembly GCA_023376005.1). Lineage (NCBI taxonomy): Eukaryota > Metazoa > Mollusca > Cephalopoda > Myopsida > Loliginidae > Doryteuthis > Doryteuthis pealeii. Next base: position 36,869,314 of record CM042150.1, on the reverse strand, counting down.
TTCTGAGGACGGGAAGTTTCGCCAAATTGAGTGAAAAGTATACTTTCTCTTACAACAGCAGTTAGAATTTTCCACATCATGGGTAGACAAAGTTATTGGATCTATAATGCTGGGGAACATTTCCTTTTTGTGGGTCTTTCTGGATTTAGTGTGTTATTCCTTTTGTCATCCATTCGGTATTTCCGCTTTCTTGTAGGCATCTGTTCAGTTGCTGGGCCATTCTTTTGTGGATAGTCGTAAATTTTTTGAAACCAGAATCCATGTATGGCCATCATGGCCCTGGTGTTTTCCAATTTGTACTTTCTTTGAGTACTTGATTTAAGCGTAATTACATGAACACTGGCCAACAGGTCCTTCCTCAATTTCCATCCAGTTCATTCTTATATCACTTATCCACTTTGACGTTTATTAGTTCTTTCCTCATCCATATATCATCCAGAACTTTTCTGCTTCTGTTGCATTGGGTGTTCACTAATGTTTGTTTTTGCCCATATCAATTTGTTCATAAAATCTCTTTTCATTGTTTTGGAAGGTCCTTTTTGTTTGTACTGTTTAGTTCTCTTCGATATCTTTTTGATCTTCCTTCTTATAGCGCGATATCTTTTGTTTTACTTCTTCCAACACTTAATTTTGTTGTTGCTCTTTTAACCTTTTTGCTCATGTGATTTTGTTTTTATTGTAACGTATTTGTTTGTTTTCGTAGTTTTTTTATTTGTTCTTCCAATCTGAACTCCGCATCCAGCATTTTGTGTTTCTGTTTGGTTCTTGTTTTGTGTTAGTGTTTCGAAGGGGTGCGTCCAATTCTATCACAGACTAGTTTTGTCCTGCATAGATTAAGGTTGTTGAGTTTCGTGATAATCCAAAGTCCACCAGTTGACACGTTCTCCTTTTTTCTTTTTCTTTTTTTTTTTTTTTGTTACATCAACACTAGTCTGGTCTCCTGGCTGGGATAGGGGTGACCCGTTATTATTATTATTATTATTATTGTTATGTTTTCACACCTGTCGTAGCTGGTGGTTCACTGGAATATGAGTGACAGCAAGTCTCCTCAGTCTCCAGGACTCTTCTGAGTATTCTAGCCGCTCCCAACAATGTTGTAGTTTGGGTGTTCTCGATTCTTCCACTAATTTCCACTTCACCCAAATTCTTTTCCAGAGTCTTGGGGACCGTTCCAATGGCACCAATTCCAATTGGTACGACTATCACCTTCATGTTCCCCAGTTTCCCCAGTTCTCTAGCAAGGTCCAAGCATTTGTCTATCTTTTCACTATTTTTTTAATTTTCACTCGGTGGTAAAATCCACGAGATGGTAGGTTCTCTTCTTCTTGTCGATTAATACCAAATCCGGTCTCCTGGCTAGGATTAGTTGATCCGTCAGTACCTCGAAGTCCCAGATAATTTTATCCATCTCATTCTCCAGGACAAGTTCAGGCTTGTGCATATACCATATAGTTGTATGGTGAAAACTGAATTTCTTGCATAATTCCCAGTGGATAACCCTGCTCTACGTCATATTGTTATAATTGTTATTTACTCCTTTTGAGTTTTCACATCAGCATTAGCTGATGCTCTTTCACTGGAGTCTGAGTGACAGCAAGTCTCCCCAGGTCTCCAGGACTCTTCTGAATATTATGGCAGATTGCACCAGTGCAGTGTTCTGGATGGTATCAATTCTTGCTCTTTCAAAACCCTTTTCCAATCCTTTTGGGACCGTTCCAAGTGCACTAACTACAATTGGTATAACTTCGACTTTCATATTCCAAAACTTTTTCAGTTCTCTGGCAAGGTCAAAGTATTTGTCCATTTTTTCATTTCCTTTTAGCTTCGCCCTGTGATCTGCTGGCACTGCAAAGTCCACCAGTTGACAAGTTCTTTCTTTTTGTTAATCAACAGTAGGTCTGGGTCTTCTTGCTGGGATAAGGTGATCCGTTTTTTATTTCAAAGTCCCAGAGAATTTTATGCGTTTCGTTCTCAAGAACAGATTCTGGTTTATGCATATACCATTTTTGTTGTATGGTCAAAATTTAATTTTTTGCATAATTCCCAGTGGATCACCTTCCCACCCAGTCGTTTCTAGTTTTGTACTCCCGTTGGACTGGTTTACTACATTTGCATAGTACATGGTTTAAGGTCTCATCTCTATTACCGCACAGTCTACATTTACTATTTTGTTGGGTCCTACCAATTTTTGTTTGGATATAGTTTATCCTTATGGCATTATTCTGTGCAGCAATTATTAATGATTCAGTTTCTCTTTTAATGTTTCCCTTTCTTAACCACGTCCATGTTTTTTCATGTTCTACCTCTCCAATTTGTCGTTTGAAGTGTCCATATAATTATTTTTCTTCCCATTTTTGTTTTCTAGTATTTGTTGTTTTTGTTTGTCCATATGTCACATCTACTATTGTTGGCCGCCATAAGTAATCTGTCTTTACTCTATTTTGTGTAGTCTTCGAGTTGTGTGGATTGTGGTTTCTACGCAGATTTCTGTTGTTAAGTTTGGTCTCTAGAAGTTTTCTAGTTTTCCTGAGATATTCTTTTTTAACTTTTCCTTTCATTTTTGCTTGCTTGAATATTGTCCGCTTCTAAAATTCCTAAGTATTTGTAGCTTTCATTTTCATCAAGTGATTTTATAGTTCCTGATTGGCAGTTGTATTCCATCCATTAAACTTTCTTTTCACCCGTTTCATTAACTAGCATAGCACATTTTTCAATTCCAATCCTATTATCCTGGCTTATATTCTAATAGTTTGTACTAGGGTCCCCAATTCTTTTTCATTCTTTGCAATTTTTTTTATGTCATCCATGTACATAAGGTGGTTTATCTTTTCTTGTGAGTTAGTGAATTTGTATCCCACTGTACATTTTTTAAGTATATGATTGAGCGGCATCATTGCTATAATAAACAGTAGTGGTGATAACGAGTCTCCTTGGAAGATACCTCTTTGGATTTTTACTTCTGCCAGTATTTGTTTGTTGTCGTAGTTTTTTTATTTGTTCTTCCAATCTGAACTCCCAACCAGCATTTGTGTTTCTGTTTGGTTCTCTGTTTGTGTTAGTGTTTCGAAGGGGTGCATCAATTCTATTGCAGACTAGTTTTGCTCCTGCATAGATAAGGTTGTTGAATTCAGTGATATTGTTTGTTGGGATGTTCACTAATATTTTGTTTATCTTTTCAGTTTCTTTCTTGACTTTTTTCCATTCTATGTTTCTTAGGGATGGTAATGTGCTCTTCTTATCAGCCATGATTTGTTGTATCAGTTCTATATCCATTCTCTGTTCTTGTGTTAGTTCCTGTGTTGTTAAGGTAGGTTGTACAAGGTTTTGCTTGTCAGCGTATTGTCCACTTTGTTTAGTTGATTCCTGATGGATTTGTATTCCTTGATTTTCCTGTCCACATAGTTCTATTATCTGGAGATCAGAAAATATTTTTTTATTCAGGATCATTCTTGCTTGATCTGCCAGTCTTTGGCTGGCTGTGCTGAAATTATTGTTGTCATTCCAAATCTGAAGCATTCTTTTTCTATAACCTCTCTGTGCTGGGTTGCTCTTAAAATAACAATGGAGTACTTGTATGTTATTTTCTCTGGTCCACACTTTTCTTTGTCTCTCAGCTGGCACCTCACTGTGTCGTCTCTCGGTTGGCACCTCACTGGGTCGTCTCTCGGGTGAGCTACCATTTTTCCATGTTTCTTTTTTCCCCATGTTATTGTTATTATTATTATTATTATTATTATTATTATTAAAGTAGTAGTAGTGTCTCCTTTTCTACGTGACATTATTATTATTATTATTAGTAGTAGTAGTAGTAGTAGTAGTTAGTAGTAGTTTCCCGTTCTCCACGTTATTCTTTTCCACACATTTTTCTCGTTTGTTTAGTCATCGCTTTCATTGTCTTTACGCACACACACACACACACCACACATACACACACACACGCACACCTTTTTTGTTTTTTCTTGTTTTTTTAAATCTTTTTTTTTGGTTTTCTTTTTTTTTTACTTTCGTCCGTCAACATTAGGTCAGAACTTAATCAAATACTAGTTGAAAAGAAAGGATTACGCAGCGATAAAAGTGAGCTCAGATTAGTCCCAACCCTCTCTCTCTCTATCTATATATATATATATCAGACTATTGCTCACATGATCTCACTCACTTTCTCCTCTCTTACTTTCGTTTTCTCTCTCTCTCTCTCTTTATATGTTTCTATTTCTTTTTTATCTTTCTGTTCTCTTTTGACACTCTCTCAAAACTTATCACTTCTCACACTTAATCTCTCTCTCCCTCTCTCTCTCACACACACACACTCACTCTCTCTCTTTCTCTCTTTCTCTCTTTCTTTCTATCTCCCTCCCTCCCTCTCTCTCCCCCTCTCTCTCTCTCTCTCTGTCTTTCTCACACCCTTTCTCACTTTCATCTCTTACTTTCACTTTCTCTATCTCTCTAAGCCTCTCTATTTTTCTTTCAAATTTTTCTCTCTTCCCTCCCCCCGCAATCTTTCAGTCACCATCGGCCCCTCTTTCTCTCTCTCTCACACACACCCACTCCCCCACACACACAATATCAGTATCAGTTTCTTTCAGTCTCCCTTTCCATCCATTTCCAATCACAACGAATGAAATCGGTTCTTATTGTATATAAGGTCAGATTGTCGCGTAATCAATTCTCCAAGAGAACAATCCAAGAAAACTGAAAATGATATCAAAACTGTTTCGTGGAAATTATCAACAACCCACTTATCGGATATTTTGGCGCTGTACAATTGTGACATTTCAGAATTCGTAGCATTTTTTTAAAATCAAAATCACACTGGTACCGAAAATAACAACGGCGATCTACATCATCACTGAGATAAATGTATATTTCCCAGGGGTGAGTTTCTGTGGCGTAATGGCTAACATATAGGACTGTGACAGCGTAAAAAGCGAGTTCGAACTATGATCGCATAATTACCTTCACTTTCGGACTAATAGTTGGGAAAGGGTTACGATTTTATGGGCTATCCTTTAGGCTTCAAGCAGAAGCGCCTGTCCAGCAGAAATCCTTGGTAAAGAATCCGTTGGTTATTCCTTGGTGCTCATCACTAATGCAAGTCGGGTAATCCTTAACTTGTTCCTCGTAAATTCCTACCATAAAATAGACTGAAACCTCATTTTATGTCCATGTTTTTGCAATAAATGTTTTATTTTTCTTGCACCCGTTATTTTACAATACTAAATATATTTTCTTTATTTAATCTTTATAATCTATTTCACTTCAAATGTGTATATTCTAAAGGTTTTAAGATAACGGATGCAAGAAAATAAAACATTTATTGCAAAAGCACGGACATAAAAATGAGGTTCAAATTATTATTATATGGTAGGAATTTACGCAGGGACAAGTTAAGGATTCACAAGTCATTCGTCAATGATTGTCAAAAATGGACGTCTCTCAGTATCAGTGATTAAGTAGTACAACCAGCCACGCAAATCTGAGGTTTGACTGAAGTTTAAACCACGTGACCTCGCTATAATCCTATAAATTTAAGTGTTTATATGTAGCACACCTTATACACTAAAAATAATCCAACAAAAAGTTATGAACCCTCATACCCCCAACTATGGGTTAAATAGTACCATTTACTGTTTTTTTCTCCATAAGATATGTTTTGCATTTAAATTAAGCCAGACAGATAGTTGATATGGCACTAAGCAAAGATATCATTTATTTCCTAGAAAGGCCAATGCTGCTTGACCTAAGTAAAAGCTTGTATTTTGCAGGCGCACACTCTTTATTTTCATGAATTGTTAGCACAAGAACATTCCTGTTACCATTTTCTTCAATTTTGACATTCTTTTGTAAATATGAAGATTAAATTGATATCATGATTTTTCTATTCCCTCACTCACACACGTATATATATATATATATATATATATATATATATATATATATATATATATATATATATATATATACTATATATTCACTAATATAAACACACGTATTTTTACTAAATTAAAAAACAAATTTTACATCATATATTAATGAACCTTAAATTTTCTTTGCATAAGTCAATAATATTACTTACGAAATTTAAAATTCCGTTTTTTTAAATATCACCCGCCCCCTACCAACAAAAAAATTCTCTAACCGTAACCGTCACACAAACATCAATATTTTCTCTTGCGGTAGAGCGTCTCTCAAATATTTTTTTTTTTCTAAAATTCTTTTTTCCGAACACTTCAAAATTCTCTGTATTTTGACAGAGTATGACATTTGTGTGTGTGTGGTGTGTGTGTGTGTGTGTGTGTGTGTGTGTTTGTATGGTGTGTGTGTGTGTATGTATGTGTTGAAGTGAGAAAAATTGAAGTGAATCCGGACAATTATGTTGAAAGATAAATGGAAAGAAAATGTTGTATGAATAAAAATTATTTATTGAAATGCTGACTCGTGTTTCGACCAAGAGTTTTTCCTTGTATACATAGTATCCTATTTAGTATTAGTATAAGTATAAAATAAAATAAAATAACAATAATAGATAAACATAAAATTTAAGCATAGAAGCCATAGCCGGCAGTTGAACGCAGTTGTTGGCTGGTTGGATGGCTGGTTGGTTGGTTGGTTGATTGGTTGGTTGGTTGGTTGATTGGTTGGTTGGTTGGTTGGTTGGTGTTAGATTTTACGGCAGGTCAACCTTTCGTTTATTCTAACATCGTTATTGTGTTCCCTCAATCTATTCTAGGTTCTGTGGAAGTATTCAGAAGGCTCAAAGCGCCCCTATATATATATATACATATATATTATATATATATATATATATATATATATATATATATATAATATTCGCTGAATCATGTTTCGTTAAAGGAAAAAGAAAAGAAAGAATGTATTAATTTTTCAAAAATTTTCATTGTTTACGAACATTTTGATATGAATTTATGTTCCCTAGTTAAAAACTTTATGTATATAAATATATATATATATATATATATATATATATATATATATATATATAATATATATATATACTCAAATATGTATTTATTTACACACATACACAGACACACACACACACACACACACACCACGTATATATATATATATATATATATAATATATTAAACATATTTGTTTATACACATGCATATATATGTATATGCATGTATATATACGTATACTTATATTATATATATATAATATATATATATATATATATATATATATACATACATGCGCATATATATGCATATATAAATTTATATGCATATATATGCATTTGTATATACATATATATTTAGAGATATATGAATATGCATGTATATATTTACATAAATATATACATACACATGCATATATATACATATGTATTTATATACATATATGCATGCATGTATATACATTTGTTTAGCTATATATATGTATATATATATGTGTATGTATATAGATGTCTCTTTAGATATGAATGTATATATACACTATTTATACATATATATATACATAAATATATATGAATGTATGAGTGTGTAAATATCTATTTAGATATATATGTGAATATATACATACAAGTTTGTACACACATATCTCCCCTTCTTTCAGTATATATATATATATATATATATATATATATATATATATATTTAGATGTATGTATGTTAAACAATGTTAAACTTACACTGAAAGTAAGAGAGTCTCTGGTGAGATTTATACTCACAGATCACCTCCCAAAACGTCCTGGCTTATTTCATATTAATACAAACGCTTATTGGTGAATAAGTCGATTCTAATGGAAAGGGGAATAAAAAACAACGCTTATCGTGGGCATTGGCATGTAAGGGCCGTCGAAAGCAGGCTTCTTTCGCAAGCCAAAGATAACGTGTTCGATCCTCATGGGATCTTCCCTGCACTTGTTTTCCGAAACAAATATCTGTTAAGCGTGCTTTTATTCTGCTCCTATGAGCTTTCATGTGTTTATTTACTCAGCTTAATATAGCTGGCACAAGGTGATAACAGTGGAGCGCCAGTAATTATAGAACACATTGCCCTTGCCAATGATCAGACTGTATTATCTGTGCACTCTGTTTAGTATTTCAAATTAATTTTAACATGCTGTTGCTTTGGTTTGGTTTGGTTTGGTTTGGTTTGGTTTGGTTGGGTTGGGTTGGTATGGTGGGTTTTACGGCATGTCAACCCTTGTTGGGTCATTTTTATATAGAAGATTTTTTTTTCTCCATTCTTGTTGGATATTCAAATTTTTTAAACGTATTCTAACTCATTTTTTAAATCTATTTTACTCGTGGATGCTACCCTAACAAGTACTACCACTCCGGTTCAGAGTTGACCTGATATTAACAGCAACGAAGAGATACTCTATACTGCCCAAAGATTCTGAATTTGAACCTCACCACTAGATGCAGCTTAGGGTCATATCCAGGACATGGTTTGGTTTAGTTTTGTTTTGTTTTACGGCATATCAACCTCAGTGGGTCATTTAATGCCGATAAAGTTTTGAAATAAATCAATTCTTAATGGATAATACAATTTTTTATAAACACATTTTTCTATTTAACCCATAGATGGGACCCTAACAGGTACTACCACTCCGGGTTAGAGTGGACCAGGGAGCAATGATGATGTAGGGGTGCTCCACATTCCCCAAACCTCCAAAACTTGAACCTCACCATCAGATAGAGTTTAACGTCATTCCCAGGACATGTAGACCCGCAGCCACCGCCTTCTAGCACCCATATGATAAAAAGGGGTTGGGGCTTGCCATAAGGGCAATAGTGTTGGGACAATCATATAGGTGCTAGGGCTTGACGTGACCAGCCGATTGATCGGAGGGGGCCGCTCCGACCGCCCGTCTAGCCCAAGATAGGGCCAAAGTAGAGTATTGCATGTCATGAACTGCTCATCCACCTGGGCTCTATCCTTAAGCATCACGGGTCGCCACCCACGGCCAACAGAGGTGCAGTCGGTGCATTCTAACGCCCCAGCCGACAGGGCGGGTTTGTTTTGTCTTGTTTGGTTTACGGCACATCAACCACAATGAGTCATTTGATGCCGACAGAAATAGAGATAATTATAAAGTAGGTGGAGACGTCTATTGTCGGTATCAACCGGACAGCGAAAGAGTCTGTCCCTTTTTCATTAACAAAGGAAATTGTTTTTAAACAAGGGAGTTTTTTTTGCATCTGATGTGGGATACGACACTTACCATCATCTCCCCACGTTAACCCTACAGATCTAAGTTGTGCTACTCGTGTGCTGAGTTGGTGATGGCTCGAACCTGGAACCTTGTGCCTGTGAGGTAGATGAGAGATAGAATAACCGTTCTTTGTAGAAATATAGTTTGGTTGAAATATTTGTTTTTTTTTAACCATTCTTTAAAAAGAATAACAGTTTGTAAAAAAACGGAGCATGCTGCTGGGACAGCAGTACGCTGGCATAGTTGATATGTTAATTGCCCGCTAACCTCCACGTCAGACATTTGAACCAGGATAGGCTGGTTGGTTGGTTGGTTGGTTGGTTGGTTGGTTGGTTTAGTGGTTGGTTTGATTTTATGTTGGGTTATTTTATGCCGAAGACATTTTATTTTATTTATTCTTGTTGATTATTCAATTTTCTTTTCAAACTCAATTTCTTTTTAAGCACATTTTAATACTCATTTAACCCCAACTATTTAACACATAGATGGGAACCTAACAGGTACTACCACTCCGGGTAGGAGTGGACCTGGGAGTAATGGCGATAATAGAGTACTCCACACTCCCCAGAGTTCCAGAATTGAAACCAGATACAGTTTAACATCACACTCAGGACTATATGACCTTCATTCAACGCCTTCTAACACATATCTGATAAAAAGGATTTGGGGGTTGTCATAGGGCAATAGGGTCCGTACAATCATATAGGTGTTAGGGAAGCAAAATATGGTTCACTTGTTAATGTTATATATATATATATATATATATATATATATATATATATATATATATATATATTGTTAAATAATGCAGTCATTTTCTGTCTGCATCTTTTGTCCTTTGTTTTTTCGTATTGCCGAATTATTTTTGTAATATCTGGCGAAAATTGGCGGATGTTTTTGCCATATGTCATAGACCAAGTACTTATATATATATATATATATATATATATATATATATATATATATATATATATATATGCTTATTTTAGTGTAACACACGTTACAGACAAATAAACAAACAATGAACGCAGCATTGTTTATTGTTGGTTGGTTGGGGTTTTATATCATGTCAACCCTTGTCAGTTTATTTAATGGCGAAGGTGTTTTGTTTTATTCATTCTTGGTAGGTATTCAATATTTTAAACTAAATTTCTTTTTAAACACATCCTTCTTTTACTCATTTTTTCTATTTAACCGATAGATGGGACCATAACAGGTACTACCACTAAGGGTAAGAGTGAACCTAGAAGTAATGCAGATAATGGGTTACTCCACATTCCCCTGAGCTCCAAAACCAATAAATGCACGTCATACCCAGGACACTATGACTCTCAGCAATCGCATCCGAGCACATATATGATTAAAGGGTTGGGGTTTTGCATAAGGGCAATATGGTTGCGACATTCATATAGGTGCTAGGGCTTGATGAAACAAGCAGTCTAGCCTAAGTAGGGGCCAAAGTGGAGTGTTACATGCCATGGACTGCTCAGCCATCAGCTTATCGCCCTTAAGCATCACGGGTCGCTATCCACGGCCAACGGGTGGCCTCATTAGAGTGATTTCATCCATCTGCAGAGGTGCAGTCGGTTTATTCTACTACCAAAGCCGACAGGCTAGACTGGTTACAGTTTCAATCTTGATGAGATACAATATACACCAAATATGCAAGTTATGGCACAAGGCCAAGTATTGCGCGCCCAGTGAGAATGTAAAGACCATTTAACTTATCCTGTCAAATATGCAAAGTTTTGCATTCTGGGTATTATTTTGATTATTTGGACTGTTGTTCTCATCTTATTGTTATCTGTACAACGTTCTGGCCGATATGCTATCCGGTCTTCTGTATTCTGTCGATCAGAATACTCAGAATCTAAGATTCTACAACTTCTGAAATGTTTTTCCCTTGAATTTTCTACACTAAATTTTAATTTTTTAATTTTGAACAATTTAACCCTAAAAGATTTAAAGTCTCTATAGTAAAAGATATTAGGTTCTATTCTGATATTAAGAAAAACCTTAATGAGTAAATATTTAATTGTAAGAAGAGGCTAGTCTCAATATTAACAGAAAGGTTTTATTCTGAAAATTAAGAAAAACCTTAATGAGTAAATATTTAATTGTAAGAAGAGGCTAGTCTCAATATTAACAGAAAGGTTTTATTCTGGAAATTAAGAGAAACCTTAATGAGTAAATATTTAATTGTAAGAAGAGGCTAGTCTCAATATTAACTGACAGGTTTTATTCTGAAAATTAAGAGAAACCTTAATGAGTAAATATTTAATTGTAAGAAGAGGCTAGTCTCAATATTAACTGACAGGTTTTATTCTGGAAATTAAGAAAAACCTTAATGAGTAAATATTTAATTGTAAGAAGAGGCTAGTCTCAATATTAACAGAAAGGTTTTATTCTGGAAATTAAGAAAAACCTTAATGAGTAAATATTTAATTGTAAGAAGAGGCTAGTCTCAATATTAACAGATAGGTTTTAATCTGGAAATTAAGAAAAACCGTAATGAGTAAATATTTAATTGTAAGAAGAGTAGTCTCAATATTAACAGATAGGTTTTAATCTGGAAATTAAGAAAAACCATAATGAGTAAATATTTAATTGTAAGAAGAGGCTAGTCTCAATATTAACAGATAGGTTTTATTCTGAAAATTAAGAAAAACCTTAATGATTAAATATTTAATTGTAAGAAGAGGCTAGTCTCAATATTAACAGATAGGTTTTAATCTGGAAATTAAGAAAAACCTTAATGAGTAAATATTTAATTGTAAGAAGAAGCTAGTCTCAATATTAATAGATAGTTTTTTTTCTGGAAAATAATAAAACCCTTGAGATTTTCAAACCAATTTTTTTCTTGGAAATCGCATGGGCAAGAAACTGATATTTATCATCCGTCGATGATTTTATGCTCTATCAATGATACTGAACACTCTTTGGAGAAAACTATGTTAGCAATATGGAAGCGCGTGGTGTAATGGTTAAAGTCATGGGAAATGGAATCGTCGACCAGATTCAGATCCTGAATATGGTAAATGTACTTCACTTAGCGCTAATACCCTTGGGAAAGGTATGAATCCTACTCTGCCTACAGCTATGGATAAATAGTAGGACAAACTGGGCTCTTTAACTTTGATTATGCAACCAATCTAGGAGAAGGAAAAAGCTGAATTCAAACCTGTTGAACTTAAGAAATTTGACCTTGTGTCACATTCTGCTCGTGCGGACTGTCGGTAAATATATGTTAGCAATATCAAATTACACACACACACACACCACTTATATATATAATATATATATATATATATATATATATATATATACATATATACTATATATATAGATAAAAGGAGGCTTACCGGTGAATATGGGCACGATCGTTGGAGGT
>CM042150.1:36841733-36851733 GCA_023376005.1 Doryteuthis pealeii | reverse complement strand
TAGAGCCGAAAAAGGAGGTGTTGTTTCCCCGAGAAACACATTTACGCGAGACCGAGTAGATAAACGGCTAAGATAGCGGACGGAAATTAGTTTGCGCACGCTCCACGCCGTCGACTTTGCTTGTGTACATTTATCCAGCCAGAAGATCTGAACTAAAAAAATAAAATAAATAAAAACTAAAAAAAAAACTATAATGACGATCCTAAGTATATTTATGTTTACCACACACCGATCCCGCGGCAAGAGATGAACGTTCACACATTCACATCTATCTAAATGAACATGAAAGCTCGCCCACTCTTTATGAACATAGTCTCATCTATGACGTTGCTGGAAAACACTTACCAACACAAAGCAAACATGATTAACATAGAAGTTTCACATTCGATTTAATATTATATTATATATATATATATTATAATATATATATATCTTATTATAATGGAGATGTGGGTTTGTATGTCTGCTAACCGAAACTATATTACCATTCAAGTCACAATTCCCTTTGTTATTTACATCAAATCTCCATGATTTTTATTTTATTTAAAACCTCAATTATAGATAAAATTGTTTTACATCATTAAGACTGTTTGACCATATTCACAAACTAATAACATGCAATTGTATTATATATACAAGAAAATAGCGGTTTACAGTGTGAATTGGAAGGCTAATTTGCATATTTGATCTTAAAAATTTGATTTTAATAAATATATGCTTAGTATTCTTTGATTTCTAATTGTTTGGTTTTATATTAATGAATATGAGCAAAAATCTCGGGGATAAATCTTAAAAGAAATCCATTAACAAGAAGAAATAACTGTTATATTATTCTTTACTTCCTATTACTAAATAGTTAAATTATAGGAAAATTTACCAATGAAAGACGGGAGTAAGGGAAAATGATGAAGAGTTAGTTTCAAAGTTGTTCTATTTTTCAATCATACACCCTCTGTTCCAAATATTTTTTATCTGAATTCTTATTCAGTTTCATTAGCCTTTCTAATTTAACATGATATTTTATTATATTAAAACTTGAATACTTGCACCCGGAGGGTGCATATATTTGCTAGTATATATAAAGTTCTGTCTTAAACCTTCAAACCACTGTTTTTAAGTTTTTTCCCCTGTGAACGAATGCCCTGACTATAAGTTTACTTAGCAAAACGAAACATAATAGCGTCGGCTCCAATATTAAACTATCAAATAATCTTGTTAGTTTTTCCATTTCTTACGCACACACACACACACACACACGCCTACTAGCATATATATATATATATATATATATATATATTTGGAATTAACCCAGAAGATCTTTCCGCAATTAACTGTAATTAATCAATATCTTGATTAATTCAGTGGAATAAACCCTGAAGATTCTTATGGTGAAACTCGAGTTGATTATTTCTGTTGGATCCGACGATATTACGTTTCGTTTTGTTAAGTAAACTCTTTTCAGGGCATTCGTTCATATGGAAGAAAAACCTTAAAAACAGTGGTTTGAAGGTTTAACACAGAACGTATATATATATATATATAATATATATAATATATATATATATATATGAAGTATATATATATATATGAAGTATATATATTATAACAAATTAAATTATAGCAAAGATGGAGGTCTTCTTGAAAGTGGTTTGAAGGTTTAAGACAGAACTTGTTATACTTTAAATGTGTTATAGGACAAATATAAACACCCTATATATATATATATATATATATATATATATATATATATATATATATATATATATATATAATATATATATATATATAAGGAATGGAGCACTCTGTGACGGCCTTTACACACAAAGCGATGTGTGTATTAAAACAGTTAAAAATCCCCTTCCAATTCTGTAAGTGAAGATAGCCTAATGGTTAAGGTGCCGGACTGACACCCAACCGATCGAATTTCAATTCTGGTTGTAGGTAGCTTACAAAATGTCTAGCCACACTGAAGAGACTTGGTAAGTCGAAACACGTGTCAGTGGATGAACCTATACATATATAGGGTGTTTATATTGTCCCATAACAGATTTTAAGTATAACAAAGATGGAAGTCTTCTTGAAAAGCAATAATCACAACTTACATGAAAATAAAACTACAAGAGTTGAACTCTCAAATGTTTTTACTAAATGATTCTGTCATTTGTAGAACTTGAGTTATTAAGTTTTAAATTTTAATCTACATAAGGTGTTTTTTCCCAGAGAAACACATTTACGCGAGACCGAGTAGATAAACGGCTAAGATAGCAGACGGAAACGACTAATTGTTTGATTATTTCGTTTAATGGTATATCAACCCTCGTGGGTTATTAAATGCCAAATATCATTTTTATATATATGATTTTTATGACAATAGTTTGTAAGTAAATATTATGATAGATTATCAGATTCATAATAGAATTATTACTTAGTGGTCTCCTCGTTCCATCTCTTTTTGACAACTTTGATTTTTTAAAGACATCTAATTTAAAGCAATATTCTTTACAAAAATGGTCAGGGGCAGCAGTAATCTAGAATAATAATTAACACAGTTTAACACTTGTACCCAAGCTATGGTTAGAGACCCCAGAGACACCCACCGGGTCGGGTGTACGCACCTGCCCCGGGTCAAAATCACGAGCCACGATCCCAGGGGGCCATCCCCCCAGGCAACATCTGCCCCCTCGATTTAAAGCGGCAGGGCTGGGTTTATTGCCCAGTGCCTGAGGCGCCCCCTTGAGGGGGAATGCCGAGGGGATAGACGTAATTTTTAACCCCGCCACCAATAAGTCTCGGCTTGTAGATGGTCCCACGTTAATAGGGCCTTGTGCCTAACCTAGTACAAGTGAGGTACGATGATAATACTCCCAAGCTATGGTTAGCGGAATTAAAACAGTACTCGTGGATTAAATAAAGGGCTGGGTTCAAAGTTCCGTGATGACTCCCGATTATGACAAGAAGGTTCCCGATTATGACAAGAAGGTTCCCGATTACGACAAGAAGGTTTCCGAGTCCGAGATGGTTCCCGAGTTTGATAAGAAATTCCTGAAGGAGGTATGTTGTAAATATAACAATGAAGATGAGGACAATAGCCCGAATAATACAAATAATTCTAATTATCAAGCCTCATCTCAAAAATTCAGAGAAATAACAAAAATTGCTGTTCCAACTTTTCCGAATGTTCAGTTTGGTTTTATAATCGAGTGTAAATAATTTTCATTAACTTCATCTGTATTAATAAATTGGTAGAAATAATAAACTGATAGTTGACCCTCAGCCACTGCTTTCTAGCAGCCATATAATAAAATACGGCGTGTGTTTGCCATAAGTAAATAAAGAGTGGCCTATTGTCGGTATCAGCCGGACAACGAGGTAGTCTATCCCCTTTTCACTAGCACTAGACCAGGGAGATTATTTTTGCTGAGGTGGAGCACCACGCCTACCGTTAGCTCCTCACTTTACCGAACGGATCAGATTACCCAATCTGTGCTACTCATACGCTGAGTTGGCGGGGACCGGTATCGAACTCAAAACCTTATGATTTCAAAGCGGCTGCTCTACCGACTTAGGGGTTTGTGTTTGTCATGATGTTACATAATTCGTGGGTAGCCTACGAATTATGTCTGCAAGTGTAGTTAGAATTCAAATAACGGGATGCTAAATGGAAAATTGCCGTTAATTGTTAAAGAAAGTTATTGACGGCAGTTCACCTTTCTTTGACCTGTACGCTGATTGCTGACTGGCTGAAGGAAATTTGTGGTCTTGTTAGTTAGATTCCGGCCGTTAGCTGAAGGGAGCAGATACGTGGGTCCTTCGCTCTCAAGTTGGTGCTTTTCACCGCGCGGGAAACCCTTTTGAGCTGTGGGTGTTTTTTTTTAAATAAAGAATAAGAAAAACAAATAGGTCCTTCTTATTTATTACAAACAAGAAATAAGCACAGACAACCAGCCCAGCAGAAGGTCACCATTCACCCCCAAAACTGATCTACTATCCCACCGACAGGGTGAGACGACTAGTGTTTTGTGTTTCCCAACATTTGTGTCAAATGGCATTATATCAAAATTATTAGTACAGCATAAGAATAGATGAAATTACATAACTGTAAGCAAATTATTATTATCAAATAAAAATAATTGCCATCTTGTCGGCTGGGGCTCTATGATATGTCAACTGCACCTCTATACAGGGGAAAAATCCCCCAATGGGGTCACCTGTTAGACGGGCGGTCAGAGAAGCCCTCTCCGATCAATCAGCTGGTTACGTCAAGCCCTAGAACCTATAGGATTTTCTAACCCAATTAACCTTATTGATAACCCCCAATAAAAAATAAAACTTAGTCCCATTATCAACATTGATTAGCTAATTTTCAGTCAGTGTTGCGAACCTGAAAAATAATGAAAAATATACCTTAGTCCCATTACTTTCTAGATTTACTATTTCTATTAATAATGGAGATTCGCTTCCGGTTTTTGTCTGTAACAAAAACTACTTCACTGCTTACGTCACACTGCCTAAAATCGTCATAAATAGAATACACTCAAAATTTGAGCATGCAATGTTAGACAGTCCTCATTGGTTTTTTAAACAAGTTTTAATAAATACATACCTGGTATTATCTATCTATCTATATATTTTTTTTTATTTAATATATATTTAAAGTTATCTAAGTTTCCATTTCAATTTTTTTTTTTTTACTCCTTTAATAAATTTATTTCATTTTTTTACTCCTTTAATAAATTTGATTATTTTACTTTACTTATGATACAAACTCTCTGATATTAAATTTTCAACTCCCATCCTCTCAGGTAATATTTATTTTACGTCGCCCAGAGGGCGTTTTTTTTATTTTGCTAGTTCATAAAAAGAATGCAGTTGAAGAAATACCCTTCGCTTTTCCCCTTCTCTTTTAATATGGGCTAATAATAAAAAGAAGAATATGAAATCGGTCTTGATGAACCAATTAGAGAGAGTGACAGTTGAAGACGTTTTTGTTTTATTCATTCTTGAAGGATATTAATTCAATTTTTAAAACACATTTTAAAATCATTTTTCTATTTAACCCTAACAGATACTACCACTACAGGTCATAATGGACCTGGGAGTAATGGTCAGCTCCATGATTGGAACTTCACCATCTAATAGAGTTTAACGTCATACCCTTGACATTAAGACCCTCAGCCACCACCTTCTGGCACATATATGATAAAATGTTGGGGCTTGCCATAAGGGCAATAGGGTTCGGACAATAATATAGGTACTAGAGCTTGACGTGACCCGCCGATTGTCCGTCTAGCCCAAGGCCAAAGTAGAGTATTACATGTCACCAGAATTCACTCCTTAAGCATCACTAGTCGCCACTCACGGCCAAAAGGTGGTCCCATTTGGAGGGATCTTAGTCCTCTGCAGAGATGTAGTCGGTGTATTCTACAGTTTCAGTCGACAGGGCTTTTTCAACGAATATTGCCAACCTGAAAAATTACAAAATAAAACTTTGTCCCGTTACTTTCTAGAAATAAAAAGAGATTAGTTTTTTTTTCTAATTAGAGATAAAGAAGAAGAAAACTATGGAAATCAAACTTTTATTCATAAAAAGAATGCGGTTGGAGAAATATCTTTCACCTTTTTTTCATTCTTTCCTCACTTTTAATACGGACTGTTGAGAATATGAAGTAGCCCCGATGAACCAATTGGGGGTAGTGTCAGTTGAAGACTTCCAGTACTCTTTCTTACAGGAATGGGAATAATGCCTGTTTGTGTTTTTCTTTTAGGTGAACAATTTTGAAGGAAGATATAAAGTTGATTTGAAGTTGGTGATGATAATATTTTTTTACAAGATGCGGTTTTATTGATTGATAGACCAATCTTGGATTTAATAAAAACGGGTTAGTTTTTTTTCTTCTAATTAGAGATAGAGAAGAAGAAAACTGTAGAAATCAACATTGGTTAGCTGATTTTCAATCAGTGTTGCGAACCTGAAAAATAATGAAAAATAAAACTTAGTCCCATTACTTTCTAGTTTTACTATTCATAAAAAGAATGCAGTTGAAGAAATACCTTTCAGTTTGTTTTTCATTCTTTTCTCTCTTTTAAGGACTTGAAAATATGAAACCGGTCCCGATGAACCAATTGGAGGTAGTGTCAGTTGAAGACTTCCAGTACTGTTTCCAGGTGCGGTAGGCGTATTCTACCACCCAAGTCGACAGGTTGTAGCCATTTAGGGACTGTTAAGAACAGAAAATAGGTCAGTTATCAAGGCAGTGTCAGTTGAAGATTTCCAGTACTGTTTCTTTCAGGAGTGGGAAGAATGCCTGTGTGTGGATTTCTAGATGAACAATTTTAATGGAGTAGAAAAAGTTTTACACAATGCTTTTTCATTGATTGATAGTCCAATTTTATATTCAATAAAAAAAGGTTATTTTTTTTTCTAATTATAGAAAAAGAAGAAAACTATGGAAATCAACATTGATTAGCGGATTTTCAATCAGGTTGTTGATTGGTTGGTTGGTTGGTTGAATTTTACGGCATGTCAACCCATTGGGTCATTTTATGCCGAAGATCTTGTTCATTCTTGATCGGTATTCAATTACTTTTAAACACATTTTTCTATTTAACCCAAAGATGGGACGCTAACAGGTACTACCACTCCGGGTCAGAGTGGACCTGGAAGCAATGGTGATGAAGTGGTGCTCCATATTTCCCAGACCTTCAGAACCCGGAACATTACCATGAGATAGAGCTCATCGTCATTCCCAGGACATGAAGACTCTCAGCCACCACCTTCTTTTATCATATATGATAAAAAGGGTTGGGGCTTGTCATAAGGGCAATAGGGTTGGGACACTCATATAGGTCCTAGGGCTTGACGTGACCAGCCGATTGATCGGAAGGAGGCTCTCCAACCGCCCGTCTATCCTAAGTAAGGGCCAAATGTTGCATGCCATGAACTGCTCAGACACCAAGAACCTTTCAGCCAGGGTTGCCAACCTGAAAAATAATGAAAAATAAAACGTAGTCCCATTACTTTCAAGCGTTACTATTTATTAAAAGAATATCTTTCACTTTCTTTTCTTTTTTCTTTTTTTTTCTCATTCTTTCCTCTTTTTTAGCCAAAATTTTTTGTTAATTTTAAATCTTGCTGCAATTTTTTCTTTCTTTCAATGTTTTCCTGGTTTATGGGAAAATGGCTGAAAACGGGTACTTTTTTATTTGCAGAGACTTTTCTTTCTTTTCATTTTTTTTTTAAATTTCTTTATTTCTCTTTTCTCTCTCTCTCTCTTTTTTGTTATTTATTTTTTTAATAGAAATAGATAGTATCAAAAAGCCAATGATGAGTTTAGTAAAAATTCACAGAGAATTATCTGAAACTTAAAAAAAAAGATGGGTGATTTGCAAGCATTTCATTCCCTTTGGGGGAAACTTAAGTCTTTGTTGCTGTTCTTCTTCGTCTTTTTTTGCGGATTCGAGTCATGAAAAAAGATTCAAAGAATATAGCCTCAATTGGAGAAAACTACAAGTCATAAATAACAGAGCTACTAGAATTATGATATGAAGAAAATACCGGGAGCTCCATTATCAATAACTAACTTCCTCAATGCGAGGTGCCCACTTGAATTAATGTAACAGTATGCCATTTACCTGTGTGTAAATTCTAACCTCCTATATTTAAGTTTGCAATCGTTTTATAGAACACTCTGCAACATTCCTATGGTTAAATCGAACTTAACGGAACTAAATTCCACCATCGTATGTCACCCCGCCGAAAGAAAAAAAATACCAACAATCAGGGAATTAACCGGATTTAATGAAATTTTCAGTGTTGATACATTAATGAACAAGATATATAATGCACCAGTTATTTTATTTAAAAGCTCTTACATTTTTCAGGTCAGTTAACTTTAAACCACGTATCTTTGAGAATCTGTTTTAAGCCTCAAAGATACATGGTTCAAATTAACTGCCCTGAAAAAATGTAAAAGTTTCTACATAAAATAAGTGGTGCATTATATCTCTTATTCATTAATATATCAACACTGAAAATTTCATCAAATTCGGTTAATTTTACCATATCTTATTATAATGGAGATTCGGTGTCACTGTCTGTAACCGAAACTACGTCACTGCGTAAGTTTATCAATGAGAATTTAATTTATAGTCAAAATCACTAATACATAGAATGAATATTATTTATTAACTATGTCTCTATGAAAATGTGAGTTTAATATGCTTCAAAACAGTTCCTATTATTAGTGCGTTTAATATCCTGCAATGTGTCTCATACATCACTAAGAAATAAAGGTTAACCTAATACATAGTGTAGTTAATGTCCAAACCGTTTTCTTCAAATTGCTCTTGTAGCAAACACTCACCCCTTTTTATTATATATTTGCTAGAAAACGGTGGCTGAGGGTCAAGTGCCAGTATCTATTAATACACATTAACATAATGAATATTATTTATACCAATTTATTAATACAAAATGAAGTTTATAAAATTATTTCTACCAATTTATTAATACACATGAAGTTAATGAAAATCATTCATACCAATTTATTAATACACATAACGTTTATAAAATTATTTCTTCCAATTTATTAATACACATAACGTTTATAAAATTATTTCTACTAATTTATTAATACACATAACGTTTATAAAATTATTTCTACTAATTTATTAATACACATAACGTTTATAAAATTATTTCTTCCAATTTATTAATACACATAACGTTTATAAAATTATTTCTTCCAATTTATTAATACACATAACGTTTATAAAATTATTTCTACCAATATATTAATACACATGAAGTTAATGAAAATTATTCATACCAATTTATTAATTCAAATAAAGTTTATATAATTATTTCTACCAAATTATTAATACACATTAACTTAATGAATTTTATTTATATCAATTTATTAATACAAATGAAGTTTATAGAATTATTTCTACCAATTTATTAATACACATGAAGTTAATTATTTTAATCAATATATTAATACACATAAAGTTAATGAAAATGTATACTAATAAACAAATCATATACAGTGGTATCTTGACTTACGAGTGTCCCAACATACGAGTTTTCCAAGCCATCAGCTGTCACTCAGTCGATTTGTGATTTCGGCTTTGTGATAACAGTGAAAATTTGAGGTACGAGCGAGCTTCAGATAGGTTTATGTTAATAAGTTCACTAAAAACATTTAAATTTCAAAATTTGTTACGCCAAAAAAATATTATTTATAAAAGGAATGAAAATGTAATCATTTTACAGCACATAATTCATTACATTATATTTTATCATGTTTTTATACAATAAGGAGGTATTTTCCTATTTAAAAAAGCGTAAGAAAAAAATGAGTGTTTTATTTTGGTGGAGTCGGGTGCTGGAACGCATTTATGGCAATTCAGTTTATTTCAATGGTGGAAATCACTTTGATATATGAGGAAATTGAGTTACGAACGGAACGGAGTAAACACGTAAGTATATATATATATATATATAATTATATATATATATATATATATATATATATATATAATTCAATTTATCAATTATGTAATTTCCTCTATCTATAAATTTGATATATACCCCTTGCCCATTAGGTTGTGTTCCATGGGTTCGGGCCCCGAATTCGGAAGTCGTTGTCCTGGAGGTGACCTTGTCCACTGCAATCCTGCGATGGGATACACGACAAATATAGGTTAAATGGCAGCGCTTGAATTACCATTACCATTGACTAGATGATTTGGCATTCTCCCTTTGTGGCGTGGGCTGGTGGCTCAGGTGTAGAGTCTCCGCTCTTCACTCTGTGGTCCAATAGTTCAATCTCTAGTGGCGGAGATTGTGGTATGCACTGCTCATGAGACCAAAGGAGGTCGATACAGCTGTCCAGTGCTCCGGATGTCGCAGGTCGTTTTTGCCGAGTTGTCTGGTCATGGTAACATAATTTAATTTGTCATATATATATATATATGAAAAAATATTTGGCATTAAATA
>CM042150.1:36831733-36834233 GCA_023376005.1 Doryteuthis pealeii | reverse complement strand
TTACTTACTACTCGCCAACTCATTTTGCACAGCAGTAAGCAACAAAGAACACACGTTTGAAAAAAAAAAAAAAAAAAAAAAAAAGAAAAAAGGAAAAGAAAAAAAATTAGAAAAAAAAAGAAAGAAAACCTATGAGTTGTCTTTGTTGATGTTAAATACGTAATTCTGTTTTTATTATGGAAGCCAACAAAAAAAAAAGCCACAAAAATCGGCATTTTGTTATCTCCTGCCTTGAGAAGATCAGTTAGAGTTAAAAGAAGCCATAACTCGAATCAAACCGACTTTTGAGTAACTTTATTGGATAGATCACGTGCTCCCTCTCTCCCTTCCCTCCTCCAGTCCATCTCTCTCTCCCCCCTCTCTCTCTCTCTCTCTCTCTCTCTCCTTGCATATCTATCGTAAAAGCAGCGCTCCTCTTTGGTCTCCAAATAGAGGCCGAGCTACGTCATTTAGAACGACGTTTGTGGCCAATTATTTCATAGGATATTTTTCTATCAAGTTATTGCAACACACTGGATAAATTTGCTCGCTATATTTCTCTTATTCCATCTTAAATAAGTAATTAATCCAAACGCCGCCTCTTCCTATAAACTCGGACCTGCTAATAACAGATTATATTTCTATTATATATGTATTTGGGAATTGTGCACTTTCACAGCGTAAACCGTAAATCTTAGTTTTTGAATATTAGATTAAATCAGTAAATATGCAAATTACCCAAATTACGTAATAACCGACATTTAAAATATCATCATCATCATCATCATCATCACTCAAGTCGTGCGGACAGCACGGACCTCTATGTCTCTTACTCGGCATCCGTATCTATTGGCCGTCGCTCCTGACAGGTCCTCTGCACGGCATCCAGTATCCGTGCAAAGCTGATTGATGTATTCTTTTTTTTTCTTCTATCCGACACACATCGGTATGTCCATGTGTAGCTACCCACGGGAGAAAGTCACATGAGCTCATCCTTGCCTCCCTGTCAGTGTGCAGCATGTCTTGTTTGTCTTACCTGAATGGTTTGTGTGATAGGAGGTAAGTGACCGTACAATTCCTCTTTTGGTGGTTCACTGGAGGTTGAGTAAATAGGGGGAGAGACAGATAGTTAGATTAGAGATGATAGGTTGTCTGTCTTACTTGGTAACTTCTTACCGCTTCTACTTCTTCGTCTAGGTCGTCTAACATGTCTGGCCGCCATGTTCTCCGGTTGGGCTTAAGTGATTTCGGCTGGATGTTGATTTTTTGTTAGTTCTTCTTCACAGGGCTGGGCTGGTCATTGTATTAACATTTGATTAATAACAAGAATTGTTTTTTTTTATAATAAACTTTATTTCACCAGTCCATTTGATTCCACCGCGGGGTGACTGACCCACAGAGCCGACAATCGTATCTGCAATCCTTGAAAGCCGGGTCGAATTTCTAACTAAAGTTATTCTCATGTTTCTCTAATGGTGCATTTTTACCGGAAGGTGAAGTTTGGATCATCTAAAATGTCAATCATAATCCCAAACGGGTATGGAAAATTACCTTATTTTAATTCTAACGAACTTTATTTAAAATTCTAACTACAGGTAGGTTCATAAATTATGACTGCTCATAAATTATGTAACAACCTTCTAGTGTTGAGATGTCTTCATTTTGTTTGTAACACGTAGTATCTGTTTTATCTGAATTCACATGAAGGCCAATGCCTCTTGCTGTCTTCTCTACGATGTGTACTTGTACAAGAGTATTTATAATAAGACCGAAAAGTTATTCATTGGTCACCCTGCTTATATACAAAGCAGGCATGACGCTGCTTATTTTCGTTGATCTGGTGGGGACCCTTGTTTCAGTGTTACTTAAAAGTAATGAAGCACAGTCAACGCCGACTTATATACTAGTGATGGCGAATAGTAGAGTAGGGAGAATATAACACAAATACACAAGCTGAATTTAAGCGTTAGGACATCCGTTGTTTTATTCTCTCCGTTCAGTTTTTGATTTGGGTTGGTTTTATGGCTTAATGGCATATCAACCTTTTTAGCTTATTTGATGACAAAGCCATCCTTGTAGAAGAACAGGAATTGTAGTATTTAATCCTTAGGTGAAGGATAAGGGGTTTTAGATCCCGCTCCTACTTATAGACTGGACCCATAACCTGTAAGTTTTTAAAATGCCAGTTGAAAAGGGCTTAAAGAAAGTCCTGTGTTATGGAATCCTTTAGTAAGCGTATAAGTCCTATCCTCCGTATTGGTAAAGGTCCAGTGATTTAATCCCATGTCGTCGTCCATGAATGTGACAGTAATTATGTCCAGTAGGGTCGGTTTAAGTATTGTATCAACCTCAGAATACTGCCAGTGATTGGCCAAGAGATAGCTCACACGATTCTGGCATAGTCTATAACTAGGAGGGGATCTGGCACACACCTTATATCAAAATTCTCAACATATATTCCCCCAGGGTATTAGTTGAAAGTGAACGTAATACCGTAACCGAATTCGAACCCGCTTACCAG
>CM042150.1:36814233-36826733 GCA_023376005.1 Doryteuthis pealeii | reverse complement strand
AATGTATCAATTTATCTATTTATTACTAACTGCACCCGTTTTAATTCCACCGAATAATTGCGTGATTGCATGTATTTGCCCAACCCTTCCACGCGACCAGGATCTGGCACAAGATCATTTTTTAAAGCAGAGTTTAACAGGTCGGAATACAGACTTTTCCTTCTCCTAGACTGGTAGCCATATCAAGGTTAAAGAGTCCGGTGTGTTCTACTATTTATCTATAACCAGAGGTTGGATACATACGTTCCCCAATGGTATTAGGGCTATGGGAAATGCAAACAGCTTCGAATATATATATATATATATATATATATATATATATTTATATATATATATATATATATATATATATATATACTTCAAATACTTCAGCTTGTATGTATCTATTTTTATGCTATGTTTTATATATATATATATATATATATATATATATATATATATATATGTATATATATGTATATATAAATATATAAATATATATATGTGTGTGAGTGTGTGTGTGTCTGTATGTGTGTATGGGTGTGTGTGTGTGTGTGTGTGTGTGTGTGTAATATTATGGAAAATTGAAAAAACACAAGTTTATAAACGAATAATTGTGTTTTTTCACAAAAGTGAAAAATATTAATATTACATACTGTCGGATTCATTTCCACTTTTTCTTCACACACACACACACACACACACACACACACACACACATATATATATATATATATATATATATATATGATGAACAAAAAGTGACAAGACAAACAGGTATATTTCTTTCATATTGTTGTTAATTTTTCTTAACTAGTTTCGACCTTAAGTCATTGTCAGGAGAGAATTTCTTGTTAAAGTAATTGTTTCAGAAAGAATTTTTAAGTGTTTAACAAGCCACTATAATCCGGGCAAAAAAGTCTATTAGAAGTGGCGAGTCCATCTGCTCAGTGAAAAAAGAATTATTTTAGTTGATTTCGTTTGCAATGTTACTATATATAATATATATATTATATATATATATATATATATATATATATATATATATATATACACCTTCTAAAACCCTTCCTCATATATATATATATATATATATATATATATATATATATATATATAATATACAATTGTGTGTGTGTGTGTGTGTGTGTGAAGGCAGACGTTGCTGGTTCACGAGAAGGTCATGGTTGGTAACAACACTATCCTAATATAATTATAATGGCTATCAAGAAAACAATCACTTACTTGAAAAATAAAAAATATATAAATAAAAAAAACACATTTTTAAAAACTAAGATTGAAAATTAATAATGAAACAGTTGATTATTTTCAATCTTATTGCTAATAACTTGTTTTCTGTCTGTCTGTCTGTCTGTCTGTCTGTCTCTGTCTTTCTCCACCCTCTCTCCTTTTCTTTGTGGGAGTATTGATATTTTCAAATGTTTCATATCAGGATTATTTGGGTGAGTCTCCGTGGTATAGTGGTTAAAGCTCTGAACTGCGACATCGTAATAAGTCAGTACGAATTCCAGTTGCGCTATTACGTTCACTATCGGATTAATACCATTGGGAAAGGTATGAACCCCCTCTTCCTCCAACCATGGCATGAATAGTACTACTACCGTTCTTCTAGGAAGATAGCTTTGGCATTGAATAACTCGCGAAGTTTTATATGCCATTAGATAAAGAAACCAAACTAAACCACATCTTTTCTTCTCTCTTTCTTTCTATCTCTTTCTTCTGGTTTTCTACTAACCAATTTTCTGGGTGGGTGGGGGTTAATAAGCTATTTGAAACAAAATATTAAAATCAGCTAATCCAATTAAGAAAAAAAACATTACTTTTATCAAAAATTAATTAAATTAATAAGAAACCTGTTTGACACCGGGCGAAGCATTTGTTTTGGAGACAATTTTATCCAAAACCCGGACCCAAACAAAGAAATACAGCGGCTATAAACACAGAAATAACAAACGAAATAAACCTAGCATACTTCAATATGTAAAACCTACAATAACCACGTGGTTCTTGTCTTGATGTTTCCTGTAATCTATTAAGTTGTCGAAGTATTTCCTTTCAAGACATCTGTCACGCCAATGGGCGTTAGTGAGCAATGCCCATCTCCTCTCCAATATGCGACAGGTAGTTTACGTGTATTAGGTTACAGAACACAAGAAGCAAGAAGCGATACCTTACCTGACCTACAATCAAACACCAAATATGGATTGCATTTTCACGAGACTAAATGGCATCAGCTGCCCTACGGCATGCACATTGTTGCTGCACTTCGATTCATGCCTTTCTGGAGAGCATTATGGGGAAGTGAGGAAAAACTGAATACGTTTCGTCGATTTCATTATCATTCATCTGGATCTCCTTAAACTAAGAGCAATGGGGTCGGGACAATCATATAGGTGCTAGGGATTGGCGTGACCGGCCGATTGATCGGTGGGACCTTTCCGACTGCCTATTAAGCCTTTCTGGGGAGCATAATGAGTAAATGAAGGAACACTGAACATGGTTTGTCGATTCCATTCTCAGTCAGCTGGACCTCTAAAAACTAAGAGCAATGTGTTCGGGACAATCATATAGATGCTAGGGTTTGACGTGACCAGCTGATTGATCGAAGGGACCACTCCAACTGCTCGTCTAGCCTTTCTGGGGAGCATTATGACGAAAGGGAGGAAAACTGAACACGGTTCGTCGATTCCATTCTAAGTTACCTGGACCTCCGAAACTAAGAGCAATAAGACCGGGATAATCATATAGGTGCTAGGGCTTGACGTGATCAGCCGATTGATCAAAGGGACCTCTCCAACTGCCCGTCTAAGCCTTTCTGTGGAGCATTATGATTAAATGAAGGAAAACTGAACATGGTGTGTAAATTTCATTTTCAGTCACCTGGACCTCGAAAAACTAAGAGCAATAGGCCCGGGACAATCATATAGGTGCTAGGGCTTGACGTAACCAACCGATTGATCAGAGAGGGTCTCTCCGACTGCATGTCTAGCAGTGGAATGTTGCATGTCAGGGACTGCTTAGCCACCAGAATTCCGTCCTTAAGCATCACGGGTCACCACCCACAGCTGATGTCTCCATGGAGGGGGGGCTTACTCCTATGCAGAGGTGCAGTCGGGGTATTCTACAGCCTTTGTCGACAGGGTGGAGGTTGTTTTGGGGAGAAGCCAATGGGAAATCAGCTTCTAAATTGGAGATACGTAATTTTAATTAGTCTTTCGTAGAAGGCTACACTTGAAGGTTTAAAAGACTTCATATGCCTTTAAAGTAGCAGGTTCATCATCTCTGATTTGGCACAAAGCCGAAAGAATGGTCCACTTTACGAGAAAAGAAATTATCAAAAATGATTTGCGAGTGTAATTTGTTGATTAGCGTTCATTTGTCTACTTTTATGTCTATCTTATTATTTCCTTTGTTTCTTTTTTCTTTTTCATCTGTTTTTCTTTCTTTCACTTTATTCTTCCCTTCTTTCTTTCTTTCTTTCTCCCCTTCTTTCTTTCGTTATTTCTTTTCTCCTTTCTTTTTTCTTTCAATTCTTTCTTTGTTTCTTAATTTCTGTTCTTCCCTTCTTTCTTCTTCTTTCTTTCTTTCTTACTTTCTTTTCGTTATTTCTTTTTCTCCTTTCTTTTTCTTTCAATTATTTATTTCTTCTTAATTTCTGTTCTTCCTTCTTTCTTTCTTCCTTTTATTTTTCTTTCTTTTCTTTCTTTCTTACTTTCTTTCTTTCTTTCTTTCTTTCTTTCTTTTCATAACTTATTTTTACTTCTTTCTTTTTTTCTTTTTTCTTTTCTTTCTTTACTTCCTTTCTGTCATTCATGATTTTTTTCTTTCTTTTTCAGCCTCTTCTTACTTTCCTATTTAATTTTTTTTCTTTCTTTATTCATCCCATTCTTTCTTTCTTTCATAATTCATTTTTCTCCTTTCTTTTTTTCTTTGTTCTCCTTCTTTGTTTATTTTTTATTTTCTTTCCTTCTCAATTTTTTTCTCCTTCAATTATCATTTTTCTTTTTTCGTTCTTATTTCTTTTTTTTTTTTAACTTTCTTTAGTTTTTTTGGTTTTTGTTATTTGTTGATTTTCTTTCTTTCTTTCATTCTGTCATTCTCATATTTGTTCTTCTATTTTTCATTTCCTCAGATCATTTATCTTTCTTTCCTTTTTTCGTTTGCCTGTTGGTTCTTTCTTTCTTTCTTTCTTTCTTTCTTTCTTTCTTTCTTTCTCTTTCTTTCTTTTCTTTCTTTAATTCGTTCGTTTGTTTTTTCTTTAGTTCATTTTTTCTTCTTTTCAAGAATTCTTTCATTATTTCGCTCATTCTTTCTTTCCTTCTCTGTTTTCTTTTTCTTTTTGTCGCCCCAGTGGAAAAAATAGATCAACATAAAGGTAGATAAAGTAAAAATGAATGAAAACGAAGAGATTGAAAAATACTTGGACCATGCCAGCTTGTCTTTCGTTTTTTTTCATTCTCTTTTTATTTTTATTTTTTCTTTCTTTTGTTCTTTCTTTCTTTTGCTCTTTTTTCTTCTTTCTTTCTTTCTTTCTTTCTTTCTTTTGCTCTTTTTTAGTTCTTTCTTTCTTCCTTTCTTTCTTTTGTTCTTTTTTTAGTTCTTCTTTCTTTCTTTTCTTTCTTTTGCTCTTTTTTAGTTCTTTCTTTCGTTCTTTCTTTCTTTTGCTCTTTTTTTAGTTCTCTCTTTCTTTATTTCTTTTGCTCTTTTTAGTTCTTTCTTCCTTTCTTCTTTTGCACTTTTTAAAGTTGTCTCTTCTCTCTTTCTTTCTTTCTTTCTTCTTTCTTTCTTTTGCTCTTTTTTAGTTCTTTCTTTCTTTCTTTCTTTTGTTCTTTTATTTAGTTCTTCTTTCTTCTTTTCTTTTCTTTCTTTTGCTCTTTTTTAGTTCTTTCTTTCTTCTTTCTTTTGCTCTTTTATTTCCTCTTTCTTTATTTCTTTTTTTTTTCTTCCTTTCTTTCTTTTGCTCTTTTTTTAAGTTGTCTCTTCTTTCTTTCTTTCTTTTGCTTTTTTAGTTCTTCTATTTTCCTTTCTTTCTTTTGTTCTTTTTTTAGTTCTTTCTTTCTTTCTTCTTTCTTTCTTTCTTTTGCTCTTTTTTAGTTCTCTCTCTCTTTATTTCTTTTGCTCTTTTTAGTTCTTCTTCCTTTCTTTCTTTGCTTTTTTTTAACTCTCTCTCTTCTTTCTTCTTTCTTTTGCTCTTTTAGTCTTTCTTTTCTTCCTTTCTTTCATTCTCGTTTATTTGTCCTTTCTTTCTTCTATCTCCAATCTTTACCCCCCCTCTCTCTCTCTCTCTCTCTCTCTCTCTCTCTCTCTCTCTCTCTCTCTCTCTCTCTCTCTGTGTGAAAAACTCAAAATTCCAATTCCGGTTTTTCGTGTATTTTTTTCTCTTTATTTTTCAAGGGGGAAAAAAACCCTGAAAGCGAAACTAAATTTTAGACTCCCGGCGCCGACCCCATAAATATTACAAAAGCCAGGTCACTTAACAGAGGTCTTCAATAATTATCATTTATGAAATTAACACCTTCTCCATCCGAACGGAATTCCACCAAAATATCTTTTCCTCTTTCCTTTTTCATTTGCTTTGTTAGCTTTTTAATGTTCTTCATGTTTAAGAAAAAAAAAAAAAAAAGAAAAAGAGAAAAAAAACAAAGAATAGAAATGGAAAAAGTTTTAGTCATTGCTTCATTCTTTAGCAGAACATCATCACTACTTGATATTATTATTATTATTATTATTATTATTATATTATTATTATTATTATTATTATTCCTTTTGAGTTTTCACGTCAGTGTTAGCTGATGGTCTTTCACTGGAGTCTGAGTGACAGCAAGTCTACTCAGGTCTCCAGGACTCTTCTGAGTATTCTGGCAGATTGCAGCAGTGCAGTGTTCTGAATGGTTTGAATCCTTCCTCTGATTTCCAGACTTTCCAAACCCTTTTCCAATCCTCTTGGGACTGTTCCAAGTGCACCAACTACAATTGGTATAACTCTCACTTTCATATTCCATAACTTTTTCAGTTCTCTGGCAAGGTCCAGATATTTGTCCATTTTTTCATTTTCCTTTAGCTTCACCATGTGATCTGCTGGAACTGCAAAATCCACCAGTTGACAAGTTCTTTCTTTTTTGTTTATCAACACTATGTATTATTATTATTATTATTATTATTATTATTATTATTATTTTCACTCCTTTTGAGTTTTTCACATCAGTGTTAACTGATAGTATTTCACTGGAGGATGAGTGACAGCAAGTCTTCTCAGGTATCCAGGACTCTTCTGAGTATTCTAGCCGATCCCAACACAGCTGTTTTTTGGATGGTCTCTATTCTTTATCTGATTTCCAATTCACCCAAATTCTTTTCTAGAGCTTTGGGGACCGTTCCAATGGCACCAAATGCAATTTGTACGACCTTTACATTCATGTTCCACAGTTTCCTTCATTCTCTTGCAAGGTCCAAGTATTTATTATTATTATTATTATTATTATTATTATTATTATTATTATCACTCTATTTGAGTTTTTCACATCAGTGTTAGTTGATGGTATTTCACTGAAGTCTGAATGACAGCAAGTCTCCTCGGGTCTCCAAGGACTCTTCTGAGTATTCTAACCTATTGCAGCAATGCAGTAGTCTGGATGGTCTCAATTCTTCCTCTGATTTCCAGGTCCTCCAGTCTTTTTTCTAAATTTATTGGGACCGTTCCAAGTTCACCAACTACAATTAGTATCACTTTCAGTCTCATATTCCACAGCTTTTTCAATTCTCTACCAAGGTCCAAATATTTGTCCATTTTTTCGTTTTTCAACTTCATCCAGTGATCTGCTGGAACCGTTGACACATTCTCTTATTATTATTATTATTATTATTATTATTATTATTTCACTCCTTGTGAGTTTTTCTCACCCGTGTAAGCTGATAGCTGAGTGACAACAAATCTCCTCAGGTCTCCAGGACTCTTTGAGTATTCTAGCCGATTTCACCAATGCTGTTGTCTGGATGGTCATAATTCTTCCTCTAATTTCCAGTTTTCCTTGTCTGTTTTCTAAACAGACTTTTTTGGGACCGTACCAAGTGGAGGCTGGGTGTCAGCAAATCTCCTAAGTTTTCCAGGACCTTTCTGAGTATTCTAGCTGATCTTAACAGTGCTGTTGTTTGAATGGTCTCGAGATTTCCCCGGGTTTCCCCGGATTTCCCCGGATTTCCAATTCCTCCAGACTCTTTTGCAAACTCTGAGGACCGTTCCAAGTGCCCCAATTACAATTGGCACGACCTTTACCTTCATGTTCCACAGTGTTTTCAGCTCTCTGGCCACAACAGCTCTGGCCATTCTTATGAGTTTTTAAAACGAGCGTAAAACTGTGGCCTTTCATTGGAGTCTGAGTGACATGTCTCCTCAAGTCTCCAGAACTCTTTTGAGTATTCTAGCCGATTTCATTAATGGTGTTGTCTCGATGGTCTCAATTCTTCCCCTAATTTCCTGTTCTTTTAATCAGTTTTCTAAACTTTTTGGGGCTGTACCAAGTGCATCATTGGAATCACTTTCACCTTCATATTCCACAGTTCAATTCTCAAGCAAGGTCCAAGTATTTTTCTATCTTTTCGTTTTCTTTCATCTTCACGCTGTGATCTACTGGGACTGCAAAATGTACCAGTTGACAAGTTCTTTTTTTCGTGTTAATCACTACTAGGTCTGGTCTTTTGGTTGGGATAAGGTGATCCATCTTTATCTCAAAGTTAATATTATTATCTCAAAGTTATTGTTATTATGTGAGTTTTTAACACCAGCGTTAGCTGATGATCTTTTACTGGAGTCATTATTATTATTATTATTATTATTATTATTATTATTAGCAAAATAAAAAAACACCCTCCGGGTGATGTAAAATAGATTTTTGAAAGATATTGCTTGAGGAGGTGGAAGTTAAAAATTAAATGTCGGAGAGTTTGAACCATAAATCATGAAATCATCAAATTTATTAAAGGAGTAAAAAAAACAAAAAAACAATTTGAAATCGAAACTTAGTTCTATTAACTTTGAATATCTATTAAAATAAAAGAAACTATATATAAATATATGATACTGGGGATGTATCTATTAAAACTTGTTTTAAAAAAACAATGAGGACTGTCTAATGTTGCATGCTCAAATTTTGAGAGTTTATTCTATGTTATGCCGATTTATGACGGGTATAGTGACGTAAGCAGTGACGTAGTTTTTGTTACAGACAAAAACCGGAAGCGAATCTCCATTATTAATAGAATTATTTTTATTATTATTATTATTAGTAGTAGTAGTAGTAGTAGTAGTAGTAGTACCTGAATTTCTTTATCATCATCATCATCATCATCATTAGTTCTTTTTCAAGTCTTCTCGGATCTCCAGGACTCTTCTAAGTTCCAAGACTTTTCTGAGTTGCTAGCTGAGCGTAGTCTCTTATATTAGTCCGTGCGAGTGATAACAAGTCACTTCGGGTCTCCAGGACTCTTCTCAGTATTCTAGTCTATCTTAACGATGCTGTTGTCTGGATTGTCTCGATTCTTTGCAATTTTCTCCAAACTTTTATCCAGGTCCTTAGGGCTTGTTCCAAGCTACAACTACAATTATTACCAACTTTATTCACATGTCCCACAGTTTGTTTTGCTTTTTCAGTTCTCTGGAAAGGTCCAAGTATTTGATTATCTTTTCGTTTTATTTTATTTTCACTTTATGGTCCGCTGAGACGGCAAAATCCAGTATTTTATAATTTTCTTCTCCTTGTTAATTACCACTATGTCTGGTCCTATTACCGGCATTGGGGATCCGTTTGTATCTCGAAATCTCAATGTCTGTCTGGAATTCTCAAGAACAAATTCCGGTTTGTACATACACCATTCGGTAGCATGGTCAAAATTGGATTTTTTGCACAATTCAAAGTGGATCACCTCTCCCACCCAGTCAAATTATTATATGAGTTTGTCACATCCGTCGAACCGCAGGTTCCTGGCCAGCTTGATAGGTGAACCGGCATTTGTTTAGGTCAACTTTTCTAGACACTTCCCAAATGGATATATGTATATATATATATATATAAATATATATATATATATATATAAGAAAAATATCGGCGTAGATAAGCATTAGTCCACTTTCTGATAAAACTCCGATCGGTTGGAGGGGAGCGGCCATTTTATGCCGTTGATGACAGCATCTTCTATAATTAGACGAGTAAATCAATTACAGTTTGGCATATTTGCAATAATTTGAACTTTTTTTTAAGTGAAGAACGTAGAAAGAAAGACAGAAAAAAATGCGAATAAGAAAAAAACAAATGGCAAAAATGTAATCTTTTCTAAAGATGATGTGAAAAATAAACAATAAAAACGAAAAAAAAAAAAAAAAAAAGGAAAAGAAAAAAAGAGGAACAGAGGTACGGAAAAAATGAGACAAAGAAAAATAATGATGATGTTGATGACATATATGAAGTAGCAAAAATTAACAATAATAATAATAATAATAATAATAATAATAATTTTGAGATAAAAACGGATCACCTTATCCCAGCAAGAAGACCAGACCTAGTGCTGATTAACAAAAAAGAAAGAACTTGCCAACTGGTGGATTTTGCAGTTCCAGCAGATCACAGGGTGAAGCTGAAGGAAAATGAAAAAATGGACAAATACTTGGACCTTGCCAGAGAACTGAAAAAGTTATGGAATATGAAAGTCGAAGTTATACCAATTGTAGTTGGTACACTTGGAACGGTCCCAAAAGGATTGGAAAAGGGTTTGGAAAGTCTGGAAATCAGAGCAAGAATTGATACCATCCAGAACACTGCACTGCTGCAATCTGCCAGAATACTCAGAAGAATCCTGAAGACATGAGGAGACTGTATTTGATGCACTTGGAACGGTTCCAACTGTATCCTTGTGTTTTCTCAGATGACTCACCAGGCCAGCCCTGGAGAGACATACTCTTCCACATCAACTACATGTTGGAACTTCTCCACTTTGAATGTTGCTGGACTGAAAATTACTCTTTCTAATATCTCGCTTTAATTTTTGGTGTTCAATTTGCTTCGACTCAAATTCTTTCACAAAACCGATATATATATATATATATATATATATAATATATATATATATATTAACACACGTTTCTAAATCTTCCGCCTGTTATTATCCTGTAACCCCCTTTTGGTTAAAAATGAGACCGTCCAAATTGTTCAAGATTCAACGCAAAAATGTAAATCCAAATTACCTAGTGTCGCTTAATTGCAGATTTCTTATTTGTTTTATTTTATTTTACCCTATTTTTAAAATGAAACATTCCAAATGGTCATACGTCGCTTAAATACCCAACGTAAAATTGAAATGAATTGAAATAAAAACATTACATGCTTGTTTTATTTGTAATATTGAAATTGTGAATTACGGAATATATTTTGGTAATTTTGATCTAATATTGTCCCGGCCTCCTGCCTTAATTTAGGTTATGTTTTAGCGTGCCAGCGTCAGAAGAAATTTCCGGCCCAACTTAGATATTTTCGGAGTCATGTTTTTGTCACTTTTTGTCTGCAAATTCATGTAGATATTTTAAACGCCTCATCCCAAGGTTTTTATCAGCAAATCAATGTAGATATTTTACAACCACCCTTTTAAGAAAGAGAGTTAAACCAATATAATTAGATTATCATACTGTGGTATATTCACATTTTCCACTCGTATATGTATATATTTCTCGTTTCTAAGGAAGTTGATACATTGATTGAGTGGTTCATTTATTTTAACGACATGTCAACCCACCTAGGGTTATTTCATGCCTAGAAGGAATTCAGTACATTGTACGTTTATATCTATATTTTTTGTATAGTTTCTTTAGTGTTTTGCTCATTTTATATGATATTAAGTACTTCTACAGGGTCGGTTTAGCTTAGTCGGTAGAGCGTTCGGCTAGGAATCACAAGGTTCTTGCTTCGATACCGGCCCTCGCCAACTCAGCGTATGAGTAGCACATGGATCTCTGCGTTAAAGTGAGGAGCTGATGGTAGGTGCGTCGCTCCACCTCAGAGGCTAAAATAATCTCCTTGGTCTAGCGCTAGTGAAAAGGGGATAGACTCTCTCGCTGTCTGGCTGATACCGACTTTAGACCACCCCGATGATACAAATAATTCGCAAACATATCTATTTGATTCATAGATGGGAGTGTAATAGGTACCATCACTCCGGGTCAGAGTGGAACTGGGAATAATGTCAATGAAGTGGTTCTCCGTGCTCCGTGAAATTTAAGGTCATATCAAGGACACCCATTATCAGCCAATCAGCGAGGGAGTCTATCCCCTTTTAACTAGCACCAGGCCAAGGAGATTGTTTTTGCGTCTGCGGTGGAGCGCCACACCTATGATCAGTTCCTTACTTTACCGCACAGATCCATGCGCTACTCATACGCTGAGTTGGCGAGGACCGGTATCGAACTAGAAACCTTGTGGTTTTTAGCCGAACGTTCTACCGACTGAGCTAACCTGGCCCTTATAGTAAGTGTATTCTAAGCCCTGGTGACAGCATGTCGTAAGCAGAGATCACCAAAGTTAAACAGTATTAAACCTGTACAGTACTTTGATGTAGATTTCTTTACCTATCATTTTTAATGATAGTTTTCTTTCTTTTTTTTCTTCTTTTCTTTCTTTCATTTATTCTTTCTTTCTTTCTTTCTCAGTTTGAACATTATATATATATATATATACAAAGTCATCCACAGACACTGTATTTTGACGTTTCACGTCTCATCAAAGTAGCTAGACACAACAACTAACTCCGACCAGAAGCGAACACCGACTGACTTTACGCCTGTCCGATCCGTTAACCTTTGGGCCATTGCCAGCTGCCGTTTAAGGAGCGGTGTTTCAACTGTTTTAAATACATACATCTGTGTATATATTTTACGATTACCAGAGAGATTAAATCAGTAAACTGAATATATATATATATAATATATATATATATATATATATATTATATAATCCAAAAGTCCAGAGAAGAAATCTTCCTTACGACATAGGTTTTTTTAAAAACAACTTGTCGCAGTTTGAGAGCTCAATGTGTGCTCTTATGTTAGAGTCACAGAGCAAATTTATATTTAAATAAATAACAAAAGACTTATAGATCTTGCATTATAGACTAAGCTCCCTGAAATAGTATATAATGCAAGATCTATAAGTCTTTTGTTATTTATTTAAATATATATATATATATATATAGTTAAATACTTTCTTTTTTTATTTCTTTCTTTCTTTCTTCCTTAGATGAGTGACCATCTATTAAGAGAAGGTACCGTAAGCAGCTTAAGGGGAACAGCGTACAAAGGTCTTCTTGATAGGTGACAATATGGATGAGTGGTATTTTTATATTCAAAAACTGAAAACATTTTATATATATATATATATATATATATATATATATATATATTGCTCTGTATATAATCTAAAAGATTATTGTACATTTGAGCTCTCTTCAGTGATTCTCTTCTC
>CM042150.1:36809738-36812238 GCA_023376005.1 Doryteuthis pealeii | reverse complement strand
GTACTGCATTGGAAATTAATTTGTTTAAGGATGATTTGTATTGTTTTATGTATAAAGCTTCTAGTATTTTGGAAAAAGCTTTATACATAAAACAATGCAAACCATCCTTAAACAAAATTAATTTCCAATGCAGTACACACATTTTAATATCATATATTATATATAATATATATAATATATTATATATATATATTATATATATATAATATACCAAGCGTGTTGATAAATCCTTGCGGTGAGAAAAAAACCCAGCAAATAGTTTGATTGTAAAAAATATACTACCAACATCAACCGGGGAGAAAAAATTTTTGAAAAAAAAAAGAAAAAGACCAAGATAGTCGTACCAACAAAAAATAATCTATTGGTTCAAAGAAAAAACAATTTATATGTATATATATGTATATAAGATATATATATATATATTCATATAACCGCTATTTTAAGAGTCAGATCTTAGCCGTGAAGAGCATTAAGCGAAACTAATAGTAGGTTCGTCTGACTCATTAGATTTATCTTTATATATTATTATATATTATATATATATATATATATATATATATTTGCTTGAAGGCAATTATAAATGCATGTATCGCATAAAATTCGATAATTTAAGAAAATAATCTTGACAAGTAAATCCCGAAAAGGATGGCTTCGCTATGGCAGAACACCGTACAGGCTTTTCGACTTTATTAAGTCTTTTCAGCGATGTATACTAACGACTCCCTCCGACAGGAATCGAAACCGGGACTTCACAGGCATAGTCAGAGACCATATCCGTTCGGCCGCCGGTACATAGCGAACAATCCCTGCGAAATTAACCTTGTCAAAGATACTATTACACGCCCCTGCCATAGTAGGTAAGTGGACGTTTATTTAGTAAACAAACCCGGCCGTAAGCTCTTCGGCGAAGTGAATAAGATTTTTGGATGTTTGTTTTTATAGAAGCAATGTTGAATAAATTATTATTTCATATATTTGCTTGAAGGCAATTATAAATGCATGTATCGCATAAAATTCGATAATTATAGAAAATAATCTTGACAAGTAAATCCCGCAAAGGATGGCTCGCTATGCAGAACACCGTACAGACTGTTTCGACTTTATTAAATGCGTGTGTATGTGTATACTAAACTGCATCTGGTTGTGATACACCAGTTCTGTAGATCTGGGGAGTTTAGAGTACCCCTTAATTGACAAAACTCCCAGATCCACTTTCATGTGTGATTGGTAGAACCTGTTAGGGTGTCATCTCTGTGTAGGGATAGATGCGTTTAAAAATCAGCCATTTTTTCTGCAAGCAATTATATGATTTTGCAACATCAGTTTATTCTTCATTTATTTTATTTTTAATTTAAATTTCGAAGAAATAAAGATTTGGTCTCGATATTTTCTGATAACACCTCGTAGTCTTATACGTATCAATTTTGTTATATAATTTGTTATATTCATTCATAGATGGTGAGAATTCCACAAAACAATGTAAGTTCTTTTTTTTTTCTAAATTGAATAAGATAATCATTACGTATAGTAATTCATATGAAAAGAAATAAATAAAATGGGTATGTGTCGAAAAAAAAAGAAAGAAAGAATGAGAGAAAGAACGAGAGAAAGAAAAGGAAAGAAAGAGAGAAAGAAAACTGGTTATGAAATTAGATTCATAACGCATACATATATTACGTATATATAGGAAATGAAATGAAAAGAGAAAAAAGAAAGAAAGAAAGAAAGAAAAGAAAAGAAAGAAAGAAAGAAAAAAAAAAAAAGAAGAAAGAAAAAAGGAAAGAAGAAAAAGAAAAACAAAAGAAAGAAAGAAAGAAAGAAAATAACAAAAGAAAAGAAGAAAGAAAGAAAAAAAGAAAGAAGAAAGAAAGAAAAAACAAAAGAAAGAAGAAAGAAAGAAAGAAAAAGAAAAAAAACAAAAGAAAGAAAGAAAGAAAAGAAAGAAAGAAAAAAAAGAAAGAAGAAAGAAGGAAAGAAATAACAAAAGAAAAAAAAAGAAAGAAAGAGCGAAAGAAAGAAAAAGAGAAATAGATAAATAAATAAATAAAAAACAAAAGAAAGAAAGAATGAGAGAATGAGAAAAAGAACGAGAGAAAGAAAAAAGAAAGAAAGGGAGAAAGAAAGAATACTAAGAAAACTGGTTATGAAATTAGATTCATGACGCATACATATATTACGTATATATAGGAAATGAAATGAATAAGATGATTTTGTATCGAGAGAAAGAAAGAAAGAAAGAAAGAAAGAAAGAAAGAAAGAAAGAAAGAAAAAGAAAAAGAAAGAAAGAAAGAAAGAAAGAAAGAAAGAAAGAAAGAAAAATATCCTACCAAGAATGCACAGAATATTGGTGACAAAATTAGACCCATAATAAGACGTATATACATATTACGTATACATAGGAAAAAGAATGAATAAAATAGTTCTGTATCGAAAGTAGAAAAAAGCAAAGAAAGAAAGAAAGAAAGAAAGAGAAAGAAAGTATCCTACCAAGAATGCACAG
>CM042150.1:36794738-36807238 GCA_023376005.1 Doryteuthis pealeii | reverse complement strand
TACCCAACACATAATCCAACGTCA
The DNA here is from genome assembly GCA_023376005.1 of Doryteuthis pealeii. Lineage (NCBI taxonomy): Eukaryota > Metazoa > Mollusca > Cephalopoda > Myopsida > Loliginidae > Doryteuthis > Doryteuthis pealeii. Next base: position 36,807,214 of record CM042150.1, on the reverse strand, counting down.
TAACATAGAATAAATATACTCAAAATGTTAGCATGCAATGTTAGACAATCCTCATTGTTTCAATAAATAGATGCCCGGCGTTATACATTTATATATAGATTGTTTTATTCTAATATAATATTTAAAGTTATCGGAACTGTTTCCATTTCAAAATTGTCTTTCTTTCTTTTTTTTTTTTTTTTTCTTTTTTTTTTACTCCTTTAATAAATTTGACGATTTTACATACTTATTTATGGTACACACTCTATGACATTGAATTTTCAGCTCCCATCCCGTCGGGCAACATCTTACAAAAAATATTTTTACATCGCCCGGAGGGTGTCTTTTTATTTTGCTAGTATTAATAATGGAGATTTGCTTCCGGTTTTTGTCTGTAACAAAAATTACGTCACTGCTTACGTCACATTACCCAAATTCATTATAACATAGAATAAAATACACTCAAAATTTAAACATGCAACATTAGACAGTCCTCATTGTTTTTTTAAACAAGCTTTAATAAATACATGACTGGTATTATATATCTATATATAGTTTGTTTTATTTTAATATATATTTAAAGTTTACATTTCAAATTGTTTTATTTTTTAATCCTTTAATGAATTTGATGATTTTACTTACCTAGGGTACAAACTCGCTGACATTGAATTTTTGACTCCCACCCCTCAGGCAATATATTTCGAAAATCTATTTTTACATCACCCGGAAGGTGTTTTTTTTATTTTGTACTACTACTACTACTACTAATAATAATAATAATAATAATAATAATAATAATAATATCCTTTCAGCTAGTATATTAGGTCTGAGACCTGTCAGTAAATACATAAAAAATAAAAAATAGCTGATATTTTTCTGTTATGAATGAAGAAACAAAACAAAAAACAAAAACAAAAAAAAAAAACAAATATGGAAAAAAAACAAATGATGGTTTGCAATTGCTTAATATATAGAGTCAAATGGTCCCATATAAAAGCCCTTAGACGAAAAAGAACGTTTAACACCTTGTAAATGTGAGCACAAAATCGGCAACTCCACTTTCGAATTATTTATTAAGGATTCCCGAAGATCATTTTCTGAAAATCCTTCTGTGAATGGTGGTTCACAAACTTGTGGCAGATCTATTGTGCATAGTGTATAGTTTCAAAATTAATTATCATTTGTTTTTCAATCTTTTCTTGGCTGGCTCCCCACAAACAAGAATAAAATTAGACAACTTAAAAACAAAAGTATATGAAAAATATAAAAGATTATAAAACAAATATATAGAAAAATAATTTTTATTAATCTAGTATTATCTGCGTCATTCGGACTATTGTCCCCATCTTTATTGTTATCTGTACAACGTTTCGGCCGATATGCCCTCCGGCCTTTTTCAGGTATTTCTTGTCGGACTCGGGAACCTTCTCGGACTCGGACACCTTGTCGTAGTCGGGAACTTACTTGTCGTAATCGGGAGCCATCACGGAACTTTGAACCTAACCCTTTATTCAGTCTACGGGGGGTATCCTGTTCTCATTCCACTAACTATAGCTACGGTAGGAGTTGTGTTAATTATTTTCTATGTTACTGCCACCGCTCAGGATTGAACCCAGAATCCAGAGATAACTGTCAATTAGAACTGTCTTTATCCACTAAGCCAATGTGTCCAACGCAGATAATACTAATCATCAAGCCTCATCTCAAACATTCAGAGAAATAGTTTATTAATCTACTTATAAATATAGATAAGAGACTTATTTTTACCAATTTTTGTAATTGGAAGCTCAAATTTTGGGGAATGTCTAACTTTAACACAGTCCACACCTGTACAAAATTTCAGAAAAATTGAAGGAGGCGGGTGATAATTTTACTTTTTTCTGGATGATTTGACATGGAATTGCCCATATTTCATAAAACTAAAACCTGGAATTGTTTTCAAATCAAATATGCCCTGTCCCTCCAACCTGACCCCTCCCCAAAAATTATCTCATTTATAAATTTAAATGCAAATGCGATGTTTGCTATATCATGTGCACTACCCAAAGATTGGAGGTTAGAGTAAACCAACATATTCCCTCTGATATTCGCAACAATAACTTGGACCGCTCTGACCCACTGAGCAATCAAAATTCGTCCTCCGTCATCGGGCGACACCTATTGGATAATTGTGCTATATCATATAACCCCTCAATGTTCACTATCTTGGCGTCCTCAGCCAACTAGTTATACCTAGCTGTACTCGAGGCACTCCTCATCAACAAATTCCTTCCTGTTCTTTATGTACAAAAGAGATTACTTAATCCTTTTTTAGTTCTACGGTTCTTAATCCCAGCGACATAAGAAATTATATATATATATATATATATATATATATATATATATATATATAGGATCATTCGCATCTGATGAGTCGGGAGAGTTAGACACTTTGTCTAAGCTCTCTGAAATAGACTATAACGCTAAATCTCTAAGTCTTTTGTTATTTCTTTACTTATTATATATATATATATATATATATATATATATATATATATTATATATAAGGAGCTGATGGTAGGTGTGGCGCTCCACCTCAGATGCTAAAACAATCTCCTTGGTCTAGCGCTATTGAAAAGGGGATAGACTCCCTCGCTGACGGCTGATACCCGACTTTAGGCCGCCCCGTGTGGTGTGTGTGTGTGTGTGTGGTGTGTGTGTGTGTGTGTGTGTGTGTACAAAACAGAGAGCGCTGATAGGTACGCGTCCTGCGTCACTGACGCAAAAAATCTAAAAGGACGCAGAAAAATCGTATCCATGTGTCCCAGTGCTTTTCCATACATTTCAATATTTTCTTAGAAATGAATTACACGGTGTAGGGTAGAAGGTAGGGGTTAGACGGCTTTAATTGTTCATTGATAATAACCCTATAATTTATTAAGAAACTTTAGTTGGTACCCATCAAATCTCCCGGGGACTCGTTCAAATCAAATTCATGCATCCCAGGACGAACTAAATTAAAAAGCTATCAGCATCACTGTATATATATATATAATATATATATATATATATATATATATATATATATATATATATATATATATATATAATTTACACATATATGTGTAATTTACACATATATGTGGAAATACAAATTGTGTACGATTAGTTACGTCTTGCAGAAATAATTATGGTTTATTGTTAAAGCCCCCCTCTCCCATTTCTCACGTGGAACATTTCTTTACGTTTAAACATTTCCCAGGGTCCAATAAATATGCCTATTATACATACGTCCGTCGAGGATAGACAAACAAACTCTTCGTAATTATTAGTAGAGATCGCAAATAATGTACATTGAAAATACTCAGATTTTGAAAAATATGTCGGGTTAAACTCGTAAAAACAAAAGCAAAAACTTCCATTGACGAAGACATAAATAAAAATGTCTGCTACAGTGACGTAAAAACGCCCATATGCCGCTCTCGAAACATCAAACATATGGAAGGTCCCATCGGAGATTAATTTATGAGAGCTATAGTAGGCAAAGAGTGGCGCCGATCGCTTTGTACTGCACTTCTTTTTAGAGACCCCCATCCCCACCATATTGATTTTCATCAGACCTCCAAGCTCCCTTTCTTTACAGGGTCCTACCCTGCCGCACCCCTAAAAAAAATCTTCACGCAGTCCCAAAAAACAAAAAAAACAAATAAAAAAAACCCCCTGTGTGTGCACCTACCCTCACCGCTTCCCTTTTCCTCACGTAGAGTTGTCGCAAAACGCCAAATCGGTGGCACTGTGTTCTAAGGTGGTAGGGTCATAGGCTGAAATCTGGTCCTAGCGGGCAGAGGCAAAGAAGATATAAAAAAAAAATTTAAAAAAATAAAAAATGCACAAAAAAGGTATTGGGGATGACAATGGAATAGTAGGGATGGGGAGTGATGCCGAGATCGTCACCTCTGCCCTTATCAGCTAATTTTTCACACCCATCATATTTTAGTATCGTTCGTCTAAGCTTCGTGTTTATTTATTCTTGGTTCTTTCGGCTTGACAATATTCCCTTTCCCATTTGCTTATGTGGAGAAAAAAACTGCACTATCACGTGTCTATACCTCTGCGCATGTGCCAATCTCCATTTGTCAAATACTAACGGAAAAAAGCGGATATACCACAGTATTATAATTTGACTATTACAACGTATGATATATTTACTTAAGAACTATTGTGGAGAAAATGCAGAACAGACATGTGATGTTACAATAGAGGGAAATTTATTAGTCGTAGTGTCGATGTTCGAACATTTCGGTTTATAAAGAAACCTTTTTCAGGACAATATTTGTTATATATTTTCTCCACATAATGTCGGATTAATTTCCTCATTTTACTCCCATTAAGAAGTATTGCAAATAGTTCAATAAGTAAAAAGTATAATAATCTCTGGTGAAATTCTTTATTTCTTTTTCTCTTGTCTCTTCTTTGTTCCGTTATTTTTATTTCTATTCATCCTCACTTGCAGGAACTGTGGATATATTATGTTATGATAATTTGACTATTACGTTTGATATGTTTACTTAATATCTATTGCAAGATTCAAACTATGTGCTGAGATGGTGAAGATGTAGAGACTTGAGAATCATATATATACATATATTTTTTCTGTTTTTTCAGACTGTTGTTCAAGTGTTCTTCTGAAGATGCGATGTTATCTCGAAATATTAATATTAAGAATAAATCACAGGTTAACAAACAACACCATTGTTACCTTATTTTTTCTTTACACCTGCATTGTGATAGCCTTCAAAACCAACCTCCAAACCAATATATATATATATATTATATATATATATATATATTATATATATTATATATATATAAAGAAATAACAAAAGTCTTAGAGATTAAGCTTTATAGTCTATTTCAGGGAGCTGAAATAGACTATAACGCTAAATCTCTAAGTCATTTGTTATTTCTTTACTTATATATTTGCTCTGTGACTCTAACATTAAGAGCACACATTGAGCTCTCAAACTGCGACTTGTTTTTTTTAAATAAAACTCTTGTGTCGTAAGGAAGATTTCTTCGCCGGACTTTTGGATTATATATATATATATATATATATATATATATATATATATTATATATATATATATATATATATATTAATTTTAAATGAACAAGATGTGTCAAAAAAGTATCGAATTTTTTTTTACTCTTTGACATACCTTGTATTCTGAAAAAAAAATAACGTTCTATTCATTAGGTCTTTTCAGAATACAAAATGTGTCAAAAAGGTACCAAGTTGAAAGCTGTAATTACCAAGATAGAAATGAATGGAACGTTATTTTTTGAATGGAACTTTTTTTTTCAGAATAAAAGGTATGTCAAAAAGTACAAAAAATCTCGATACTTTTTGACACATCTTATATATATATATATATATATATATATATATATATATATATATATATAATGTGGGATTGTCACTGTTTCAGCTTTTACTGGAACGGTTGTGCCAAACGCAGTATTATTGGTAGAGTGCTAATACCGCCATATAGAGTGATAATACCGCCACGTATGTACGTATAACATTTCATCCAATCATACACATCCTATGTCTATTGAATTTTCTGAAATGCTTTTGCAATTTTTCGATTTTCCTTGCATTTGTAACATCTTCAGCTAACGATTGCTATCGAATGAAACCAAAATGGTCGTGAATGTTCCTTTGTCACCAAATAAATAGATATGTAAAACCTTTATATATTTTATTATATTATATATTTATATTATATATATATATATATATATATATATATATATATATATATATATATATTATATATATATATAGTTTCCTATATCTATGAATAAAGACTTTTCAATATCACACACACACACCACACACACACACACATATATATAATATATATATATATATATATATATATATATATATAATACTTTCATAAGTAACTACGTCAAGAGTTTAGTTAACTTCTGAAATTTTTCCTACTGTTCCAGGACATAAAGCGAGAGACAAAAACATTCTTGAAAATCATTAGATTGGTTCTTCATTTGCTTCTAAGATTTTTGTATTATTTGTTAAATATATTGCCTGAGGGGGAGAAAGTTAAAAATTCAGTGTTAGAGGGTTTGTCTCATATGTAAATAAAATCATCAAATTCATTAAAGGAGCAAAAAAAAAAAATAAAACAATTTGAAATGGAAACTTAGTTCTGTCCCCTTCAAATAAAGTAATCCTTTCTCTGAATTTTTGGGATGTGGATTGATAACAGTGGTTTACAAAGAAATTGAGGCAAGCACAAAAATAGCTGTTTTAACCTAATTTGGGGGTGCTGAATTCAGTTTTGAAATCCGTTTGTACTCATCACCTCTAGTTTTTTTAGATATGCATACTGTACATGTTGTACATTTTGTACACATACTGTACATAGAGGCGTATATGCATTCAGGGTTAATTTCTAATAGTTTGTGACTTATGTCTTCTTTTTTAGTTATTATGCAATAAATGTAAGTGATAGCATTACATTGTATATATATAGCTAAATATTAAAACGGATTTTGGCAGTTAAGCGTAGCCAACACGTCTCAATCAACAGCCAGTTGTGCACTAGCCAGTAGTGCACTGGTCAGTAGTGCACTGGCAGTCAGCAGATCATCTAAGAAAACACATTTCTAACTGTCTGCGGTACTATGAATTGTGTACATTGTGTCATCCAAGTATATTTATTCAGTCAATGTTCTTTATCTATCCAGTTTTATCTGTAATAAGCTGCTGCAACTGTTGAAATATGCACGTATATACTCTGTATATATTAAAATGAGACTATTTAAAAGACAGAAAATTAGAGATGATAGAGCAAAACTGTTTATAAATTTGAATTCAGCACACCCAAATTAGTAAAAAATACCTATTCACATTCTTGCCTCAGACAAAATATATTTTTTGTAAACCAGTGTAATTAGTATTATTTGGATTATTTGGACTATTGTCCTCAACTTTGATTATTGTTATTATTACTTGCTGTCCATTGTATCTGATGATGACACCACACAAAGAATCCGTTTCCTCCAATAAGTTCAGTCAGTGGGATGGTAAAGTCCTCTAGATTTCTGTTGATGTTGTCTTTGTACCTGAGCTTTGGTCTGCCGATTCCACGTGACCCCTCTCTCAGTTGAGAGTACAGGCACGCCAGCAGCACGGATTCCTTCGACTATTTCTCTGTCCGTCCGTCCGTCCGTCTGTCTGTCTCTGTCTCTGTCCATCCGTCCCTATCGTTCGTTACTCTTAGTGTCACCTAGATGATACCCAGAGTTCTCACATAGCTTATGAATCAAATTCATGAAGTTTTCTACTGGTCCACCAGCACTGGTGTGTCCATGTGTGGGAGTCCATTGGACAACGTCGCTTTTGCGTCCATTCCAACTTCTACATCAGGACTTAATATGTCTTGGTTACTCAATGGTTAGCGAGATGAGAAGTAAATGACCGTATAACTTGAATCTCGTTTTATTTATCATATTTTATGACAAAATAGAAAACCTTTTCTGAATAGTTTGGGAGTACTCGTAGCGTAGTGGCTAAGTTCACTGCAATATTGTAGGAAGACAGTTCGAAACCCAGTTGCGCTCTTACATTAAATTTCGAACAATGGGTTAGCTCAGTCGGTAGAACGTTCGGCTAGAAACCACAAGGTTCCTAGTTCAAAACTGACCCTCGCTAACAGAGTATGAGTAGCACAGGGATCTGTACGGTAAAGTAACGAGCTGATGGTAGGTGTGGTGCTCCACCTCAGATGCGAAAACAATCTCCTTGGTCTAAAGCTAGTAAAAAGGGCATAGACTCCCTCGCTGATCGGCTGATACCGACTTTAGGCCACCCCGACGACTTTACTTACCCTAAGGAATGTTATGAATATTCTCATGGGTTAAATAGTACCACTACTGTTCTACTACAAGGATGGCTTTGGAATTGAATTACCCATGGAGATTGATATGCCATTAAATGAAGAAACCAAACCATCTTCTAGTGTATCTGTTTGGACAAATCTTGAAAGCTTTTTTGTCATGCACTTTAGCAGAACATTTCTAATAGTTTTTTCTTTTGAAATTCTTCTTTATTTTTTAATGTTTTTAAGTTTGTTTACTTTTTTTGCTTGTCTTTTATTGGTGTAATGTTCGAAAAAAAACAATATGGAAGGTACGAATTCCATAAATATGACTCAAAGAAAAACAATTCTAACAAAAATATTGCTACGTTTTTGTTTTTCAGTGGTTTTATGTGATATCGTTTTTCAATACTTTTTTTTTCATTTTTACTTTTAAGAAAGATATTTAAGTTAACTGGTTTCTTCAAATTCTTCTTTATTTTTTCATGATTTTTTTAGGGGGGTGGGTGTTTCTTTTTTTTGTTATTATTTTTTGTTTATTCTTTATTTATTTATTCATTTTTTGTGGGAGAGCTCTTCGTTTTATTGCTGTAACGTCTGAAAAAAAAAACAATATGGAAGGTACGAATGCCATAAATATGACTCAAAGAAAAAATTCTAATAAAATTATTGCTATGTTTGTGTTTGTTGTTGTTTTTTTTTGTTTGTTTTTTCCAGTTTTTATTAATTTTTATTTATTTTTGTTGTGATATCATTTTTCCTTATTTATTTATTTATTCATTTTATTTTTTTTATTTTTTATTTTTTTACTTTTAAGAAAGAAATTCAAACTAAATGGTTTAGCAGCCTTGTTGCTAATTAAATAAACCAATTTTTTTCTCTCTATTCTGTGTTGCCATAATAACGTTGTGGGGACAAACGGAAATTCTTCTTTTCTCTTTTTAACGTTAGAAATTGATGAGAATGTTTGTGGGCACAAAGCCAAACAAATCAACAAGGGCCGAAGACAAGAGAATAAAACACATGGAATTAACTTTGCTTTATAAATCATTAAAAGTTTTTAAAACATTTTCTGGTTGAAAAAAATAATCACATTATATTTAATGTAACATTTTAAACAGAAAATCTTTTGCGTCAAGTATTCCTATGTTTCGCGTATTACAATCTTAGAATCAATATACAAGGTGTGTCAAAACAGTATTGGGATTTTTGTACTTTTTGGCACACCTTGTATTCTAAAAAAAAAAATTCCATTCATTCTTCATTTCTATCTTGGTAGATACAGCTTTAAACTTGGTACTTTTATGACACACCTCGTATTCCGAAAAAATTAATGAATGGAACGTTATTTTTTTTTAGAATACAAGTTATGTCAAAAAGTACAAAAAATCTCGATACTTTTTTGACACACCTTGTATACTCGAGTGCCTTGTTGAACATTTTGCAACACCTTCCGGTTAAAAGCGAGACTATCCAAATCGCCCAAGATAAAATGCAAAAATGTAAATCCTGATTATCTAGTGTTGCTTATCCACCGAAATCTTATTTCTTATGAGTATCGTCACCTCAGCTAAATGATGGACCATTTCGTTTATATTATCAAGAAAGAAAGGAAAGAAAAAGGACATGTTACACAGAAAGAAATATAATAAGAAAGAAAGATAGATATACATATTTTGAACATACTGGGATAGGGATAGGGTTAGGGATAGATAGATAGATAGATAGATAGAGACCTACATTCATACATACTAAAATAGGTTTAATATTAAGGTTAGATAGATCGATAGATAGGTGTGTGTATGTGTGTGTGCATGTGTGTGTGTATGTGTGTGTGTGTGTGTGTTGCATACTCTATGTGGTAGTATAGATTATTGGCAACACCCTGTAGGAGAATTCTGCGGGGCCAGTTTTTTACATAACACGGAATGGGAATCTACTGGACAGTTAGAATCTCGCAAGTCACATGAGACTTAATTAGTTTTGTCATTTGACACCCAGACGCCAGGCAGAGAGACCCTCTCTGCCTGGGCTGTTGACTCTCACGTGGTGTGTTAGAAAATGGGCTAAAATAAACCGTTGATCAAAGAACTACAAGTCTTGTTAATTAGTTATTACATGACTTAAAAGATACCCTTCAAAAGAAGCTCTTAGTTAGAAAATGAAGCAGCAACAATTTAGAAGGACAGACAAAGTAGAAAGAAGCAACAAGATAGAAAAGCCTATGTGATAACATCATGGCCGAAATAGAAGTGGGGAAGAAGATAGAAAGTAACAACCAAGTAAGTTACTCGATTCTCTCTCTCTCTCTCTCTCTCTCTCTCTCTAATCTCTTTCTTTCTATCTCTCTCTAATCTCTATTTAATCTCTCTCTCTCTCTCTCTCTCTCTCTCTCTCTCTCTCTCTCTGTGTGTGTGTGTAATCTCTATCTGTCTATCTCTCTCTAATCTCCATCTATCCATCTCTCTCTAATCTATATCTATCTATCTATCTCTAATTTCTCTCTCTCTCTCTCTCTCTCTCTCTCTCTCTCTCTCTCTCACCCGAAAACTCTATCACTCGTGTATACACCCCCAACGAGGGTATATAAGTACATAACATATGTTGACTTGCTTGCTTGCCTATTTTAGCCTTCGTGTACAGATCTAAAAGAAATGTTGAAAAATTGCCTTTATTTCCTACTAGCAGCGGATACCCGGCATTGCCTGGGTAGAGATGGATTTTTTAAAGTTAGTCCTGTAGATCCATTATTACTGAATTGTGAGTTGAATCTAACAAAATAACTAATCAGACTATTGTGTAGTTCTTTTCTTAAATTAACCTGTCATGTCCCTGTTCTACTAATATCTACTATCGACTTATTGCTTTTTCTTCCATCCGGGTTTCTGCTTCTCATTTGACTTCTTTTATATAGCACTTGCAGCATCTACCCAGCGTCGCCTGGGTAGAGGGGAATTTTTTTAAGTTAGTCCTGCAGATCCATTATTACTGGTTCGTGAGTTGAATCCTCGTGGGATGCCCCATTTAAATTCCTATGTAAAAAATAGACCTTGCATTGATCCAGCTACTCTGAAAAGAAATGTTAATGTCTACTATCTAAAATATTAAATGAAAAAAAAAAATCCATGCTGTTATCATTTAAATTTTATTTTTTGATTATCTTCACGAATATAAATCAAATCTCTATTATTTTTGCTCAAAAACCAAGCCCTAGTGATATTTAATGTGTATATATATATACTTTGTCGTTAATTGTTTTATTTTCGAAGTTTCCTATGTACATACATATACACACAACCGCCCTTTATATATGTATCGATAGATTATTCATGTGATTTTGAAAAGGCACAATTTAATGTATTTTTGATCAAATCTGGAACCAAATAAACTTTGCTCTTTTTGCCTTCGAGTAATTTCTCCCCCGTTTACCGTTAAGTAAAAAAAAAAAAGATTAAGAAAAAAGAAAAAGAAAAAAGAAAAGGAAAACAAAAACGAAGAGACAATACTTCAACTTGATGAATTTCGATATTCCACATTTTGTTTTCTGCTTCGAAATATTTTTAGCGCCTCTGGTGATGTTTTTCAGAAGTTTTCTTTGTTTGTTTTGGTTTCAAAATATGATTTATAATGATTTCTGAGCCGAATCTACTTGTTTTCTTTTAGCTACGTTGAATTTAATTCGTTTTTCTTTTTCTTTTTTCTCGCCTTGAGCATAAACACGAGCTATTATTGAAATATATCTTTTTTTGAGGAATACGATCCGTAAAGGAGTGAAACAACATTGATATTTACAAAAATATGGCTTTTTATCAAGTCCATTCACTACAGAACTTGCTTTATTTTATTTTATTTCATCTATACATATATAAAGGGCAGTTGTGTGTATATGTATGTTCGGAGAAAACTTCGAAAATAAAACAATTAAAGACAAAGTAAATATATATACACATTAGATATCACCAGGGCTTGGTTTTTGAGCAAAAATAATGAAGGTTTGATTTATATTTGTGAAGATAATTAAAAGATAAAATTTAAATGATAACAGCATGGAATATTTTTATTGCATTTAAGATTTTAAATAGTAGACAATAATGTTTCTTTTCAGAGTGGCTAAATGAAACCAAGGTCTTTTTTACATAGGGATTTTAATGGGGCATCCTGCGAGGGTCCAACTCATGATTCAGTAATGATAGATCTGCGAGATTAACTTTTTTTGCTACCCCCCTCTACCTAGGCGACGCCGGGTAGCCGCTGCTAGTTTTGTATAAGGGCCGGTTTAGCTCAGTCGATAGAGCATGTGCCTAGGAACCATGAGGTTCCTGGTTCGATACTGGCCCTCGCCAATTCAGCGTTTGAGTAACACAGTAATATATGCGATAAAGTGACGAGCTGATGGTGGGTGTGGCGCTCCTCCCTGGACGCCAAAACAATCTTATTGGTCTAGCGCTAGTGAAAAGGGGTAGACTCCCTTGCTGTCTTGCTGATACCAACTTAAGACCACCCTGACGACTACTTTATTTTGAATATTTTTTTTGTAATTATTCCAAAATTCTTTGTCTAGAGGTGTTGGTCTTCGAAATGAGAATATGAATACAAAACAAGGCGAAAGCA
>CM042150.1:36762238-36789738 GCA_023376005.1 Doryteuthis pealeii | reverse complement strand
TATATATATTATATATATATAAACGAACAAAAAAAGAAAATGAAAAAAAAAAAACATTATTTTTTTCTAAATTAAAAGGAAGAGAAAACTAAAATAAAAAAAATCAAGGAATGGTTGGTTGGCTGGCTGGTTGGTTTGTTGAAATTTATGGCATGTCAACCCATTTTATACTAAAGACGTGTTTTTTGTTTTTATCATTCATGATGGGTAAACCACATTTTTTAAACTCAATTTAATTTTTTTTTTCTATTTAACTCATAAATGTGACCCTAACATGTACTACCACTCCGTTTCAGGGTGGACCTGGGAGTAATGGCGATAAAGGGGTATTTCATATTCTTCAGAGCTCCAGAATTGGAACTTCACCATGAGATAGAATTTAACGTCATACCCAGGACACTAAAACCCTCAGCCACAAGCACATCTATACATATATAAAGGGCAGCTGTGTGAATCTGTATATCCGGAGGAAACCTTGAAAATAAAACAACGACAAATTAAATATATATACACTTTAAATATCACCAAGAATTGTTTTTTTAGCAAAAATAATGAAGATTTGAGTTATATTTGGGAAGATATATAAAAACTAAAATTTGAAAAGTAACAGAAGGGAAAGTCATTTGCAAATTATTTTGTTTATTTATCTATTTTTTTTTGTATGTTTTCTTTTTTCGCTTTGAAATATAATATTGATTGATTGAATTAATTGCATCATTTATATCTTCTTTTTTTTTTAGATTGTAAATCATTGAATGGAATTTTTTTACTATATTGTTATATATTTTCGTGGGGATTTTTATGGGACAACCAGTGAGGATCTCACTCGCAACAAGTAATAATGGATCTGCCAGACTAACTTTTAAAAAATACCCCCTCTACCCAGGTGACGCCGGCCAGCCACTTCTAGTATATGATAAAAAGGGCTGGGCTTTCCATAAGGGCAATAGGGTTCGGACAATCACATAGGTGATAGGGCTGGACGTTACCAGCCGATTGATTGGATGGACAAGGAATGGTGTTAGCGAGAAATAGGAAAGTTTGGTTTGTTTTGTTTTACGGCATATCAACCTCAGTGGGTCATTTAATGCCCATAAAGTTTTTAAATAAATCAATTCTTAATGGATAATACAATTTTTTTATAAATACATTTTTCTATTTAACCCATAGATGCGACCCTAACAGGTACTACCACTCCGGGTCAGAGTGGACCAGGGAGCAATGGTGATGAATGGGGTGCTCCACATTCCCCAAACCTCCAAAACTGGAACCTCACCATCAGATAGAGTTTAACGTCATTCCCAGGACATGTAGACCCGCAACCACCGCTTTCTAGCACCCATATGAGAGAAATATGAAAGCATTTAAAATTGATTTTTATTTAGAAAAGAAAAAATCAAAGAATCTTAGAAAAAAAAAAAAGGAAAATCTACAAGAGTGATTTAAAATTTTTGGTAATATTTTTGTATGTGCTTGTTAGCAGTACGAACAAGGTGTGTCAAAAAAGTGTCGAGATCTTTTGTACTTTTTGACACACCTTGTATTCTGAAAAAAAAATAACATTCCATTCATTCTTCATTTCTATCTTGGTAAATACAGCTTTAAACTTGGTATTCTGAAAAATATAATAATATACATAATACTTTAAAATTTTTCTTGTCTTTTTTTAACGTTAGAAATTGATGAGAATGTTTGTGGGCACAAAGCCAAACAAATCAACAAGGGCCGAAGACAAGAAAATAAAACCCATGGAATTAACTTTGCTTTATAAATCATTAAAAGTTTTGAAAACATTTTCTGGTTGAAAAAAAATAATCACATTATATTTAATGTAACATTTTAAACAGAAAATCTTTTGCGTTATGTTTCGAGTATTCCAAAATTAGAATCAATATACAAAGTGTGTCAAAAAAGTATTGGGATTTTTTGTACCTTTTGACACACCTTATATTCTGAAAAAAAATAATGTTCCATTCATTCTCCATTTCTATCTTGGTAAATAACAACTTTAAATTTGGTACTTTTATGACACACCTAGTATTCTAAAAAAAATTAATGAATGGAACGTTATTTTTTCCGAATACAAGTTGTGTCAAAAAGTTAAAAAAATCTTCATACTTTTTTGACACACCTTGTTTATCACGTGACATAGCAGTACAATCCCTGAAATATATCTGCTGTGGTTGGTAGTATCGTGGTGGTTAGTGCGCTGACACATGGTACATTGCATTACTCCATGCGTAATTTGAAAACCACACAGATGAACGTGCAATGTAGTTTAATTCAATCAAATGTTAGAAAGAAAAAATGAAAATCTACTTAAGGAAGTCAGTAGTTTATTTCAGTTAAATGTTTTGTAATATTTTGGTACTTGCTAGTGTTCAGCACATACAAAGTGTGTCAAAAAAGTATCGAGATATTTTGTACTTTTTGACACACCTTGGATTCTGAAAAAATAACGTTGCATTCATTAACTTTTTCAGAATACAAGGTATGTCAAAAAGTACCAAGTTTAAAGCTGTATTTACTAAGATAGAAATGAACAATGGATGAAATGCTAATTTTTTTTTCAGAATACAAGGTGTGTCATAAAAGTATCGATATTTTGTATTTATCAAGTTAGAAATGAATAATGAATGGAACGTTATTTTTTTCAGAATACAAGGTGTATCATAAAAGTGCCCAGTTTTAAGCTGTATGTACCAAGACAGAAATGAGCAATGAATTAAATTTCTTTTTCAGAATACAAGGCGTGTCATAAAAGTATCGAGTTTAAAACTGTATGTACCAAGATATAAATGAATAATGAATGAAACGTTCATTTTTCTTCAGAATACAAGGTGTGTCATAAAAGTACCGAGATTGAAGCTGTATTTACCAAGATAGAAATGAATGATGAATGGAACGTTATTTTTTTTTTCAGAATACAAGGTGTGTCAAAAAGTACAAAAAATCTCCATAGTTTTTGACACACCTTGTATATCACCTGACCAAATCAGTACAAGCCCTGAAATGTATCCACTGTAGATGGAAGTGTTGTGTTAGTTGGTTGCGCTGATACATTGTACATTGCTTCAGTCAATGTCTGATTTGAAAGTCGCACAATTGAACATGCAATGTAGTTTATTTCAGTTAAATGTTAGAAAGAAAAAAAGGTAAATTATTTCTCTGAATGTTTGAGATGATTCTTGATGATTAGTATCACCTGCGTTATTCGGACTATTGTCCTCATCTTCATTGTTATCACGGAACTTTGAACCTAACCCGTTATTCAGTCCACAGGGGTATCCTGTGGACTGAATAACGGGTTAGGTTCAAAGTTCCGTGATGGCTCCCGATTACGTCAAGGTTCCCGAGTCCGAGAAGGTTCCCGATTCCGAGAAGAAATATCTGATGAAGGCCGGAGGGCACATCGGCCGAAACGTTGTACAGATAACAATGAAGATGAGGACAATAGTCCGAATAACACAGATAAAACTAAAAAGGTAAATCTACGTGGGTGAGTTAAAAAGTAATGTCATTTTGTTTAGGACAGGTATAATTACCAACACAGGAACATGTATCGTACATCAAAATGAAGCTGTTCCTCTGTGGATTACACCCCTCCTTCTCATAATCACCGTTTCTCTCAATAGCGATGTTCCACCTTCAAATGAGATCCATGCTCCGTAAAATTCTGTTGATTGTTCTTAGAGCCACTTCTTCACTACAGATTCACTTCCTCGTCACTGGAATAATGTTTGCCTCTCAAACCTTCTTTCATGGGACCGAAGAGATGATAGGAGGGGACATCTTACTCGTCGGAGTTTTGCTTTGTTAGGGTCTCAATGTAGGTCTTATTTCTATTTTTTAAAAATCTTCACATGAAATAAAGAAAATGGCATTGCGTTTTGACTTACCTTCGTACATGATAACTGGTCCAAATATATTGGTCACTAATTTACTTTTAAAATTAATTTATCCATTTCTTTTGCAATTGGGTAATTCCATGTCAAATCATCCAGACCATGTCACCCACCCACTTCAATTTTTTTCAAATTTTGTACAGATGTGGATTATATTAAAGTTAGACAATCCCATAAATTTGAGCTTCCAATTCCAAAAATTGGCGGAGTTATCTCGATTTTTATCTCTCCAAATTTGAGGGGAGTCGTGAAAAATGGCGACTTTTTGTAATCTATTTTTGTCTGTAAAATGAGTTCTAGAGCTTCCCTACTCCTACAAATAAAAGCGTTTTTGCCCGGAGAATCCAGAAATTCCATCGAAAACGTCTGACAGTCAATTTAAGTTAATGATGATTTCTGATTTTTTCATAGCAAGATTAATATCCCGATGTGACACTGAATCTAAGACAAATTTTTTTCTATTATTATTTCATATATATTGAATATTATTTGTACCAAAAAAAATAATACAAAATTTCAGAAAAATTGAAGTGGGTGGGTGACAATTTTATTTTTTTCTGGATGATTTGTCCCCTGGGCCGTTCCATCGTGGTGTAATCGTTAGCAAGCTAATCTCGCAGATTCATTACTAGTAAATAGCGAGTTCAATCCTCGCGAGATGCTCCATACTTACGACCTTGTGTCACATTCTATCCGTGGCGAACGGGTTGGGTAAATACCTAGCCCCATCATGGTGCAATGGTAAGCAAGCTGGCCTCGCGGGTCCATTATTACTGAATAGCGAGTTCAATCCTCGCTGGATGCCCCATATTTATAACCTTGAGTCGCATCCTACTCATTGCGAATGTGTTGGATAAATACCGTCGTGAAATGGTTAGCAAGCTAGTCTTGCAAATCCATTACTGCTGTAATAGCGAGTTCGATACTCGTTGGATGCACCATACTTTGGACTTTGCGTCACATCCTCCTCGTGGCGAACGTGTTGGGTAAATACCTACTCTGGACATCAGAAAGTTACTCAAAATCACTACGCAAAACATTGAACCATATATTTTACAGTATATCAACCTTTTTAGGGTCATTTGAATAGATCAGGTTCCTGGTTCGATACCGGCCCTCGCCCACTCAGCGTATGAGTAGTACAGTGCGGTGAAATGAGGAGTTGATGGTAGGTGTGGCGCTCCACCTCAGACGCCAAAAACAATCTCCTCTGTCTATCGCTAGTGAAAAGAAGATAGAGACCCTCACTGTCTGGCTGGTACTGGCTTTAGGCCACTCCGACGACTTTACTTAATGCCGAATCAAGTCATTTTAATATCAGGTTGCTTACAGTACCTGCAGTTACTTTAATGGTCACCCATCTAAGTATTGAACAGACTCGTCACTGCTTAACTACGGAAACCGGTTCTTTCAACGTGACTTGACCGTTGGATATACCAAAGTTTTAGGCAAATCTATCTATACATATACAGACAAAAAAAAAACGCATACATGCACATACATGTTTACCAACCCTAACACATAAGCAAGATTTGACACAAGGTCAACTTTTAAGCTGATTTTTTTTTAAAGAGCCCAGTCTGTCCTATTATTTTGCCCAAGCTGGAGGGAGAATATTTGGATTCAAACTTTTTCAAAGACTATTAGCACTATGTGAAAGTCCAGGATTTGAACTCAATCGGCTGGCTATATCAAGCATTAGTGCCTATATGATTGTCCCAATCATATTGCCCTAATGGCAAGCGCCAGCCCTTTTTATCATATATATATATTTACCAACCCCTCCGCACGAGCAGGATGCGACACAATGTCAATTTCTTAAGCGGAGTTTAACAGGTTTGAATTCAGAGTTTTCCTTCTCCTGGACTGGTTACCTAGCCATGGTTAAAGAGCCCAGTCTGTTCTGCTATTTACTCATAGCTGGAGGGAGAGTAGGATTCATACCTTTCCCAAGGGTATTAGCGCTATGTGAAATGCAAACAGCTTCGTCCAGGAATTGAACTCGGATTGACGAGTCCATTTTCTATGATTTAACCATTAGACCACGCGCCTCCATTTTTATCATATATGTTCTAGAAGGCGGTGACGTGGGAACGACGTTAAACTCTATCTAATGGTGATTTGGTTTGGTTTGTTTTGTTTTATGGCATATCAACCTCAGTGGGTCATTTAATGCCGATAGTTTGAAATAAATCAATTCTTAATGGATAATACATTTTTTTATAAATACATTTTTCTATTTAACCCATAGATGGGACCCTAACAGGTACTACCACTCCGGGTCAGAGTGGACCAGGGAGCAATGGTGATGAAGGGGTGCTCCACATTCCCCAAACCTATAAAACTGGAACCTCACCATCAGATAGAGTTTAACGTCATTCACAGGACATGTAGACCCTCAGCCACTGCCTTCTAGCACATATATGATAAAAAAGGGGTTGGGGCTTGCCATAAGGGCAACAGGGTTGGGAAAATCATATAGGTGCTAGGGTTTGACGTGACTAGCCGATTGATCGGAGGGGGCCTCTCCGACCGCCCGTCTAGCCCAAGATATGGCCAAAGTGGAGTATTGCATGTCATGAACTGCTCATCCACCTGGGCTCTATCCTTAAGCATCACGGGTCGCCACCCACGACCAACAGGTGGCCCCATTGGGGGAGTCTTACCCCTCTGCAGAGGTGCAGTCGGTGCATTCTAACGCCCCAGCCGACAGGGCGGATCTAATGGTGAGGTTCCAGTTCTGGGTGTCTGGGGAGACAGGTGACTCGAAGAGACTAATAGTTTATTTTATTTGTTTATTTTTGATATCCACTATTTTTGTCTTTGTTATTTTTCTTTTTTTTTCTTTTCTTTTTTTTCTTTTTATTTTTTCCTTTTTATGGGGTGGGGGCAGTCTTTTTTTTTTAAGAAGGTCATTGTTTTTGAGTTTTTGAGTTCGTTAGGCTTGCGTTTATAAGAAATAAATAAACTGTAAATTAAAATTACGTAAAACAAATGTTCAAGCTTTGAAAAACACGTGCTTCTTTCCTAAAGAAAAAATACGGAACGAAGAGCTTGGAGCGAACCAGCTGCAAATTACCGGAAATTGGTGGCAATAGAATTAAAATAAACAAACAAAACAAAAAAAAGTAATAAAAAAAAATTTAAAAAAAAGAAAATTGCAAACAAAACCTATTATAAATAATGTCCTGTTTTAACACTTCCACAGCCAAATTTTCTCATTTTCATTAGTTTCCAATACAATTTTGAGCAAAAAGATGACTGTTTAAAAAAGAACGTTGCTATAAACCACGAGCAGTGCTATCCGGCGTTGCTCGGGACTTAAAAAGTTAAAAATAAATCTCTTGTCTATATTTATATATACACAGAGCTGCTGATAGGAACGCATCCTGCATCCCTGACGCACAAAAATCTAAAAGGACGCAGTAAAATCGTATCCATGCAGTTTTAGTGTTTTTCGTTTTTCTTCCCCCAACCATTTCAAGCTAACTGTAAATACATATCAATAGTTTCTTGGGAACGAATTACACAGGATAGGCGTTAGGTGGCTTTAGTTGGGACCCATAAATTTTCCCGGGGACTCATTCAAAGCAAATATCTGCGTCCCAGGACGCACTAAATCAAAAAGCTATCAGCATCACTGTATGCATTCATAACAATTCATATTCTATATATTTGTTTTATTACCTTTTATTCTTTATATATTCTTGTTTTTTTTAAGCTGTTTATTATTATTATTATTATTATTATTATTATTATTATTATTATTTTGAGTTTTCACTGAAGGCTGAGTGACAACGTATATATATAAATATATATATTATATATATATATATATATATAATATAATATTATGGGAGAAATGTGAGGAGGTTAATCCGACAGTATGGAGAAAGGTAGACAAACACGGGATATTATGGAAACTGGATGACAGACCACACACACATACACATATTCAGTTAACCAATCTTCAACATCCAATTTTCTAGACCAACACCTATGGTACCACCATCCACCATTCTGACACTCCCATCTAGTGAGAAGAAAAATCCACTAACCACCCCAACCACTCCTCTCCCTACTGGCGACCTTCTGTTTCAGCATTTTGAGAATGTCCATCACTGAAGCGGGTACTATATCCAAGTCCTGAAGATGGTCTAATAACAGACCGAAACGCTGCATCGTCGACAATAAACATCCAGTTTCCATAACATCCCGAGTTTGTCTACCTTTCTCCATATATATATATATATATATATATATATAAGTAAAAGTAAAAGTCGTCGGGGTGGCCTAACGTCGGTATCAGCCAATCAGCGAGGGAGTCTATGCCCTTTTCACTAGCGCTAGACAAAGGATATTGTATTTGGCGTTTGAGGTGAAGCGCCACACCTACCAGCAGTTTCTTACTTTACCGCACAGATCCCTGTGCTACTCATACGCTGAGTTGGCGAGGGCCGGTATCGAACTGTCTTGTGGTTTCTAGCCGAACGCTCTACCGACTGAGCTATAGACTAAGCTATATATATATAAATGTCATAAAAGTATCGAGATTGAAGCTGTATTTACCAAGATAGAAATGAACAATGAATGGAATGTAATTTTTTAATTCCAGTGTTTATGTATTCAGTAAATAGGAAAAGCCGTGTCCAGATAAGCTTCAACTATTCCATTTCTTGCGACGATAACCGTTACGTTACGCGCGCCTCCGTTTACTTTGTAACTCTCATCGTTTCGGTGGTTCAAATTCTTAACCTCTTGCCCAGCATTGACAGATACTTCAGCTAGTATGCATCTAGCCTCGTATGCTATGTCTACGCATTGGTTTATTTGCTAACTTTGTAAACATTGCAGCCTTTATAGAAAAAAAAGTAGACTGACCGCTAGCAAAAATGTCTCCTTCGATCTAGTCCTCAAGTGGTTATCAGTCCGGTCTTTAAAAAGGAGTTCCATACCTCTCGGCCAGCGACCCCTTTGCACCGGCGAGCTGTTCTTGCAAGTCAGACCGTTACTTGTGCAATTTCTGTTGAGTAGCTAATGAATTACCATTCACAGAATTAGCCTGACTCTGTATCAGGGGTGAGGTCAAAAGGCGAAGGTAGATCACGACCCAGCAAAGAGGGAAAGCCGTGTAAACAAGCCCCGCCTATTCCTACCAACACCTCTCTCCCCATCCCCCACACCTGGCCTCTAAAGCCAATTAAGCGAATCCTGTTAGGGACAGACTGGACGCTGAATCTCGTCCCAGGGGACGATCTCCTCCGGTGTGGCAGTCAAGACGATCCGTGATTAAAATGCATTTGTGCTAGTCATAAAATCTGGCCATCAGCTTCCCAGGAGATTCGGAGCGAACCCCGAGCCTTGAGTGATGGGATCGAGCGAGAAGAAAGCACTCGAGAGTTTGAGCGAGAAAACGAGATTCGTGGAGAGAAAGAGAGAGAGGGGAGGGGGGAAAGAGAGAGGGGGAGGGGGAAAGAGAGATGGGAGAGAAAGAGAAGACGTGAGAATAGTGGACCAGAAGGCGGCAACTTCTGACACTCAAAATTGGTTGATGATGTTAGGCCGGTGTAGGGCTGGAAAGTGTCAATCACAATTTAGTGGCTGAAGGATTTTAAAACACAACTGAAGCGGTTAAATAGAATAATAAAGATGATTTTTTTTTAAATCACCCGTGCTAATTTCATTACAAGATAATAACTATACAAATGATGTAATGGGTGGCGAGCTGGGATACCAGACCATTGTTAGTGAGTTCGAATCTCACTGGGTGCCCCTAACTTCTTGCCTTATGCCAAACCAAATTATGCATAGTAAATTACTATATGGTGTCTCGATTGATGTAATAGGTAGCGAACTAGGCTAGTCAGTGAGTTCAGAGTAATGTAATGGGTAGAAGGCTAGGCTTCCAGTCCATTATTAGTGAGTTCGATTCTCGCCGTGTGCCCCATACTTTTAACCTTATGCACAAACCAAATTAAGTCGAGTAAATGACTATTTGGCATCTCGATTGATGTAATTTCAGCGGGCTAGGCTGGCAGGTCATTGTTAGTGAGTTCGATTCTCACTGGGTGCATCATAATTCTAGGTTTGCGCCAAACCATATTATGCTTATTTGGTGTCTCAGCTGATGAAATTGTAGCGAGCTAGTCTAGTTAGTGAGTTCGATTCTGACTGGGGTCCCATACTTCTGGTCTTTTATCAAACAAATACAAATTAAGTGAATACATTTTTGAATGATGTAATGGATAGCAAGCTAGGCTTGTTAGTGAGTTCGATTCTCACTGGGTGTCCCATACTTCTGGTCTTTTATCAAACAAATATAAGTTTAGTAAATAACTTTTTGAGTGATGTAATGGGTAGTGAGCTTGGCTTGCAGACCATTGTTAGTGAGTTCGATTCTCACTGGGGGTCCCTTACCTCTGGCCTTATGCCAAGCTAATGATTGCCATCTCCTCAAGTCTTTACAACCACATATCGGGAATGATCTGCGAAAATTACGGGAACATCCTTTAAGTATGGTAATTCCCTAATTTTTGCCAAAGGTACTATATGACCGATAGATGTACGGGATCTGTACGGTAAAGTGATGAGCTGATGGTAGGTGTGGTGCTCCACCACAGACGCTAAAATAATCTTCTTGGTCTAGCGCTAGTGAAAAGGGGATAGACTCCCTCGCTGTCAGGCTGATACCGACATTAGGCCGCCCCGACGACTTTACTTTACTTTGCTTACACCAGGAGGTTACTCGAAATCACTACGCAGAGGATTGAACCATATTTATGCTATTTTTTAAAAATATTTTTGAAGGCAATTACAATGCGTATATCGTATAAAATTCGATAATTATTGAAGTGCGACGTGTGGAACACCGTACAGCTGTTTCAACCTTATTAGGTCTCATCAGCTGTTTATACCTACGATTTCCCTCCGACAGAGATCAAACCGGGAGAACCCAATTTTCTTTTTTTCTTTTTTTTTTTTTTTTTTTGGCATATTCAGTCTCATTACTTACTTGACAGACTTTTCTAAAAGCATCAGGTTCCGTAAGTAATCTGAGGCTTGAGTTAAGAACTAAGCAAAGTTTTGCAATTTCCAAAACAGTAAAACGCCAAGCTGATATTTAAATTCAACATTTCCTTTTAAGTTTGATTGGAGGATGAAAAATTCTTCAAGATTCTAATTCATTTTGTCTTCATTTTATCAAAGTTTTCCTTTCATCGTCTGTTCAGATATTAAAATGCTGACTCATTTCCAGGAAATCGATTCTCAAAGAAAACTCGCAGAGTTTTTTTCCAGCTTCCAACAGTCAATAATCAGAATTCATAGCACAAAATTCCTAAATTTTCAACACAAAAAAAATTTCATCAGGGAAACATATTGCAAGAATTTAGATATTTTCGATTTCAAGCTTTTGATATACGAAAGATTAAAGGACTTTTTCAAGTAATTTGCCATATTTAATATTCTTGATTATTAATGGGCAACTGGCGTTGTTAATGGTTAACGGACTTGGCCAGCAGACCGTCTTATGTGAGTTCGATTCTCATTGGATGCTTCATCGGATTGGCCTAGTGTCAAACTTGTTACGATTTTGTGGTTATCCTTAGGCTTCAAGCAAGAGCAACTCTCCAGCGAAGATTTCTTGTGTTAAGCAGAGCGCGATCCTTTAGTGAAGAAAACTTTGGTTACTCCTTGGTTTCCCTCGTGTTGGGTTATGATCTTGGGTTGTTCTTAGTGTTCCTTAATGTTGGTGTGTTCTTTAGTGTCCTTTAATGTGGGTAGTATGATTCCGTGGTGGTCTTTAGTGTCCCTCATGTTGGGTATGATCCTTTGGTTGTTCTTTAGTGTTCCCTTATGTTCGTCGATATGATCCTTCGGTTTAGGACCGTTCGTCAATGTCAAATAAACGTGCAAATAAACAGCTGTCAATATCAGCGATTAATAGTTAACGTAACCAACGTATTCGGGCTGTTGGTTGGCTGGGGTTTAAACCACGTGACCTCGCTGAATCGAAGTTTAAGTGGTGGATTACAGCACGCCTTATATACATAAAAAATAATACAACAAAACTAAACAATGCTTAGCACTTTAGAGATGCGCAATGCACTATGAATAGGATGCGACACAAGGTCAATTTTTAAGCGAGATTTAACAGGTTTGAATTCAGAGTTCTTCTCCTGATCACTTGCTATGCCACGGTTAAACAGCCCAGTCTGTTCTATTTACACATAGCTGAAGAGGGAATAGTTGATGCATAACTTTCCATGCTATCAGCATAATGTGAAATGCAAATAGTCTCGTCCAGGATTTAAACTCGTGCATTTCCTACAAGGGAAAACCATTACACCACTGGCACCTATATGTACGATGTAGATGATCGCAAGCTTAGTTCAATAGTGAGTTCGCTCTTCACTTGATACCGTGGGAACCACTTGGTCTGATGATCGCCATAGGCTGGAAACTGACTTTCACCAGGCATTGCTGTCTCTGTATCAACGCTATACTAACTAATATCTATAATATATATACTATATATATATATATATATATATATATATATAAGAGAGTTTTATTAATTTGCTTGAAGCATTGTGTATATATCGTTAAAGAGAGGTTGATTTAGAATGGCATCACAATGGCAGGTGTAAGAAAAATAATAATACGGTAACAATGGTTGTTGTGTGTTAACCTGATTTAATTCTTTGAATTTCCGAGATAAATCTTCTTTTTTCAAAGATTCATGGAACTGAAATAGTCTGGTTATGGCATTTTTTTTTTAAAATGAATTTTTATTTTTTTGCAAATGATGGTATTTTTATTATAACTGTATTTCTCGTGTTGTATGTTTACACAACAACATATTATATATATATATTATATATATTATATTTGTTGTGATGTGTGGTGTGTGTGTGTGTGTTATCACCATATTGAGTACTCTGATATTTATAAATGTAGAACTATAGATTTGCGGTGACACCCTGTTGTAAGGGAGGGATATTTCCCCTACAGAACATTGGGACCGTCCAATGAAAGACATAAAAAGATACGAGCAACAGGTAGTCGTTAGTAGGTAGTCTTGCTAACAGAGTATTCATTACCGTTGTTTAAAAACTGCGTGTTTTATTCTATTTATTTATTCCCTATTGTAGCAAAGGTAAATTGACCTATTTGTTAACCTTTTCAGGGTTCATTTTTGTTCATTGATAAACTCAGTCACCCAAACCTAAACACCTAAAATAAACACAAATTGATATCAACTATTTTCAAAAACATTCTACGAAACATTTGACGATGAACTAAGGTCGAAATTAGTTGGCAAATTAAAAAAAAGTTTCATGAAGTAAATATCCCTCTTTTCTGCCCTATCCTATGTTCATCTTTATATACTATATAATTATATATAATATATATATATATACTATATATATATGAAGCACTTTGTATATATAATATATATGAGCACTTTGTATTTGTTTTAACCCCTGGATTTTGTGCACCTCCATCGATCCGTGCCATATTCACCGGTAAAGCCACCTTTTATCTCTCTCTCTCTCTCTCTCTCCCCCTTTCTCTCTTCTCTCTCTCCGCTCCTAATTTATATATATACTATATATTATATATATATATATTGATGACGTCAACATCACTATTCTTTATCGCTGTGGAGCGTTTCTCAAACAATTCCCCACCCCCCAAAAAATTCTTTATTCGAACATTTCAAAATTCTGCGTATTTTGACCGCATTAATTTCAAACACTAAACATTTAACTCTGATAAAGGGCGTGTTCTTTGTATATTTAAATTTTGCTGCTTTCTGTTATATATATTGTTATTATTATTATTATTATTATTATTATTATTATTTTATATTACAATAATAATGAATAGAATAAATCTATACATGAACAAACTCCTGGCCGAAACACGTTTTAGTAAAAGAAATCTATTTTATCCATCAGCATTTTCTTTCCTTTTGTTTATTTTTCCTTTCAATATACCTTCGGATTCGCTTCCATTTTTCATTACTATATATATATATATATATATTATATAATATTATATATATATTATATAATTTTCAAAGTTTTCATTCTATGAAATATAAAATATTGCTCTTTACATTTTAATTTAATTTATTGATTATTATACATTGGGATCTTTTTAGGGATATATGAAATCCTTGTATGAGTATATATGTTTGCATCTACAAGAGCATACAGCTTATGGTGTACAGTGAAGATTTCGATGATCCCAAATAAGAATCATCCTTTGCTTACCAGTCATTTGGTTACCTTACACACACCACACACACACACAACACACACACACTATATATATAATATATATATGTTATATAATATATAATATTAATTATATATATTGAGAAGCAAAACCACACACGCGATGTGTTTTATGATATGGCTTTTTTTAGCCGACAATTTTGGAGAATGGTGCCTAACTGAAGTCGTAAGCCTAATTTTGAAAGTTAGGAGCAAATGATGGGTGTGGTGCTCCACCTCAGATGCAAAAAACAATCTCCTTGGTCTGGCACTAGTTGAAAAGTGGATAGATCCCTCGATGACATTGGCTATACCGACTTTAGGCCACCCCGACGCTTTACTTTTTTACTTTACTCATATTGTATATGTTCAATACAATTACAGTGCTATTTTCTAATTAAAAAAGAAAGTTAACTAAAAAGCGTAAAAAACAGAGAGTGTTTTTTGGGCGATGGAACGAAATTAATGGCAAATTTCAGCTATTTCAATGGAAAATTAATTTAAATTACGAGTAATGGGTAACGACGGAACGAAACTTAATTAAAGCTTTACCACTATATATATATATATATATATCATATATATATATATATCAGAAGAGAGAGAGAGACGGCACTGTAGACAGAGCATCAAGAGTGATGAGATGAGAGGACGACGCAGAGAGAGAGACGCCACATGGTCCTTGCCTTACTCTGTTCTCCTTAGTGCTTGTCGCCATGATGTACTGTATATTTAGTCCGTAAATCATCTTGCTTGTGATGTGGCGAGTAGCACACCCAAAGTGCGTTAAAACCTTCGATTGCATCGATGAATCGGCCCGCGAGTTTCGATCCCGGCTTGAAGTAGCTCACAAAAGTCTAGCCGTTTGATACGCTCGATAACCGACTGTATGTAGGACTGCAGTAGTCATAAGACCTAAGAGATTGAACGCTTAGTATTATATATATATATATACTAGTATTATATATATAATACTGAAGCCATCTCAGGACGTGAAGTTGCTGCATATAAGTGACGTTCTTAAAAAGATGCGTGTTTATTTGCACTAAGTCTTGTATTATTAACAGATTCTTCTGTAGCAATTTCGGCTTCATTACAACACGTGACCAGAGTTAGCTGGTAGCAACGAAAAGAAGAGAAGCAAGAAGAAGAACAGCAGAAGAAAGAAAGTAAGACAGAAGAGAAAGAAGTTAAGCCTTGTTTGTCCTTTTTCTTCGGAGGTCATATCAAAGTGTTCGTCCAAGTCTCGCCGGAAGCCGCTTGTTTGTCATCGTTCGCAACAATGAGCAATCGGAAATCTCATTGGCCCGACCCACAGCCGTTTCTTACCTTGACTATCGGGCACTGTATCTGCACTTATGGCTAAATAATACAGAATAATGCGGTGTGGACACAGCAGTGAGGTTTCAAAGATTAGAAGTGAGAATGTTGTTTAAATAACGAAGAGAATGTCAACTAATTGGATTGGGATTCGAGAAAACTCGACTTCTCTTTTCAACTTATCTTCTGTAAACATTTGTCAGTCATTATTTCCGATCTTTTTTATAAAGGATACGTTCTTTTTTTTTCTTGTATTCATCCTGTTTGCTCTTTAAATTTTCTACTGTAATATATTTATTTTTCTATTTTTACTTTGTAAAAGAAATAAAGTATTCCTCTTTTGATCTATGAATAAGAAAATTTGTTATATCAATCTAATAGCATTGGTATGTTGCGATTTGGTTGTTGTTTGTGTTCTTATTCTCTTTCTCNAGAGAGAGATTTATATATTTACCACCCCTGAGATCTCCGCACGACAGGATGTGACACAAGTGCAATTCTTCTAAGTGGAGTTTTAACAGGTTTGGAATTCATTGAGTTTTACCTTCTCCTAGACTTAAATTACCTACCAGAGGTTAAAGAGCCCAGTCTGCCCTGCTATTTATCCATAGCTGGAGGGAGAATTGATTCATACCTTTCCAAGGGTATTAGCGCTATAAATGAAATTCAAACAGCTTTCGTCCAGGAATTGAAACTCGGGTCAACGAGTCCATTTCCTATGACTCTAACCATTAGACCACGCGCTCCAAAGTTTTCAACTCAACTCTTCATATAAGACCCTGGAGATATGCTTGCCTGTTTAGGAAGTGCTGAGTTCAGATCCTGGATGAGGCTCTTAGCATTTCACATCATGCTAATATGTATGAATCTCACTATTTCTCTATCCAGCTATGGGTAAATAATAGGGGGACTAAAAAGTTCATATGATGATATCATATCTCCAATTGATGACTTTTTTTGCTGGTGGGATCCAAGCACTGCAACATCGATGGAAAAAAATGTGTGTGGCTCACACAAAGGGGCTATGCTGAAAAATAGACCTCATTTAGTCCATTAAATGGAGAGTATCTTGGTGAACCTATGAAACTTTTCAGCTGACACTCATTGCTAAAAATTGACTGTGTTGCATCCTGCTTGTAGCATAGGTGTGTGTTTATGTATATATTACATTATATAATGGTGGTGTCTGTAATATATATATATATATATATATATATATATATATATATAATATATATATATATATATATAGATGTTTACTCAGGCCAGTAGTAGGGTCTTATGCCCCCCCCAATATAGGATACAGCCCCCCCACACACAACACACACACTCTACTACATGCCAATTTTCATAAGTAGTAGTTATTTACTAAGGTTTGCTTAGTTGTGACAATTCTCGGTAATTTATGAGGAAGTGCGTCCCGGTCTCCTGCTCAAAAATTGCTACCTGGTGACTATCAAAATAACAACCCCGCAGCTCGTTGTAATCTTGTTTAGATATGAAGATGGATATATAGTTTGGAATAGACTGAGATAGATAGATAGATAAACAAACAAAATAAATATAGATAGATATGAACAAATGGAGATAGATATTTTCGACAAAGTAAATATTTGGGGGGGGACTTTTTTGACATAATTCTTGTTTATTTAAACATAAACAAGATATTAAACAAACATGAATAAAAAAAAATCTTAGTATTTAAAGTAATATAGATAAATATGAACAAATTGAGATAGATAGATATGAAGATGGATAGTTTTGAATAGACTGAGCTGGGTCGTTATTTTAATAGTCACCGGGTAGCAATTTTTGAGGCAGAAAGACCGGACACACTTCTTCATAAATTACCCAATTCTCATCAAGTTGTATTCATATAAAATATGAGATCTGCCTTTCTGGGCTCCTAAGCAGGCTTGGGATGCCTTTGGTTGGTGGAGGGGGGGGGGTGAGATAGTACATGCAGGCTCTGTCTGGCACAAGTCACAACAATTATGGGGCACTGTCAGTGTTAGGTAATGGAATTGTCAGACAAAAAGCTTGCTCCCAAATTATTAATTATGGCTTGTTGTTCTTTGGAATTCTTCAATTTTTACTTTCTCACTTTTACACTCACACACACGTGTGTGCACACTTTCATATGCGCACAGCTAGGTGCACACAGTCTCATACATTCTATTATACATGCATACATATATACACACTCTCTCTCTCATGTATACATATTCACGTGCACGCTTGGTCTCTCAAACATGCACGAACACAATGCACCCACTCTCTCATGACACGCACACATGTACACTCTCTCTCACACACATACACACATCCACCCCCTCTCTCTCTCTCTCTCTACACACCACGCCCTCTCTCATACACACATGTTCATATTCTTTGGCACATGTGCACCCTCTCTCTCTCTCTCTCTCCTCTCTCTCCTCTCTCTCCCTCTCTCTCCCTCTCCCTCTCTCTCTCCCTCCTCTCTCTCTCTCTCTCCTTCCCTCTCTCTCTCCCTTCCCCTCTCCTTCCCTCACTCTCTCTCACTCTCACACACATATATATATTTTAAATTGTTTATTAACTTCCTGTTTTCCCATGCCTTATTCTTTGGGAATTGTTGATCCCAAGGGAAAGCAATCAACACTTTTTATTCTCTCACTTCTCACCCAAAAGAGAGAAAGAGAAAACTGCATGTCTTACAATTTTCCTTTCTTTCTTTTCTTTCACCTTTAAGAATATAAAAAGCCTCTTTAGTAAATAGCCCAAATTGCTTGTTTGTGCTGTGAACAATCTACTTGAATAAGAAGACCGAGGGCGGGGAGGGGGAGGGGAATTGACATCTGTCTTCCTTCACCTGCAGACTTTCCACAATATTCACTTACCTATTGCACACATGCACACACATACACACACACACACACACACACACACGCACGCATATTAATATATATTATAATATATATATATAATTATATATATCTCTGTAATTAGGATCTTTCCATGTGTGGTTTAACCAGGCTGATGCAAGTAAACCCTTGTAAAACTCAATGTGCCTAGTGCCAGTGAGTAATGGACATAGCAAGATATTCAATAAATGAATATATTTTTTAATATTTTTATGTTCTTTAATTTTTTATTCATATTTTTAAATTTTATATTTTTATGTTTTTTTATTTTATTATTTTTTTAAATTTTATATTTTTTATTTTTAAATTTTATATTTTTATTTAGTTTTTTAAATTTTATATTTTTTTATTGGTTTATATTATTTTTATCTTATAATTGTATTTTTAATTTTTTATTCTTTATTTTTACTTTTTATTTATTTTTTATGTACACCTTCATAAAATAATTTGTTATTTGTTCCAAATCCCAAGAAATTTATTCCCTATCTAAAACATACTCCAGCACAAGCCCCTCACCTCATTCAAATACCTAGACATGCCCATACTACCCTACCAAAACTAAGACACCTGCCCACAAATTGATAGATTTAAAAATGCTGTTATTTTGGGAAATTCTTCGGTAAGATCCATGTATTTTGCCATTACCTGATGATGACACAGGAATGTGCTTGAAATAAATTATTGTAATGAAGCAAATTATAAAGTTTTTTTTCCTTCATTTATTGTATATATATATATATATACACACAATAATAAAGGAAAAAACTTTAAATTTGCTCCATTACATAATTATATATACTAGCAAATATTTGCACCCTCCGGGTGCAAGTATTAAGTTTTAATGTAATGAAATATCGTATTAAATTAGAGGTAGGCCAAAAATATGTAACAGAGAGGGGGTATAATAGAAAATAGAAATGAAACTTACTCTTCCATCACTCCCGTCTTTCATTGCTGAATTTTACTTATTTAACTAATTAGTTAAATTAGGAAAAAAGAATAAAAAGAATTATTTTTTCTTGTTAATGATTTCATTTAAGATCATTGAAGAGATTTTTGCTTATATTCATTAAAATAAAACCAAACAATTAGAAATCAATAATACTAAGCACATATTTAATAAAATCACATTTTTAATATCAATATGCAAATTAGCCTTCCCGTTCACACTGCTAACCGCTATTTTTTGTATATATAAATGCAATAGCATGTTATTAGTATGTAGATATGGACAACACTAATAAAAAGGCGAAGCAATTTTATTAATAATTGAGGTTTAATATAAATAAAATCATGACAATGTGATGTCAATAACTAAGAGAATTGTGACTTGATTAGTAATATAGTTTCGGTTACAGACAGAAAAACACACTATCTCCATTATAATAAGATATATATGATGTTGCTGCACATTACAATGGAAAATTTTGAAAATAAAGGGATGGAGAAAGAGAAAAGAATTGCTTAACCCTTACAATTGAAATTGATTATGGTTCCCCCTCTTTCTCTCTCTCTCTCTCTCTCCTCTCTCTCTCTCTCTCTCTCTCTCTCTCTCTCTCTCCAACTTCCCAAAATATATTGGACAAAATTGTGATATTATTCAAAACATAATTAACATAATTTCCTTGTTTTCTTGAACACTCTCTACACAAATAAACAAGAAAATTGATTTTATTTAGTTGATTTCTAAAGTCCAATTTATTGAAAAAAAAAAAATGTTTTCTTCAGAACAGGGTGTGTGTGTGTGTGTACTGTGTGTGTGTGTGTGTGTGTGTGTGTGTGTGCAATGATTTCATGTGGCTATTTTTAAGGCTTTTAATTTATGCATTCAAATAATCATTGTCTTATTATTTGGTGATATCTATTCACTAACATTAATAAACTTGACACTTTTTTTTTTTTTTTTTTTTTTTGATCAAACTCATATGCTTATCTACTTGATAATTTTATTATTCAGATTTTCGGACCATTGTCCTCATCTTTATTGTTGTATACACAACGTTTTAGTTTTTTTCTGTCTTTTTCTGGTGTTTCTGAACTCTGGAACTTTGTTAGAATTGGCAGCTTTCACAGACCTTTGAACATAATCCTTTTATTTGATCCATTGGGGTCGGTAGTCTCATTCATTAACCATGACCGGGTAACATGTGTTAAGCTTTGTTTAGTACTCGTTTATTTTTCACCTGTAATCAGAATTGAACCTGCAATCTCGGATGAGTATTACTTAGAACTGTATTAACTCAACTTGGTCAGGTTTAATGGAATGAGAACAATCTATCAAATGGATTATATAAAGGTTTCAGTTCAAAGTTCCATAAAGACACCTGAGTTTGGCAGGAAACATCTGAAGAAGGCCAAACATGTATATAAACAGTAAAATGAGGACAACAGTCAGAAAAATCTAAATAATACAAATTATTAAGCGTCACTTCAAAATATTCTGACAAATAATTCTAGAATATGTTACACAGTGGAATTCTTTTCCATTTATCTAAGTTATAAAATATACATCGTTAAGGTGTGTGCATCAGGTGTGTTGTAACTTTTTTTATAGCAATTACAAAATTGGTAGTTGACACTTTTCATTACAGCCCGTGGAATGTAGTCTGTGCAATGATTTTTTTAAAAGTTGATGTGATAAGATAGTAAAAAGGGAAGATGCCCAAGGAGTCATAACAAACAAATAATAATTTGGTCTGTCTTGATTAAGATATGTTTAGTAAATACAGAACTTACACAATATATTTTCTGTGTCTTATACACAATATATTTTTCTGTGTCTTATTACACATAATATTTTTTCTGTGTTCTATTACACAATATATTTTTTCTGTGTCTTATTACACACAATATTTTTATGTGTCTTATTACACAATATATATTTTTCTGTGGCTTATTACACAATATATATTTTTTCTGTGTCTTATTACACAATATAATTTTTTCTGTGTCTTATTACACAATATATTTTTTTCTGTGTCTTATTACACAATATAATTTTTTCTTGTGTCTTATTACACAATATATTTTTTTCTGTGTCTTATTACACAATATATTTTTTTCTGTGTCTTATTACACAATATATATTTTTCTGTGTCTATTACACAATATATATTTTCTGTGTCTTATTACACAATATATATTTTTTCTGTGTCTTATTACACAATATATATTTTCTGTGTCTATTACACACATATTATTTTTTCTGTTCTTATTACCACATATATATTTTTTTGTGTCTTATTTGATAAATCGAAATTCTATATCTATAACAGGATTCTGGAGAAATTGGAAAGGTGTGCATGTGTGTGTTTATCTTTTAAATTGAAAAGATTTGAATTCCTCATCTCCAATCATTTTAATAACATTAGTTTATAAAGACCCGACTAGTTTTAAAGAAGGGAAGACATTGTTGCATTGGATTGCAACAAAATCAATAAGGTAATAAGAGCTTCATGAAAAGAATTATGAAAATGACAGAAATATTTTTCTCAGAACTCCGCTGATAAAGCCCAGGTTAGATTTTAAATGAGATTTTACAGTTTATTTTAATCCCAACTATAGATGAGAACATTTTATAAAGCATGTATTCATTTAAAAATAAATTAATATTATAATATATATATATATATATATATATATATAGATCTATTTGTTCATCTAACAATTCATCAGTTCATTATCTTCTGTCAGTTGAGGGGGTGAAAGATTGTATATATAATACATACACACATATAGATATGAGGTAATTCAATACTTGCTGTAGTTGGTAGTATTATGGTGGATGGTGTGCTGACTCATAAATTGCTTCACTCTGTGTGTGATTTGAAAGCGCACAGGTGAAAAAACTTTGTTCACAATTTGAACTCTGGTAACCGAGCCAACTTCCTATGATGATACAACCATTATGCTAGAGTACCTCTACTTAAACATATGCATGCTCACACACACACACAAATTGTCGGCCTTCGCCATTTCAAACACATCGTTTGAACACTTCATACTGTCGTGCTATAAGTCACCACAAAAAGTGCGATATACATATCAGTTTAAAAATAAACAAGAGATTCCGGGGAAGCCAGCTAGTGTAGTGGTTAGAATGTCGCGCTGTCAGCCTGACAGGTAGGGTTCGAATCATGCACAAAGCACTGCCCTGTCTATAGCTCTGCTGATGAGGCCTAATGGGCTGAAATGTACATACAGAGATTGACATTTTCTCGAGTTATTTACGCTTTACATTTAAACCGATATGCACCTAATTCATTTAATTATAATTAACAAATCAGGTATGACTTTAATTAAGCCATAATCTCCCTAAAAATTGTCGGCCTTCGCCATTTCAAACACATCATTTGAACACTTCATATATTATATATATATATATATATAGGTATGTGCTCGTCGTGTAATGGTTATTGTCATAGGACATGGCAAGACAAGCTCAAATCCTGGTCGAAACTGTTTGCATTTCATATGGATAATATCCTTGGAAAGGTAGGAATTCAACTATTTTTCCTCCAGCTATGGGTAAATAGTAGGGCAGACTAGGCTCTTTAAACCCTTGTTAGACAACTAGTCTAGAAGAAAAACTGAATTCAAACCTGTTAAACTCAGTTAAAAAACTGACTTGGTCCATTAAAACTCATGTGGGGTGGGGTGGTATATACATAAACACGCTATAAAAATGAACTCTGTGTGTGTCATGTACTCAGTGTAGCAAAAATACAATTACTGTTCTAATAGAATTTTCCATTGTGAATTTATATGAAGTTAAGAGTAAGGAAATGATATCCAATGGTATATCCTTTATCTATCTATCTATCTATCTATCTATCTATCTATCTATATATATATATATATATATATATATATAATACATACACCTATACACACACACACACCCACATATACATACCTATATACAAATACATATATACACATACATCTATGGAGTTAGCCTGTTTTCTGTAAAATTATCATTTAGCTAGTACAAATTATGTGTTATTTCCTCCTTATTTGGAGGGTGGACCTGCAAAAGTTATATGGCATTATGTTAAATTTGAACACGCATAGATCCACACATAAATACGCATATATACATGTAAACAAATATATCCTGAAAATTTAAATATTATTAGTCATTATACCACTCAGACTTTTTTGGGGCTACTCCATCCATGCATATACATATCCGTATCCCCAACTACACATATGCATATCCACACACACATATATACATATATACACACCTATACCCATATACACACATATATATACCCACACACATATACATACACATACATACACATGTACGTATACCCGAATATACGCATATACGTATACCCGAATACACGCACATACATACATACACATACATATACGCACATAGCCGAATATATACCCATACACATGCATACACATGCACCTGCACCAGGGAAGTAGTAATAATAATAATAATAGTAGTAATAATAATAATAATAATAATAATAATAATAATAATAATAATAATAATAATAATAATAGTAGTAGTACTGATAATAAATAAGTAAGTAAATTCAAAAATAAATAAATAAAAATAAAATTAAAACTACAAAATATTAAGCTTTTAGAAATAATGAGTAAAATCATAGAATAATATAATAAAAGAATAATAAATAAAAATATAACCAATACAACTAAAAAAAAAAAAAAAAAAAAAAAAAAAAAAAAAAAAAAAAAAAAAATAAATAAATAAATAAATAAATAAATAATAAAAAATAATAAAACATATAAAAATTGATAATAGAGAAACAAATGAAATAATCAAGTAACAAAAAGTATCAGAATATGAAATTGTCAATTAGTAAAAGCTAAGACAAAAAAACCCATACCTACATGTACACACACACACACACACACACACACACACACACACACACACACATATATATAATATATATATATATATATATATATATACATTCACATACACACGTACATACATATCTACATTCGCCCATACATATATCCATACTCCTATACATATATATGTATACACCCTTTCTGATATTAGTAGCAATAGTAAAAGTAACTATGGGTTGCACTAGTCTATAAGGGATATACTGACATTATATCTGGAATATACTAACATTATATTTTGAATTTTGCCTTATGTCTGCACTTGGCTATCAGTTCATTCCGTTTGTTCAGCAGTTTTCTAGAGTCCTTAAATAATATTATTTCTATTTTTTCTGCTATACAAAGCGGGCATTTGTCTTTGAAGTTAGTAGCTGAGTTTGAAGTTCTGACAATTCTCCATTTAACTACCGGTCGTTGTTTGAGTTCTTGATTGCCCAGTAGTGCTTGGATAATTCCGTTTGGTTAGATAGTGCGGGTTGTTAAAGGAATGCCTATGGGTGTAATACCTTTGCTTGAATGGTCCAGCAGTAATCCCGAGTAATGCATGGTGTTTTCCGGGCTGTTACGAGCTGATATTTGGCTTCGTATATTATATTGCTGGCTAGACAGTTTCTATCTAAAGCCATTGCTGAGTCTCTCTACAATTGCATTTTTTTTTTTTTTTTTTTTTTTTTTTTTTTTTTTTTTTTTTTTTTTTTTTTAGTTGTATTGGTTATATTTTATTTTATTATTCTTTTATATATTTATTCTATGATTTTACTCATTATTTCTAAAAGCTTAATATTTGTAGTTTTAATTTTATTTTTATTTATTTATTTTTGAATTTACTTAATTATTTATTATCAGTACTACTACTATTATTATTATTATTATTATTATTATTATTATTATTATTATTATTATTATTATTATTATTACTACTATTATTATTATTATTACTACTTCCCTGGTGCAGGTGCATGTGTATGCATGTGTATGGTATATATTCGGCTATGTGCGTATATGTATGTGTATGTATGTATGTGCGTGTATTCGGGTATACGTATATGCGTATATTCGGGTATACGTACATGTGTATGTATGTGTATGTATATGTGTGTGGTATATATATGTGTGTATATGGGTATAGGTGTGTATATATGTATATATGTGTGTGTGGATATGCATATGTGTAGTTGGGGATACGGATATGTATATGCATGGATGGAGTAGCCCCAAAAAAGTCTGAGTGGTATAATGACTAATAATATTTAAATTTTCAGGATATATTTGTTTACATGTATATATGCGTATTTATGTGTGGATCTATGCGTGTTCAAAAT
Organism: Doryteuthis pealeii; assembly: GCA_023376005.1. Taxonomy (NCBI): domain Eukaryota; kingdom Metazoa; phylum Mollusca; class Cephalopoda; order Myopsida; family Loliginidae; genus Doryteuthis; species Doryteuthis pealeii. The sequence continues at coordinate 36,764,107 of CM042150.1, read as the reverse complement.
TTAACATAATGCCATATAACTTTTGCAGGTCCACCCTCCAAATAAGGAGGAAATAACACATAATTTGTACTAGCTAAATGATAATTTACAGAAAACAGGCTAACTCCATAGATGTATGTGTTATATATGTATTTGTATATAGGTATGTATATGTGGGTGTGTGTATGTGTGTATAGGTGTATGTATATATGTGTGTATATGTATATATATGTATGTATATATATATATGTGTATATGGTATATATATATATGTATGTATGTGTGTATGTGTGTATATATATGTATATATGTGTATATATAGATGTATGTGTGTGTGTATGTATGTTGTGTATGCATATGTATATATGTATAAGTTTGTATAGATATGTAGGGGTGGGTATAGTTGAAGCGATATGGAAAGAAAGGAAAATAAATTAAGTCAAACAAAAACTACTAAATAAATGAACAGGGGTGTCCCTGAATTCTGAATTAATTGAATTAACAGTAACTCCTAACAAATTACTGACAAGCGGTCAGATGTCTTTGGTTTTATTATTGTTTACTATTATTTGTATGTTTATTCCTATTTTTATTACTCTACAGCTGAGCAGGACAGGACAATTTAAAAAAAAAAAAAAAAAAAAAAAAAAAAAAAAAAAAAAAATCTGTTTTCAAATGCCTTAAAAATAAAGAATTCATCATTAGCATCTGATGAGTCGGGAGAATTAGACATTTTTGTCTAAGCTCCCTGAAATAGTCTATAATGCAAGATCTATAAGTCTTTTGTTATTTATTTAAATATAAATTTGCTCTGTGACTCTAACAATAAGAGCACACATTGAGCTCTCAAACTGCGACAAGTTGTTTTTAAAAAAAACCTATGTCGTAAGGAAGATTTCTTCTCTGGACTTTTGGATTATATATATATATATATATATATATATATATTAGGTAGGTTAATTTTCCCCTTTTTTTTAAAATATGAAATCAACCGAGGCACCCAAAGTTGTGTATTGGTCGATTAAGTACTGATACTAAAAATTAGATCTTGCACTTGTACCAATTTTTGAGGAAATGGCAAAAAACAAACAAACCGTAGACAAAAATGCACTAAAAATACTTACTTTTGCAAAATTTGGCAAAATCATTGATCTGGAAATCTAACGATTTTAATATTTAAAGCAGGGAATGTTGTCATTTTATTTTATCAAATTGAATTGAAATCAACTAAAATTACAACTGAAAAATATGCCCTCTCTTTATCTATGACGTCCCGAAATGCTTATTTACCTAATTAATTAAGCAAGTAACAGATATAAATAATAATAATAATAATAATAATAATAATAATGATGATAATAATAATAATAATAATAATTCTATTAATCTCTATTAATAATGGAGATTCGTTTCCGGTTTTTGTCTGTAACAAAAACTGCGTCACTGCTTACGTCACATTACCCAACACATAATCCAACGTCATAACATAGAATATCAAAATGTTAGCATGCAATGTTAGATAATCCTCATTGTTTCAATAAAATATATGCGCCGTTATATATATTTATATACTAGATTGTTTTATTCTAATATATTAAAGTTATCGGAACTGTTTCCATTTCAAATTTCTTTCTTTCTTCTTTTTTTTTTTTTTTTTTTTTTTTACTCCTTTAATGATTGAATTTGCACGATTTTACATACATGGTACAACCTCTATGACATTGAATTTTCAGCTCCCATCCCCTCCGGCAACATCTTACAAAAAAATTTTACATTGCTTAGAGGGTGTCTTTTTATTTTGCTAGTATTAATAATGGAATTCGCTTCCGGTTTTTGTCTGTAACAAAAATTTACGTTTACTGCTTACGTCACATTACCCAAATTCATTAT
>CM042150.1:36749738-36754738 GCA_023376005.1 Doryteuthis pealeii | reverse complement strand
TTTTATGACAAAATAGAAAACCTTTTCTGAATAGTTTGGGAGTACTCGTAGCGCAGTGGCTAAGTGGCTGAACTGCAGCATTGTAGGAAGACAGTTCGAACCCCAGTTGCGCTCTTACATTAAATTTCGGACAATGGGTTTGCTCAGTCGGTAGAACGTTCGGCTAGAAACCACAAGGTTCCTAGTTCGAAATCGGCCCTCGCCAACTCAGAGTATGAATAGCAGAGGGATCTGTACTGTAAAGTAAAGAGCTGATGGTATGATGGTGTGGTGCTCCACCTCAGATGCAAAAACAATCTCCTTGGTCTAAAGCTAGTAATCGCTGATCGGCCGATACCGACTTTAGGCCACCCCGACGACTTTATTTACCCTAGGGAATGTTATGAATATCCTCATGGGTCAAATAGTACCACTACTGTTCTACTACAAGGATGGCTTTGGAATTGAATTACCCATGAAGGTTAATATGCCATTAAATGAAGAAACCAAACCATCTTCTAGTGTATCTGTTTGGACAAATCTTGAAAGCTTTTTTGTCATGCACTTTAGCAGAACATTTCTAATAGTTTTTTCTTTTGAAATTCTTCTTTATTTTTTAATGTTTTTAACTTTGTTTACTTATTTGCTTGTCTTTTATTGGTGTTACGTTCGAAAAAAAAAAACAATATGGAAGGTACGAATTCCATAAATATGACTCAAAGAAAAACAATTCTAACAAAAATATTGCTACGTTTTTGTTTTTCAGTGGTTTTATGTGATATCGTTTTTCAATACTTTTTTTTTTCATTTTTACTTTTAAGAAAGATATTTAAGTTAACTGGTTTCTTCAAATTCTTCTTTATTTTTCATGATTTTTTTTTTTGGGGGGGGAGGGGGTTCTTTTTGTTGTTGTTATTTTTTTGTTTATTTTTTATTTATTTATTCATTTTTTGTGGGAGAGCTCTTCGTTTTTATTGCTGTAACGTCTGAAAAAAAACCAATATGGAAGGTACGAATGCCATAAAATATGACTCAAAGAAAAAATTCTAATAAAATTATTGCTATGTTTGTGTTTTTTGTTTTTTTTTTTTTCTTTTTTTCCAGTTTTTATTAATTTTTATTTATTTATGTTGTGATATCATTTTTCCTTATTTTATTTATTTATTCATTTTATTTTTTATTTTTTATTTTTTTACTTTTAAGAAAGAAATTCAAACTAAATGGTTTAGCAGCCTTGTTGCTAATTAAATAAACCAATTTTTTTCTCTCTATTCTGTGTTGCCATAATAACGTTGTGGGGACAAACGGAAATTTTCTTGTCTTTTTTAACGTTAGAAATTGATGAGAATGTTTGTGGGCACAAAGCCAAACAAATCAACAAGGGCCGAAGACAAGAGAATAAAACACATGGAATTAACTTTGCTTTATAAATCATTAAAAGTTTTGAAAACATTTTCTGGTTGAAAAAAATAATCACATTATATTTAATGTAACATTTTAAACAGAAAATCTTTTGCGTCAAGTATTCCTATGTTTCGCGTATTACAATCTTAGAATCAATATACAAGGTGTGTCAAAACAGTATTGGGATTTTTGTACTTTTTGGCACACCTTGTATTCCGAAAAAAAACTTCAATTCATTCTTCATTTCTATCTTGGTAGATACAGCTTTAAACTTGGTACTTTTATGACACACCTCGTATTCCGAAAAAATTAATGAATGGAACGTTATTTTTTTTTAGAATACAAGTTATGTCAAAAAGTACAAAAAATCTCGATACTTTTTTGACACACCTTGTATACTCGAGTGCCTTATTGAACATTTTGCAACACCCTCTGGTTAAAAATAAAACTATCCAACTCGCCCAAGATGAAATGCAAAAATATAAATCCTGATAATCTAGTGTTGCTTATCCACCGAATTCTTATTTCTTATGAGTATCGTCACCTCAGCTAAATAATGGACAATTTCGTTTATATTATCAAGAAAGAAAGGAAAGAAAAAGGACATGTTACACAGAAAGAAATATAATAAGAAAGAAAGATAGATGCATACATGCATACATATTTTGAACATACTGGGATAGGGATAGGGATAGGGTTAGGGATAGATAGATAGATAGATAGATAGATAGATAGAGACCTACATTCATACATACTAAAATAGGTTTAATATTAAGGTTAGATAGATCGATAGATAGGTGTGTGGTGTGTGTGTGTGTGTGTGTGTGTGTGTGTGTGTGTGTGTGTGGTTGCATAATCTATGTGGTAGTATAGATTATTGGCAACACCCTGTAGGAGAATTCTAAGGGGCCAGTGTTTTCAGATCACGGAACGGGAATCTACTGGACAGTTAGAATCTCGCAAGTCACGTGAGACTTAGTTAGTTATGTCAGTTGACACCCAGACGCCAGGGAGAGAGACCCGCTCTGCCTGGGCTGTTGACTCTCGCGTGGTTTGTTAGTGTAGCGAGATGGAAGGTCCTGAGTTTTGCGAGGACTACTATTAGAAAACGAGGAAGAAGAAATAATAGATAGTAAAGGCTTTTAAAAAAGTGATGAACATAAAACAGGTTGTCGGAAATTTGACCGGGGCGTGACCCCTCGAATTGAAAGCCAATCGGAAGTTTCGGGTGTTGACCGGAACTGGAAGTCGCGTGGTGACGTGGAACGACGAAGAAAAATACCGGCTCTTTTTGCTTTCGGCCGCGTAGGGTACGGACCGGACCTCTGGTCCTTGTGTGGGATCACCGTATTTTATCAGTGTCCTCTCTCTCTCTCTTTCTCTCTGCCTTTCCTCCACTCCGACAGCCCACGAGACTAGCCCTGGAAATAAAGGCTAAGCAGCTTGTGACGATATATTTCTCGCATTGTACTTTTTTATCAACAAGATGGCCGTCACGTGCCGAACACCTTTTTAGTGGCGTGAATTTGGAGGCACGTTGACAAGACCCGCTATACAAGTATATCGATATTAGAACGTTACGTATATCCGTTTTGGTACTGTAAGTATACCGCCACGTTACAGTTAGAAAATGGGTAAAAATAAACCTTTAATCAAAGAACAAAGTCTTGTTAATTAGTTATTACATGACTTAAAAGATGCCCTCAAAAGAAGCTCTTAGTTAGAAAATGAAGCAGCAATAAGTTAGAAGGCCAGACAAAGTAAAAAGAAGCAACTCGAAAGAAAAGCCTATGTGATAACATCATGGCCGAAAGAGAACTGGGTAAGAAGATAGAAAGTAACAACCAAGTAAGTTACTCTACTCTCTCTCTCTTTCTCTCTCTCTCTCTCTCTCTCTCTCTCTCTCTCTCTCTCTAATCTCTTTCTGTATATCTCTCTCTAATCTCCATCTATCTATCTCTCTTTAATCTATATCTATCTATCTATCTATCTATCTCTAATTTCTCTCTCTTTCTCTCTCTTTCTCTCTCTCTCACTCCCTCTCTCTCTCTCTGTCTCTCTCTCTCTCTCTCTCATGCGCAGACTCTATCAATATTGTATACATACCCAACGAGGGTATATAAGTACATAACATATATTGATTTGCTTGCTTGCCTATCTTAGCCTTCATGCACAGATCTAAAAGAAATGTTGAAAGATTGCCTTTATTTCCTACTAGCAGCGGATACCCGGCATCGCCTGGGTAGAGATGGATTTTTAAAAGTTAGTCCTGTAGATCCATTATTACTGAATTGTGAGTTGAATCTAACAAAATAACTAATCAGACTATTGTTTAGTTCTTTTCTTAAATTAACCTCTATCATGTTTCTATTCTACTAATATCTACTTCTATCGGCTTACTGCTTTTTCTTCCATCCGAGTTTCTGCTTCTCATTTGACTTCTTTTATATAGCACTAGCAGCATCTACCCAGCGTCGCCTAGGTAGGGGGGATTTTTTAAAGTTAGTCGTGCAGATCCATTATTACTGAATCGCGAGTTGAATCCTCCTGGGATGTCCCATTTAAATACCTATGTAAAAAAAATCGACCTTGCATTGATCTAGCTACTCTGATCTAGCTACTATAAGAAATGTTAATGTCTACTATCTAAAATATTAAATGAAAAAAAAAATCATGCTGTTATCATTTAAATTTTATTTTTTGATTATCTTCACGAATATAAATCAAATCTCTATTATTTTTGCTCAAAACCAACCCTAGTGATATTTAATGTGTATAATATATACTTGTCGTTAAATTGTTTTATTTTCGAAGTTTCCTATGTACATACATATACACACAACCGCCCTTTATATATGTATCGATAGATTATTCGTGTGATTTTGAAAAGGCACAATTTAATGTATTTTTTGATCAAATCTGGAACCAAATAAACTTTGCTCTTTTTGCCTTCGAGTAATTTCTCCCCCGTTTACCGTTAGGTAAAAAAAAAAAAAAAAATTTAAATAAAGAAAAGGAAAACAAAAACGAAGAGACAATACTTCAACTTGATGAATTTCGATATTCCACATTTGTTTTCTGCTTCGAAATATTTTTAGCGCCTCTGGTGATGTTTTCAGAAGTTTTCTTTGTTTGTTTGGTTTCAAAATATGATTTATAATGATTTCTGAGCGGAATCTACTTGTTTTCTTTTTAGCTACGTTGAATTTAATTCGTTTTCTTTTTCTTTTTTCTCGCCTTGAGCATAAACACGAGCTATTATTGAAATATATCTTTTTTTGAGGAATACGATCCGTAAAGGAGTGAAACAACATTGATATTTACAAAAATATGGCTTTTTATCAAGTCCATTCACTACAGACCTAGGTTTATTTTATTTTATTTCATCTATACATATATAAAGGGCAGTTGTGTGTATATGTATGTTCGGAGGAAACTTCGAAAATAAAACAATTAAAGACAAAGTAAATATATATACACATTAGATATCACCAGGGCTTGGTTTTGAGCAAAAATAATGAAGGTTTGATTTATATTTGTGAAGATAATTAAAAGATAAAATTTAAATGATAACAGCATAGAATTTCTTTTGCATTTAAGATTTTAAATAGTAGACA
>CM042150.1:36699738-36742238 GCA_023376005.1 Doryteuthis pealeii | reverse complement strand
TGGAGACCTGAGGAGACTTGCTGTCGATCAGACTCCACTTGAAAACCATCAGCTAACGCTGATGTGAAAACTCAAAAGGAGTAAATAATAATAATAATAATAATAATAATAATAATAATAATAATAATAATAATAATAATAATAATAAATGTATTAACAATGCTGCGGAAATAAATGTACATGAATTACAGATGAGGAAGCAAATGAAAATTGAACAAAAAAAAATATATAAAAACGAACAAAAAGAAAATGAAAAAAAAAACATTATTTTTTCTAAATTAAAAAGAAGAGAAAAATAGAAATAAAAATCAAGGAATGGTTGGTTGGCTGGCTAGTTGGTTTGTTGAAATTTACGGCATGTCAACCCATTTTATACTAAAGACATTTTTGTTTTTATCATTCATGATGGGTACTCAAATTTTTAAAACTCAATTTAAATTTTTTTTTTCTAAAAACAGGTTTTTCTATTTAAATCATAAATGTGACCCTAACATGTACTACCACTCCGTTTCAGGGTGAACCTGGGAGTAATGGCGATGAAGGGGTATTTCATATTCCTCAGAGCTCCAGGATTGGAACTTCACAAAGAGATAGAATTTAACGTCATACCTAGGACACTAAAACCCTCAGCCACTAGCACATCTATACATATATAAAGGGAAGTTGTGTGAATCTGTATATCCGGAGGAAACTTCGAAAATAAAACAACGACAAATTAAATATATATACACATTAAATATCACCAAGATGTGTTTTTTAGCAAAAATAATGAAGACTTGATTTATATTTGGGAAGATATTTAAAAATTAAAATTTGAAAAATAACAGAAGGGAAAGTCATTTGCATATTATTTTGTTTATCTTTTTCTTTTCTTTTTTTTGTATGTTTTCTTTTTTCGCTTTGAAATATAATATTGATTGATTGCATCATTTATATCTTTTTTTTTTAATTGTAAATCATTGAATGGAAATTTCTTACTATATTATTATATATTTCCGTAGGGATTTTTATGGGGCAACCAGAGAGGATCTCACTCGCGACAAGTAATAATGGATCTGCCAGACTAACTTTAAAAAAATATCCCCTCTACCCAGGTGACGCCGGGTAGCCACTTCTAGTATATGATAAAAATGGTTGGGGCTTTCTATAAGGGCAATAGGGTTCGGACAATCACATAGTTGATATGACTGAACGTTACCAGCCGATTGATTGGATGGACAAGGAATGGTGTTAGCGAGAAATAGGAAAGTTTGGTTTGTTTTGTTTTACGGCATTTAATGCATTTAATGGGTCATTTAATGTCGATAAAGTTTTGAAATAAATCAATTCTTAATGGATAATACAATTTTTTTTATAAATACATTTTTCTATTTAACCCATAGATGGGACCCTAACAGGTACTACCACTCCGGGTCAGAGTGGACCAGGGAGCAATGGTGATGAAGGGGTGCTGCACATTCCCCAAACCTCCAAAACTGGAACCTCACCATCAGATAGAGAGTTTAACGTCATTCCCAGGACATGTAGACCCGCAACCACCGCTTTCTAGCACCCCATATGAGAGAAAAGGAAAGCATTTTAAAATTGATTTTATTTAGAAAAGAAAAAATCAAAGAATCTTAGAAAGAAAAAAAAAGGAAAATCTACAAGAGTGATTTAAAATTTTTGGTAATATTTTTGTATGTGCTTGTTAGCAGTACGAACAAAGGTGTGTCAAAAAAAGTGTCGAGATCTTTTGTACTTTTTGACACACCTTGTATTCTGAAAAAAAATAACGCGTTCCATTCATTCTTCATTTCTATCTTGGTAAATACAGCTTTCAACTTGGTATTCTGAAAAAATATAATAATATACATAATACTTTAAAATTTTCTTGTCTTTTTTTAACGTTAGAAATTGATGAGAATGTTTGTGGGCACAAAGCCAAACAAATCAACAAGGGCCGAAGACAAGAGAATAAAACACATGGAATTAACTTTGCTTTATAAATCATTAAAAGTTTTTAAAACATTTTCTGGTTGAAATAAAATAATCACATTATATTTAATGTAACATTTTAAACAGAAAATCTTTTGCGTCAAGTATTCCTATGTTTCGAGTATTCCAAAATTAGAATCAATATACAAGGTGTGTCAAAACAGTATTGGGATTTTTTTGTACTTTTTGACACACCTAATATTCTGAAAAAAAAGTAACGTTCCATTCATTCTTCATTTTTGTCTTAGCTTTAAACTTGGTACTTTTATGACACACCTAGTATTCTAAAAAAAATTAATGAATGGAACGTTATTTTTTCCGAATACAAGTTGTGTCAAAAAGTTTTTAAAATCTTCATACTTTTTTGAAACATCTTGTATATCACGTGACATAGCAGTACATGCCCTGAAATGTATCTGCTGTGGTTGGTAGTATCGTGGTGGTTAGTGCGCTGACACATGGTACATTGCATTACTCCATGCATTATTTGAAAACCACACAGATGAACGTGCAATGTAGTTTAATTCAATCAAATGTTAGAAAGAAAAAATGAAAATCTACTTAGGGAAGTCAGTAGTTTATTTCAGTTAAATGTTTTGTAATATTTTGGTACTTGCTAGTGTTCAGCACATACAAAGTGTGTCAAAAAAGTATCGAGAAATTTTGTACTTTTTGACACACCTTGGATTCTGAAAAAATAACGCTGGATTCATTAACTTTTTCAGAATACAAGGTATGTCAAAAAGTACCAAGTTTAAAGCTGTATTTACTAAGATAGAAATGAACAATGGATTTTTTTTTCAGAATATAAGGTGTGTCATAAAAGTATCGATATTTTGTATTTATCAAGATAGAAATGAATAATGAATGGAACTTTTTTTTTTTTTCAGAACACAAGGTTTGTCATAAAAGAATCGAGATTGGAGCTGTATTTACCAAGATAGAAATGAACAATGAATGGAACGTTAATTTTTTCAGAATACAAGGTGTATCATAAAAGTGCCCAGTTTTAAGCTGTATGTACCAAGACAGAAATGAGCAATGAATTAAATTTCTTTTTCAGAATACAAGGCGTGTCATAAAAGTATCGAGTTTAAAACTGTATGTACCAAGATATAAATGAATAATGAATGAAACGTTCATTTTTATTCAGAATACAAGGTGTGTCATAAAAGTACCGAGATTGAAGCTGTATTTACCAAGATAGAAATGAATGATGAATGGAACGTTATTTTTTTTTCAGAATACAAGGTGTGTCAAAAAGTACAAAAAATCTCCATAGTTTTTGACACACCTTGTATATCACCTGACCAAATCAGTACAAGCCCTGAAATGTATCCACTGTGGATGGAAGTGTTGTGTTAGTTGGTTGCGCTGATACATTGTACATTGCTTCAGTCAATGTCTGATTTGAAAGTCGCACAATTGAACATGCAATGTAGTTTATTTCAGTTAAATGTTAGAAAGAAAAAAAGGTAAATTATTTCTCTGAATGTTTGAGATGAGCCTTGATGATTAGTATCACCTGCGTTATTCGGACTATTGTCCTCATCTTCATTGTTATCACGGAACTTTGAACCTAACCCGTTATTCAGTCCACAGGGGTATCCTGTGGACTGAATAACGGATTAGGTTCAAAGTTCCGTGATGGCTCCCGATTACGACAAGGTTCCCGAGTCCGAGAAGGTTCCCGATTCCGAGAAGAAATATCTGATGAAGGCCGGAGGGCACATCGGCCGAAACGTTGTACAGATAACAATGAAGATGAGGACAATAGTCCGAATAACACTGATAAAACTAAAAAAGGTAAATCTACGTGGGTGAGTTAAAAAGTAATTCCATTTTGTTTAGGACAGGCATAATTACCAACACAGAAACATGTATCATATATGAAAATGAAGCTGGACCTCTGTGGATCACATCCCTACATCTCCACATAGATAAATCAAAACGTAATGTCATTTTGTTTAGGACAGGTATAATTACCAACACAGGAACATGTATCGTACATCAAAATGAAGCTGTTCCTCTGTGGATTACACCCCTCCTTCTCATAATCACCGTTTCTCTCAATAGCGATGTTCCACCTTCAAATGAGATCCATGCTCCGTAAAATTCTGTTGATTGTTCTTAGAGCCACTTCTTCACTACAGATTTCACTTCCTCGTCACTGGAATAATGTTTGTCTCTCAAACCTTCTTTCATGGGACCGAAGAGAGGATAGGAGGGGGACATTGTCGATTAGCAAGTTGGCTCTTACTCGTCGGAGTTTTGCTTTGTTAGGGTCTCAATGTAGGTCTTATTTCTATTTTTTAAAAATCTTCACATGACATAAAGAAAATGGCATTGCGTTTTGACTTACCTTCGTACATGATAACTGGTCCAAATATATTGGTCACTAATTTACTTTTAAAATTAATTTATCCATTTCTTTTGCAATTGGGTAATTCCATGTCAAATCATCCAGACCATGTCACCCACCCACTTCAATTTTTTTCAAATTTTGTACAGATGTGGATTATATTAAAGTTAGACAATCCCATAAATTTGAGCTTCCAATTCCAAAAATTGGCGGAGTTATCTCGATTTTTATCTCTCCAAATTTGAGAGGAGTCGTGAAAAATGGCGACTTTTTGTAATCTATTTTTGTCTGTAAAATGAGTTCTAGAGCTTCCCTACTCCTACAAATAAAAGCGTTTTTGCCCGGAGAATCCAGAAATTCCATCGAAAACGTCTGACAGTCAATTTAAGTTAATGATGATTTCTGATTTTTTCATAGCAAGATTAATATCCCGATGTGACACTGAATCTAAGACAAATTTTTTTCTATTATTATTTCATATATATTGAACATTATTTGTACCAAAAAAATAATACAAAATTTCAGAAAAATTGAAGGGGGTGGGTGATAATTTTATTTTTTTCTGGATGATTTGACATGAAATTACCCAATTGCTTTTTTTGTTTTTGTCTCCTAACTCAGCTCTATCTTCCTGTCTCTGTCCCCTGGGCCGTTCCATCGTGGTGTAATGGTTAGCAAGCTAATCATGCAGATTCATTACTAGTGAATAGCGAGTTAAATCCTCGCGAGATGCTCCATACTTACGAACTTGTGTCACATTCTATCCGTGGCGAACGGGTTGGGTAAATACCTAGCCCCATCATGGTGCAATGGTAAGCAAGCTGGCCTCGCGGGTCCATTATTACTGAATAGCGAGTTCAATCCTCGCTGGATGCCCCATATTTATAACCTTGAGTCGCATCCTACTCATTGCGAACGTGTTGGATAAATACCTGGGCGTCCCACCGTCGTGTAATGGTTTGCAAGCTAGTCTTGCAAATCCATTACTGCTGTAATAGCGAGTTCGATACTCGTTGGATGCCCCCTACTTGGGACTTTGCGTCACATCCTCCTCGTGGCGAACGTGTTGGGTAAATACCTACCCTGGACATCAGAAAGTTACTCAAAATCACTCCGCTTTTTTAGGGACATTTGAATAGATCAGGTTCCAGGTTCAATACCGGCCCTCGCCCACTCAGCGTATGAGTAGTACAGTGCGGTGAAATGAGGAGTTGATGGTAGGTGTGGCGCTCCACCTCAGACGCCAAAAACAATCTCCTCTGTCTAGTGCTGGTGAAAAGGGGATAGACTCCCTCACTGTCTGGCTGATACTGACTTTAGGCCACTCCGACGACTTTACTTAATGCCGAATCAAGTCATTTTAATATCAGGTTGCTTACATTACCTGCAGTTACTTTAATGGTCACCCATCTAAGTATTGAACAGACTCGTCGCTGCTTAACTACGGAAAACCGGTTCTTTCAAGGTGACTTGAGCGTTGGATATACCAAAGTGTTAGGCAAATCTATCTATACATATACAGACATAAAAAAAAACCGTACACATGCACATACATGTTTAACCCCAACACATGAGCAAGATTTGACACAAGGTCAATTTTTAAGGTGATTTTTACGAGTTTAAATTCTTTTAGACTGGTTGCTTAACCAAGTTAAAGAGCCCAGTCTGTCCTATTATTTTGCCCAAGCTGGAGGGAGAATATTTGGATTCAAACTTTTTCAAAGACTATTAGCACTATATGACAGTCCAAGATTTGAACTCAATCGGCAGGCTATATCAAGCATTAGCACCTATATGATTGTCCCAAGCACCAGCCCTTTTTATCATACATATATTTACCAGCCCCTCCGCACGAGCAGGATGCGACACAATGTCAATTTCTTAAGCGGGGTTTAACAGGTTTGAATTCAGAGTTTTCCTTCTCCTGGACTGGTTACCTAGCCATAGTTAAAGAGACCAATCTGTTCTGCTATTTACCCATAGCTGGAGGGAGAGTTGGATTCATACCTTTCCCAAGGGTATTAGTTCTATGTGAAATGCAAACAGCTTTGTCCATGAATTGAACTCGGATTGACGAGTCCATTTTCTATGATTCTAACCATTAGACCACGCGTCTCCATTTTTTATCATATATGTGCTAGAAAGCGGTGACGTAGGGTCTTCATGTCGTGGGAACGACGTTAAACTCTATCTAATGGTGATTTGGTTTGGTTTGTTTTGTTTTACGGCATATCAACCTCAGTGGGTCATTTAATGCCGATAAAGTTTTGAAATAAATCAATTCTTAATGGAGAATACAATTTTTTATAAATACATTTTTCTATTTAACCCATAGATAGGACCCTGACAGGTACTACCACTCCAGGTCAGAGTGGACCAGGGAGCAATGGTGATGAAGGGGTGCTCCACATTCCCCAAACCTTCAAAACTGGAACCTCACCATCAGATAGAGTTTAAAGTCATTCCCAGGACATGTAGACCCACAGCCACCGCCTTCTAGCACCCATATGATAAAAAGGGGTTGGGGCTTGCCATAAGGGCAACAGGGTTGGGAAAATCATATAGGTGCTAGGGTTTGACGTGACCAACCGATTGATCGGAGGGGGCCTCTCCGACCACCCGTCTAGCCCAAGATAGGGCCAAAGTGAAGTATTGCATGTCATGAACTGCTCATCCACCTGAGCTCTATCCTTAAGCATCACGGGTCGCCACCCACGGCAAACAGGTGGCCCCATTGGGGGAGTCTTACCCCTCTGCAGAGGTGCAGTCGGTGCATTCTAACGCCCCAGCCGACGGGGCCGATCTAATGGTGAGGTTCCAGTTCTGGATGTCTGGGGAGACAGGTGACTCGAAAAGACTAATAGTTTATTTTATGTTTATTTTTGACATCCAGTGTTTGTGTCTTTGTTATTTTTTATTTTATTATTATTTTTTTTTTTTTACTTTTTCATTTTTTATGGGATGGGGGCAGTCTTTTTTTTTAAGAAGGTCATTGTTTTTGAGTTTTTGAGTTCGTTAGGCTTGCGTTTATAAGAAATAAATAAACTGTAAATTAAAATTACGTAAAACAAATGTTCAAGCTTTGAAAAACACGTGCTTCTTTCCTAAAGAAAAAATACGGAACGAAGAGCTTGGAGCGAACCAGCTGCAAATTACCGGAAATTGGTGGCAATAGAATTAAAATAAACAAACAAAACAACAAAAAAAAAAGAGTAAAAAAAAGAAAAAGAAAAAAAAAAAGAAAATTGCAAACAGAACCTATTATAAATAATGTCCTGTTTTAACACTTCCACAGCCAAATTTTCTCATTTTCATTAGTTTCCAATACAATTTTGAGCAAAAAGATGACTGTTTAAAAAAGAACGTTGCTATAAACCACGAGCAGTGCTATCCGGCGTTGCTCGGGACTTAAAAAGTTAAAAATAAATCTCTTGTCTATATTTATATATACACAGAGCTGCTGATAGGAACGCATCCTGCATCCCTGACGCACAAAAATCTAAAAGGACGCAGTAAAATCGTATCCATGCAGTTTTAGTGTTTTTCGTTTTTTCTTCCCCAACCATTTCAAGCTAACTGTAAAATACATATCAATAGTTTCTTGGGAACGAATTACACAGGATAGGCGTTAGGTGGCTTTAGTTGGGACCCATAAATTTTCCCGGGGACTCATTCAAAGCAAATATCTGCGTCCCAGGACGCACTAAATCAAAAAGCTATCAGCATCACTGTATGCATTCATAACAATTCATATTCTATATATTTGTTTTATTACCTTTTATTCTTTATATATTCTTGTTTTTTTAAAGCTGTTTATTATTATTATTATTATTATTATTATTATTATTATTATTATTATTATTATTTTGAGTTTTCACTGAAGGCTGAGTGACAACGATATATATATATATATATATATTATATATATATATATATATGGGAGAAATGTGAGGAGGTTAATCCGACAGTATGGAGAAAGGTAGACAAACACGGGATATTATGGAAACTGGATGACAGACACACACACACATACACATATTCAGTTAACCAATCTTCAACAATCCAATTTTCTAGACTAACACCTATGGTACCACCATCCACCATTCTGACACTCCCCATCTAGTGAGAAGAAAATCCACTAACCACCCCCAACCACTCCTCTCCCTACTGGCGACCTTCTGTTTCAGCATTTTGAGAATGTCCATCACTGAAGCGGGTACTATATCCAAGTCCTGAAGATGGTCTAATAACAGACCGAAACGCTGCATCGTCGACAATAAACATCCAGTTTCCATAACATCCCGAGTTTGTCTACCTTTCTCCATATATATATATATATATATATATCTAAGTAAAAGTAAAAGTTGTCGGGGTGGTCTAACGTCGGTATCAGCCAATCAGCGAGGGAGTCTATGCCCTTTTCACAAAGGATATTGTATTTGGCGTTTGAGGTGAAGCGCCACACCTACCAGCAGTTTCTTACTTTACCGCACAGATCCCTGTGCTACTCATACGCTGAGTTGGCGAGGGCCGGTATCGAACTAGAAACCTTGTGGTTTCTAGCCGAACGCTCTACCGACTGAGCTACCGACTAAGCTATATATATATATATATATATATATATATATATATATATATATATATATATATGTCATAAAAGTATCGAGATTGAAGCTGTATTTACCAAGATAGAAATGAACAATGGATGGAACGTAATTTTTTTAATTCCAGTGTTTATGTATTCAGTAAATAGGAAAAGCCGTGTCCAGATAAGCTTCAACTATTCCATTTCTTGCGACGATAACCATTACGTTACGCGCGCCTCCGTTTACTTTGTGACTCTCATCGTTTCAGTGATTCAAATTCTCAACCTCTTACCCAGCGTTGACAGATACTTCAGCTAGTATGCATCTAGCCTCGTATGCTATGTCTATGCATTGGTTTATTTGCTAACTTTGTAAACATTGCAGCCTTTATAGAAAAAAGAAGTAGACTGACCGCTAGCAAAAATGTCTCCTTCGATCTAGTCCTCAAGTGGTTATCAGTCCGGTCTTTAAAAAGGAGTTCCATACCTCTCGGCCAGCGACCCCCTTTTGCACCGGCGAGCTGTTCTTGCAAGTCAGACCGTTACTTGTGCAATTTTTGTTGAGTAACTAATGAATTACCATTCACAGAATTAGCCTGACTCTGTATCAGGGGTGAGGTCAAAGGCGAAGGTAGATCACGACCCAGCAAAGAGGGAAAAGCCGTGTACAAACAAGCCCCGCCTATTCCTACCCAACACCTCCCACACACACACACCTGGCCTCTAAAGCCAATTAAGCGAATCCTGTTAGGGACAGACTGGACGCTGAATCTCGTCCCAGGGGACGATCTCCTCCGGTGTGGCAGTCAAGACGATCCGTGATTAAAATGCATTTGTGCTAGTCATAAAATCTGGCCATCAGCTTCCCAGGAGATTCGGAGCGAACCTCGAGCCTTGAGTGATAGGATCGAGCGAGAAGAAAGCACTCGAGAGTTTGGCGAGAAAACACGAGATTCGTGGGAGAGAAAGAGAGAGAAGGAGGGGGGAAAGAGATGTGGCAGGGAAAGAGAAGACGTGAGAATAGTGGACCAGAAGGCGGCAACTTCTGACACTCAAAATTGGTTGATGATGTTAGGCCGGTGTAGGACTGGAAAGTGTCAATCACAATTTAGTGGCTGAAGGATTTTAAAACACAACTGAAGCGGTTAAATAGAATAATAAAGATGATTTTTTTTTAAATCACCCGTGCTAATTTCATTACAAGATAATAACTATACAAATGATGTAATGGGTTGCGAGCTGGGATACCAGACCATTGTTAGTGAGTTCGAATCTCACTGGGTGCCCCTAACTTCTTGCCTTATGCCAAACCAAATTATGCATAGTCAATTACTATTTGGTGTCTCGATTGATGCAATAGGTAGCGAACTAGGCTAGTCAGTGAGTTCAGAGTAATGTAATGAGTAGAAGGCTAGGCTTCCAGTCCATTATTAGTGAGTTCGATTCTCACCGTGTGCCCCATACTTTTAACCTTGTGTTCAAACCAAATTAAGTCGAGTAAATGACTATTTGGTGTCTCGATTGATGTAATGTCAACGGGCTAGGCTAGCAGGTCATTGTTAGTGAGTTCGATTCTCACTGGGTGCATCATAATTCTAGGTTTGCGCCAAACCAAATTATGCTTATTTGTTGTCTCAGGTGATGAAATGGGTACCGAGCTAGGCTAGTTAGTGAGTTCGATTCTCACTGGGTGTCCCATACTTCTGGCCTTTTGCCAAACAAATACAAATTAAGTAAATAATTTTTTGAGTGATGTAATGGATAGCGAGCTAGGCTCGTTAGTGAGTTCGATTCTCACTGGGTGTCCCATACTTCTTGTCTTTTATCAAACAAATACAAGTTTAGTAAATAACTTTTTGAGTGATGTAATGGGTAGCGAGCTTGGCTTGCAGACCATTGTTAGTGAGTTCGATTCTCACTGGGGGTCCCATACCTCTGACCTTATGCCAAGCTAATGATTGCCATCTCCTCAAGTCTTTACAACCCCATATCGGGATTAATCTGGGAAAATTACGGGAACATCCTTAAAGTATGATAATTCCCTAATTTTTGCCAGGGGTAGTATATGACCGATAGATGTAAGGGATCTGTACGGTAAAGTGAGGAGCTGATGGTCGGTGTGGCGCTCCACCTCAGGCACTAAAATAATCTTCTTGGTCGAGCGCTAGTAAAAAGGGGATAGACTCCCTCGCTGTCTGGCTGATACCGACATTAGGCCGCCCCGACGATTTTACTTTACTGTGCTTACACGAGAAGGTATCTCGAAATCACTACGCAGAAGATTGAACCATATTTACGCTATTTTAATTTTATATTTTTGAAGGCAATTACAATGCGTATATCGTATACAATTCGATAATTATTGAAGTGCGACGTGTGGAACACCGTACAGCTGTTTCAACCTTATTAGGTCTCATCAGCAGTGTTATACCTACGATTTCCCTCCGACAGAGATCAAACCGGAGTACCCAATTTTCTTTTTTCTTTTTTTTTTCTTTTTTTTTTTTGGCATATTTCAGTCTCATTACTTACTTGACAGACTTTCTAAAAGCATCAGGTTCCGTAAGTAATCTGAGGCTTGAGTTAAGAACTAAGCAAAGTTTTGCAATTTCCAAAAACAGTAAAACGCCAAGCTGATATTTAAATTCAACATTTCCTTTTAAGTTTGATTGGAGGAAGAAAAAAATTCTTCAAGATTCTAATTCATTTTGTCTTCATTTTATCAAAGTTTTCCTTTCATTTTATCGTCTGTTCAGATATTAAAATGCTGACTCATTTCCAGGAAATCGATTCTCAAAGAAAACTCGCAGAGTTTTTTTCCAGCTTCCAACAGTCAATAATCAGAATTCATAGCACAAAATTCCTAATTTTCAACAACAAAAAAAAATTTCATCAGGGAAACATATTGCAAGAATTTAGATATTTTCGATTTCAAGCTTTTGATATACGAAAGATTAAAGGACTTTTTCAAGTAATTTGCCAATATTTAATATTCTTGATTATTAATGGGCAACTGGCGTGGTGTAATGGTTAACGGACTTGGCCAGCAGACCGTGTTATGTGAGTTCGATTCTCATTGGATGCTTCATCGGATTGGCCTAGTGTCGAACTTGTTACGATTTTTGTGGTTATCCTTAGGCTTCAAGCAAGAGCACTCTTCAGCGAAGATTTCTTGTATTAAGCAGAGCGCGATCCTTAGTGAAGAAAACTTTGGTTACTCCTTGGTGTCCCTCAGTGTTGGGTATGATCCTTTGGTTGTTCTTTAGTGTCCCTTAATGTTGGATATGATCCTTCGGTTTTAGGACCGTTCGTCAATGTCAAATAACGTGCAAATAAACAGCTGTCAATATCAGCGATTAAATAGTTAACTAACCACGTATTCGGGCTGTTGGTTGGCTGGGGTTTAAACCACGTGACCTCGCTGAATCGATAAGTTTAAGTGGTGGATTACAGCACGCCTTATATACATAAAAATAATACAACAAAACTAAACAATGCTTAGCACTTTAGAGATGCGCAATGCACTATGAATAGGATGCGACACAAGGTCAATTTTTAAGCGAGATTTAACAGGTTTGAATTCAGAGTTCTTCTCCTAGATCACTTGCTATGCCACGGTTAAACAGCCCAGTCTGTTCTATTTACACATAGCTGAAGAGGGAATAGTTGATGCATAACTTTCCCAATGGTATCAGCATAATGTGAAATGCAAATAGTCTCGTCCAGGATTTATACTCGTGCATTTCCTACAAGGAAAACCATTACACCACTGGCACCTATATGTACGATGTAATGATCAGCAAGCTAGGTTCAATAGTGAGTTCGCTCTTCACTGATACCACGTGGGAACCACTTGGTCTGATGATCGCATAGGCTGGAAACTGACTGTCACCAGGCATCGCTGTCTCTGTATCAACGCTATACTAACTAAATATATATATATATATATATATATATATATATATATATATAAGAGAGTTTTATAATTTGCTTGAAGCATTCTGTATATATTGGTTAAGAGGTTGATTTAGAAGGCAATCACAATGCAGATGTAAAGAAAAAATAATAATACGGTAACAATGGTGTTGTGTGTTAACCTGTATTTAATTCTTGAATTTTCGAGATAAAATCTCTTTTTCAAAAGATCACTGGAACTGAAGTAGTCTAGTTATGGCATTTCTTTTTAAATTATTATTATTTTTTAAATGATGGTATTTTTATATAACTGTATTCTCGTGTTGTATGTTTACATATATAATATATATATATATATATATATATATATATGTGTGTGTGTGTGGTGTGTGTGTGTGTGTGTGTGTGTGTGTGTATTATCACCAATATTGAGTACTCTGTATTTATAAATATAGAAAACTATAGATTTGCGGTGACACCTTGTTGTAAGGGAGGATATTTCCCCTACAAGAACATTGGACTCGTCCAATGAAAGACATAAAAAGATACGAGCAACAGGTAGTCGTAGTAGGTAGTCTTGCTAACAGAGTATTCATTACCGTTGTTTAAAGAACTGTGTGTTTTATTCTATTTATTATATTCCCTTGTAGCAAAGGTAATAAACCTATTTTTTAACCTTTTCAGGATTCAATTTTGTTCATTGATAAATTCAGTCACAACAAACCTAAACACCTAAATAAACAAATTGATATCAACTATTTTAAAAACATTCGACAAAACATTTGACGGTGAACTAAGTTCGAAATTAGTTGGCAACAATAAAAAAAAGTTTCATGAAGTAAATATCCCTCTTTCTCCTATCACCTATGTTCATCTTTATATATATATATATATATATATATATATATATATATATATATATATATATGAGCACTTTGTATATATATATATATGAGCACTTTGAATTTGTTTTAACCCCTGGATTTTGTGCACCTCCATCGATCGTGCCCATATTCACCGGTAAGCCACCTTTTATCTCTCTCTCTCTCCCCCCCTCTCTCTCTCTCTCTCTCTCTCTCTCTATATATATATAATATATATATATATATATATGATGACGTCAACATCACTATTCTTTATCGCTGTGGAGCATTTCTCAAACAATTCCCCCACCCCCCAAAAAATTATTTATTCGAACATTTCAAAATTCTGCGTATTTTGACCGCATTAATTTCAAACACTAAACATTTAACTCTGATAAAGGGCGTTGTTCTTTGTATATTTAAAGATTTTGCTGCTTTCTGTTATTATTATTATTATTATTATTATTATTATTATTATTATTATTATTATTTTATATTTACAATAATAATGAATAGAATAAATGTATACATGAACAAACTCCTGGCCGAAACACGTTTTAGTAAAAGAAATCTATTTTATCCATTCTGCATTTTCTTTCCTTTGTTTATTTTTCCTTTCAACATACCTTCGGATTCGCTTCCATTTTCATTATATATATATATATATATATATATATATATATATAACTTTCAAAGTTTTCATTCTATGAAATTAAAATATTGCTCTTTACATAATTTAATTTATTGATTATTATACATTGGGATCTTTTTAGGGATATATGAAAATCCTTGTATGAGTATATATGTTTGCATCTACAAGAGCATACAGTATGGTTGTACAGTGAGATTTCGATGATCCCAAATAGAATCATCCCTTGCTTACCAGTCATTTGGATTACCTTACACACACACACACACACACACATATATATATATATATATATATATATATATATATATATATGAGAAGCAAACACACACGCGATGTGTTTATGATATGGCTTTTTTTAGCCGACAATTTTTGGGAGAATGTGTGCCTAATTGAAGTCGTACCTAATTTTGAAAGTTAGGAGCAAATGATGGGTGTGGTGCTCCACCTCAGATGCAAAAACAATC
Source organism: Doryteuthis pealeii (assembly GCA_023376005.1). NCBI lineage: Eukaryota > Metazoa > Mollusca > Cephalopoda > Myopsida > Loliginidae > Doryteuthis > Doryteuthis pealeii. The sequence continues at coordinate 36,727,420 of CM042150.1, read as the reverse complement.
TCCTTGGTCTGGCACTAGTGAAAAGTGGATAGACTCCCTCGATGATTGGCTGATACCGACTTTAGGCCACCCCGACGACTTTACTTTTTACTTTACTCATATTGTATTATGTTCATACAATACAGTGCTATTTTTCTAATTTAAAAAAAAGTTGTAACTAAAAAAGCGTAAAAAAAGAGAGTGTTTTTGTGGGGATGGAACGAATTAATGGCATTTCAGCTTATTTCAATGGGAAAATTAATTTAATATACGAGATAAGTGAGTAACGAGCGGAACGAAACTTAATTAAAGCTACCACTATATATATATATATATATATAGATATATATATATATATATATATATATACAGAGAGAGAGAGAGAGAGAGAGAGAGAGAGAGAGAGAGAGAGAGAGAGAGAGCAATGCTTTCCTTTACACTCTAGTTCTCCTTAGTGGCTTTGTGCATATGTGTGTATTTATCCGTTAAAAAATCTCTTCTTGCTTGTGGTGGCCGATAGCCCAGTGGTTAAAACCTCTGATTGATGATAAATATGCCGAGTTTCGATCCCGGCTTGAAGTAGATCACAAAGTCTAGCCGTGATACGTCGAAACAGGACTGTATGTGGATGCATATATATATATATATATATATATATATATATATATATATATAATACTAAAGCCATCTCACGAGTAAAGTTTGCATATAAGTGGAACGTCTAAAAAGATTGTGTTATTTGCCTAAGTCTGTATTATTAACAGATTCTTCTGTAGCAATTTTGGTTCATACAAACACGTGACCGGCAACGATAGAAGAAGAAGAAGAAGAAGAAGAAGAAGAAGAAGTTAAGCCTTGTTTGTCCTTTTTCTTGGGGGTCATATCAAAGTGTTCGTCCAAGTCTCGCCGGAAGACCGCTTGTTGTCTCGTTCGCAAAATGGCAATCGAAATCTCATTGCCCGACCCCACAGCGTTTCTTTGACTAGTCATGTACTGACTATGGGCAAATAATCAGAATAATGGTGTGGACACAGCAGTGAGGGTTCAAGATAGAAGTGAGGAAATGTTGTTTAAATAACGAAGAAAATGTCAACTAATTGGATTGGATTCGAGAAAACTCGAACCTTCTCTTTTCAACTTTCTTTCTGTAAACATTTGTCATCATTATTTTCCGATTCTTTTTTATAAAGATATCGTCTTTCTTTTTTTTTTATTCATTCGTTTGCTCTTTTAATTTTACTGTAAATTTATTTTTCTATTTCTCTATTAAAAGAAAAAATATCCTCTTTTTTATTAAATACAAAATTGGTTTATCAATCAATGATTGGTTGGTTGGTTGGTTTTACGGCATTTCAACACTTGGATTATTTTATGCCGAATACGTTTTGTTTTATTCATTCTTGTTGGGTAGTCAATTTTTTTCCAACTTTCAATTTTTGAGACATTTTTTGTATACTCATCTTTTGATCTATTTAACCCATAGACACACACACACAAATAAACACACACTCATACACACACAAATACACTCACACACACACACACACACACATACACACATACACACCACCTTTATTTTCACTACATTTATCTGCTTTCTCCATCGTGCATTTTATCATTGCCTATGCCAAGTACTTCTTGTTCTTCTTCTTCTTCTTCTTCTTCTTCTTCTTCTTCTTCTTTCGCCTTCTTTTTCGCCTTCTTCTTCTTCTTTCGCCTTTTTCGCCTTCTTCTTCTTCTTTTCTTCTTTCGCCTTCTTTTCTCCTTCTTCTTTCGCCTTCTTCTTCTTCTTCTTCTTCTTCTTCTTCTTCTTCTTCTTCTTCTTCTTCTTCTTCTTTCGCCTTCTTCTTCTTCTTCTTCTTCTTCTTCTTCTTCTTCTTCTTCTTCTTCGTTCGCCTTTTTTCGCCTTCTCCTTCTTCTTCTTCTTCTTCTTTTTCTTCTTTCGCCTTCTTTTTCTCCTTCTTCTTTCGCCTTCTTCTTCTTCTTCTTCTTCTTCTTCTTCTTCTTCTTCTTCTTCTTCTTCTTCTTCTTCTACTTTCACTATCACTACCACGACGACGACGACGACATTTTACTTCACACTTTTTTTCTTAGCTTCTCAACCTGCTTATCATTTCCTTACGCCCTAAACCTCCACAAGCCCCCTAATCCCACCCCCGCCAAAAAAAAAAAAACGAAAAAAAATATTCTGGCAAGTTGACAAATAGTCCGGGAAAAAAAAATTAAAATAAGAATAATAAAAAAAAAAAAGTCCGTTGCAAAGTAGGACGTGGATGAGGCTTATTCGATTTTACAACCTCTCTTGCTCTGTCGATGTTGAGCGTATAGCGTAGAGCACCCCCCACCACGACCCCCACCCACCTCAAGGGAACACGAACAGCAATGGCGGATAGTCACCCCTTTCTTGATGAGGAAACACTGTCTTCATTACTTTTTGATACGAATTTGATGGGCCATATCGTTGAGATTGGCCGCAAACATTAGCTATCAGCACGAGACGGAAGTGGAGACAAGCGATCACGCACACAATGGGCGACACACGTGTGGCCGCACCGTCGGCGACGTGTGTCGGCGACGTGTGGCAGTGTAGGCGGGGGTGGATGGGGGTGGAGAGGGAGAGGAATCCCCGGCGAATAAGAAGCATTTTATGGAGCGGATTAATAGGCGAATGAGTGAAACCACATAAGAAGAATAACACGCGCACTTTGCTTGTCAGACAAACACAACAAGCTTAGCAATGTTATGGTGAAGAACGTATAGTGAAATACTGGGAGAGAGAGAGAGAGAGAGAGAGGAGAGAGAGAGAGAGAGGAGAGAGAGAGAGAGAAGAGAGAGAGAGAAAGAGAAATCTGAAAAGGCTTTGATAGATAGCTAGCTAGCTAGCTAGATAGATAGATATGAACAGACTGAATTATATATATATATATAATATATATATTATATATATAGAGAGAGAGAGAGAGAAGTAATATATATATATATAATATATATAAATAGAGAGAGAGAGAGAGAGAGAGAAGAGAAAGAGAAAGAGAAAGGAGATCTGAAAAGCTTTGATATAAAATAGATACATAGATATGAAACAGACTGAATATATATATATATATATATATATATATATATATATATATATATATAATATATATATATAGAGAGAGAGAGAGAAGAGAGGTATATATATATATATATATATATATAGAGAGAGAGAGAAGGGGGAGAGAGAGAGAGATTAACAGAGTGAGATAGATATGAACAGTCTGATAGATCGATAGATAAATGGATAAGAACAGACTGGGAAAGAGATGAGAGAGAGGAATAATAACAGATATAGATAGGTAGATAAATGGATAGACAGACACAGACTGAGACCGAAGTAAGAGAGGAATAAGAACATAGATTGATAGATGCAAGCGAGCGAGAGAGAGAGAGAGACAAACAGAGAAAGACAGAGACAGGGACAGAGAAAGAGAAAGAGACAGAGAAAGAGAGAGGTGGGGAGAGATCTATAGATATATGGCAAATACGATGAGAATGAGTTAGATAAGTATGTATATATGTAAGCATGTATGTATGTATGTATGTACCCAACCAGTTAGCCGTGGGTTGGAAGTGACATAAGGTCACAAGATGAGGCATCCAGCGAGGATCGAACTCGCTATTCACTGTAATGTATCTGCGCGACTAGCTAAGTATCCATTAGACCACGATGGATATATATATATATATATAATATATATATTATATATAATATAATATATAACCAACCCCTCGCACGGCAGGATGAGACACAAGGTCAATTTCTTAAGCGGAGTTTAACAGTTTGAATTCAGAGTTTTCATTCTCCTAGACTGGTTACCTAGCCATAGTTAAAGAAACCAGTCTGCCCTGCTATATACCCATAGATGGAGGGAAAATTGGATTCATACCTTTCCCAATGGTATTAGCACCATGTGAAATGCAAACAGCTTAGTCCAGGAATTGAACTCGGGTCGACGAATCCATTTTCTAAGACTAACCATTAAACCACATAAAAACTCCATGGGATATATGTATGTATGTATGTATGTATGTATTTACCCAACTTGTTCACCATAGGTAGGATGTGATAAAAGGTCGCAAGAATGGGGCATCCGGAAAGGAACGAACTCGCATTTCAGTAGTGATGGATTTGTGAAAGAATTTGAGTCCAACCGAATTAAACACCAAAAATTGTAGTGGGCTATTAGAAAGGGTGATTTTCAAAGTGGAGAAATTACTACATGTAGTTTATGTGGAAGAGTATGTCTCTCCAGGTTTGGCCTTGTGAGTCATCTGAGAAAACACAAGGATATAGTGCCAAATGCTACAGGCAGTCAAGTATAAAAAAAGAACAGGAAATGGTCTTACTTGTGCACGAGTTAACAGACTACAAGATAGATAGATAGATAGATTGATAGATATAAACGTAATTAGATAGATAAATGAATAGATATGAACATAATTAGATAGATAGATAGATAGATAGATAGATTGAGAGAGAGAGAGAGAGAGAGAGAGAGAGAGATATGAACATAATTAGATAGATAGATAGATAGATATGAACATAGATAGATAGATGTATAGATATAAAGATAGATAGATTGATAGATATATATGAACAGAATTAGATAGATATATAGATAGATAGATAGACAGATAATGAATAGACATATATATATATATATATATAATATATATATATATATATATATATAGAGAGAAAGAGAGAGAGAGAGAGAGAGAGAGAGAGAGAGAGAGAGAGAGATGAATAGACATAGATAGATAGATAGATAGATAGATAGATAAGCAGGGCTTCTCAAACTTTGTACTTGCTGAACGCTTTCTAACCAATTCATTTCTATTCTAATAAAAAAAATTGTATTATTTTCTTAGTCACGGCATTTTTTTTTATTTGGTTTGGTTTGGATTGGTTTCTTTATTTTAATGCTATATCAACCTTCATGGGTTATTTAATCCCAAAGCCATCCTCGTAAAAGAACAGTAGTGGTACTGTTTAACTGATAGATGGTAGTTATGAGGGGATGTCTACCTTTCCAATGGTATTAGTCCAAAAGTGAATGCAATTTATTCATTTGTTTGTTGATGTCTTCTTGGACATATCCACTTTTGGTGCTCTTCCAATATGGGATCTACCGAATGGTTTCTAATCCAATATGTGATCTACCGAGTTGTTTACATTCAAATATGTGATCTACCCATTAACTACATATTATTTTCGCATTAAACTAATCCTAAACCCTAACCCTAACCATAACCCTAACACTGTCTTCTTTTCTCCCAGTAGGTCACATGCCATCTATACATATATAAAGGGCAGTTGTGTGTATATGTATGTCCGGAGGAAACCTCGAAAATAAAATAATTAACGACAAAGTAAATAAATATACACATTAAATATCACCAGGTCTTGGTTTTTGAGCAAAAAATGAATAGAGATATGATTTATATACGTGAAGATAATTGAAAAATAAAATTTAAATGATAACAGTATGGATTTTTTTCATTTAATATTTTAGATAGTAGACATTAACATTTCTTTTCAGAGTAGCTGGATCAATGCAAGGTCTTTTTTTACATAGGAATTTAAAAGGGGCATCCCACAAGGATTCAACTCATGATTCAGTAATAATGGATCTGCGGAACTAACTTTAAAAAAATCCCCCTCTACCCAGGCGACGTCGGGTAGCCGCTGCTAGTGAATACTCGATTAACAGTAGATCACAAACCTTCGGTAGATCACATATTGGAAGAGCACTCCACTTTTTTCTATCTTCTCACATCAGCCCTTTATAAAAGATAGTCTTTACGCAGAATATATACAATACTAATACCAGTATCTATTAATAATGGAGATTGGGTGTATGTATTTCTGTATGTAACCAAAACTACGTTACAGCTTACGTCACAATATTTTCAATGATTGCATGTCGACGAATTATTATTTAATTATAATCAAAATTGTTAATACGTAGAATACAAACAACCCTGTGTTATATACATTCAAAATTTGAGTAAGCGGTTAGCGACAATCATACATGTCCAGCCGATTGATCGGAAGTCTCTCCGACCACTCGTCTAGCCTAAGTAATGGTCAAAGTTTTCATGTCATGGATTTCTCATCCATACGGATTCCGTCCTTAAGTATCATAGGTCGCCACTAACACCTAACGGTTAGTCCTATTAGGATGATCTTACCCTTGTAAAGAGGTGCAGCCCGCGTGTTCTACAGCCTCAGCCGATAGGGCTAGTGATTACGGAAACCGTAATATGAATACATACATACATACATAGGTGCATGGTGTAATGGCTAGTGTCGTAGGAAATGGGCTCGCCGACCCGAGTTCAAATCCCAGACGAAGCTGTCTACATTTCACATATCACTAATACTCTTAGGAAAAGTATGCATCAACATGCTCTCCCTCCAGCTATGGGTAAATTGCAGGGCAGACTGGCCTCTTTAACCTTGGTTAGGCAACCAGTCTAGGAGAAGCAAAACTCTGTATTCAAACCTGTTAAACTCCGCCTAAAAAAATGACCTTGTGTCACATCCTGCTCGTGCGGAAGGTTGGTAAATATGTACATATATATATTATCTACTTCATTCTCATCATATCTGCCTATCTTTCTCCCCCCCCCTCTCTCTCTCTCTCTCTCTCTCTCTCTCTCTCTCTCTCTCTCTCTCTCTCTCTCTCTCCTCCAGTTATTCATCTATATACCCGTCTTTCACACATATACATTTGGTAAGAGACAGATTGGTCGCCCCCAGCTGCGTTTCAAGGATGTCTGCAAGAACGATCTCAGTTGCTTTGGCATTGCCTCTTCCAGCTGGGAAAATTTGGCTCGGGACCGCCCTCGGTGGCGACAGGCTCTCTACAGAGGACTGTTTCATGTCTGGAGTCATCCTGGCGCAACACTATGAAGCGGGGTCCAGAAGAAAGCAGCGACAACAAAGCACCGGTACATCAACATCTTCAGGGACAGCCTTCACAGGCGACATCTGTGGTCGAGAATGTTTTTTTAACATTGTACTTTACAGTCACAGGAGGCGCTGTAAATTCAGGGGCACAAAAACTATATTATAGTCTTCCAAGACTGAAATGCCAATAATAACATACACACACACACGCACGCACACACACACACACACACACACAGTGGCAATGAATGATAGGGAAGGTTGGCGAGAGATTGTCATGGATATCCGTGCTACTTGCGCGACATGATGATGATATTCTAAATAATTATCTTATTAATAATTAATATATGGGCACAATATTTTACTAAGTTTCATTTCAATTTTTTTTTTGGGGGGGGGGGTTTACTCTATTGATAAATTAATGATTTTACTTACTTATGATACAAACCCTCTGAGATTGAATTTTTAAATCCTACCCGCAATATCTTTCAAAAATTAATTTTTACGCCGCCCGGAGTGTGTTTTTATTTTTATTTATTTATTATTTTATTTTGCTAGTTAGAATGATACATTTTTGGAGCAAATTACCTAATCAGATCACACACACACACACACACACACACACACACACACACACACACACACACACACATTTTAGTAATGCAATGATTTACTTTTGAAAGTCCCTATAAATACTCGGTTCTTGTCATACGATCTGCCTTTTTGATCTCTCGTCCATAAATAACAATGAAATTTTCGCCCAAGATTCTTATCATTTGAGTCATGTAAATATCACCTCTGCATTAATATCTTCATCATCCCCCACCTCCATCCGTCTCCAACGAGAGATCGTTGCTCGGGTTTTTATTTATAGACCGTTCCTGTCAGTCTCAATATTCGCGAAAGCTCGTCCGAATGCAAGCGAATAAATATTGCAAAGATTGTCTGGCATATGTGACGTTTTTAAAAGCGAACAATGGCCGTCGACATTTCACTACTGACTTTGCTTATTTTGCTCATTTTTGCTTATTTTGCTTGTTCCCAATCAAAAAGATTAAGCCTCTCACTAATGTGATTTCCACATTTGGATATTGTTGCGATCTGTCTCTTTTCATTATCATTACTAGCATTAAAAAATACACCCTCCGGGCGGTGTAAAAAATATTTTTTAAAAGACATTGTCTGAGGCGTATAATTCATACAACAGTATCATAAAATGCTCTCTTAAATTATTCTTCTTCTCATATTTTTTGAAATCATCCAAATTGATCTTAAAATTTTGTATACTACTGTTTATGATCTTATTAGGCAATTTGCTCCAAAAATGTATCATTCTAACTAGCAAAAAATAAATAAATAAAAATAAAAACACACTCCGGGCGGCGTAAAAATTAATTTTTGAAAGATATTGCCGGAGGCGGGTAGGATTTAAAAATTCAATCTCAGAGGGTTTGTATGATAAGTAAGTAAAATCATTAAATTTAATCAATAGAGTAACCCCCCCAAAAAAAAAACAATTTGAAATGAAACTTAACAAAATATTGTGCCCATATATTAATTATTAATAAGATAATTATTTTGAATATCATCATCATCATGTCTCGCAAGTAGCACGGATATCCATAACAATCTTTCGCCAGCCTTGCCTATCATTCATTGCCACTGGAGTTCTTCTGCGCAGCATCAAGCATCCTCACATAGCTGGTCAATATAGGTCCTGGCTGGCAGCCTACATTAGCATGCCCATGTGTTGGCTTCCACAGGAGTATGTCGCTTATGAGCTCGTCCTTGCTTCTCCAGTGTCTCGCATGCCTAGTGCGTCTCACTCGTATGCTGTTTCCACGACTTAAAATTTAAAAAAATAATTTTGAATATATTACACAGAAAACATACACGAAATAGTAGGTATTCATGTATTTGTAAACCTTTTAGTTAATAGAGTAAAAAAAAAAAATTGTTTAAATGAAACTTAATAAGATATTGTGCCCATATATTAATTATTATTATAGTATCAGTCGGTAGAGTGTTCGGCTAGGAATCCCAAGGTTTCTGGTTCGATACTGGCCCTCGCCAACTCAGCGTATGAGTAGCATAGGGATCTGTGCGGTAAAGTGAGGAGCTGATGGTAGGTGTGGCGCCCCACCTCAGATGCTAAAACAATCTCCTTGGTCTAGCGCTATTGAAAAGGGGATAGACTCCCTCGCTGATTGGCTGATACCGACATTAGGCCGCCCCGTCGACTTATTTATTTGTAAACTTTTTAGTTAACCTCTTGTTACTGAAAAAGTGCGGAGGGAATGGCAAATATGTATGGTATGTTTTAATGTTTATTTCTTCATAAATAATATTTTTCTTTGGTGTAATAAATTTGGAAATGGTTTTACTGGAATTATCTGAAACTCGCTCAAATTTTAGCTCTCAACACAAAAGAAAAAAAATCAACCGAGTGACAGCTCGTAACTCGGAAAATTAGTAAGCTGGGGTGCTCGTAAGTCAGGGTATCACTGTATTTCTCTTCACTGGTACCCCAAAATAGGCCACGTGATCAGTGTAGGCCGTATTGAAGGAAGAAACGTAAATATCTTTTAACTTTTTAAAAAATTTCGCAAAAAAGAAATAACGAACATAAAGAGTTGTTACAAAGAAAACAGTTAATTCAAAGATCAAATTTTCCGATTGGGGAAAAATTAGTCATCATTATCTTGAAAAATAAGTAAAACAGTCCGTTTTTTTACAACAGGCTCAATTACTTTATTGATATTTTTTAGCAGAATTCTGTATTCATGGTTCTTTTACCAAAAAGATCTCGCATCGAAACTTATAAAAATCTTTTGATATAATTATTCAAACTCTTATCTATATAAAAAAAAAAAAATCGTTTTTTGTCGGTTCATTTTTTCATATTTCATAAAATGGGGTGCGGGGTAGACCTCGTAAAAAATATTTCCCCGATATATTTTAGGAAAAAAACTATTTCGGACATATTTTTATTTAAAGGTAATTAATTATGATAATTTACGTAAAAATCGGATCATTAATTGATTTTTCAAAGAATTAAAAAAAAAACTCTAGTCATAACTTGTTTTTGGCCACGTTAAATTTCAATTGATTTAACGGTGCAAAAATGTAAACATTGTTTTTCGTTCATAATTTTGATTATTTCCGTAAGCTGAAAAAAAATTGTAAAATTCATCAGAAGTTTGTTTAATGTTTCTTCTTTCAAATGGACAAAAAATTTTCAAGATGATATTAACCTTTATGCAAGTTTTATTGTGTTAAATATAGGGGTGGGGTAAATTTCACAGGGAAAATTGGTGGTATCTACTCTTCACTTTACGACATCGATTTATTCGTCAAAAGTTTATTGTTTTTGCTATTTCTCTTTCTCGTTCCCCTTTTTTTATGGGAAATTTTACTAGAGAAGTCAAATGGGGTCCGTCAAAAGAAATCCGTGGCTTTGGTGACAGCGTTTAAATAAATAATGACCACCCAGACAAAGGTAGACGGCTGGTCGTGTGAACAGAACGAACACAATACGTTAATGACATTTGGATATCAACATTGATGCAGCTAAAAGATAGCGTTGGTGTTAACAGTGCTCTAATACACAGACAAATTGAGACAAAGTCTTAAAAAAATGAACAAAAATATGTTAAAGGAAGCCAAGGATAAAAAAAACATGGACGACTCTTTGAGAAAGAAAGAGTTAAAATTTGAGCGAAAGAGAAAAGAAAGAAAGAAAAAAAAAAATAGAAATAATGATCACACAATGGCAATAAAAGACACATAGAAGCAAAGTTTTAAAAAGAAAGAAAAATATATTAAGAAGAAGAAGAAGAAGAAGAAGAAGAAGAAGAAAGAAGAAGGAGGCGAAGGGGAGGAGGAGGAGGAGGAAGAAGAAGAAGGGGAAGGAGGAGGAAAGAAGAAGAAGAAGAAGAAGGGGAGGAGGAAGATCGAAGAAGAAGAAGAAGGGCAGGAGGAGGAACGAAGAAGAAGAAGAAGAAGAAGAGAAGAAAAGAAGAAGAAGAAGAAAGAAGAAAGAAGAAGAAGAAGAAGGTTAAAGAATGTAAGAAGAAGAAGAAAGAAGAAAAGAAGAAGAAGAAGAAGAAGAAGGTGAAAGAAGAAAGAAGAAGAAAGAGAGGTTAAAGAATGTGAAAGAAGAAGAAGAAAAGAAGAAGAAGAAGAAGAAGAAGAAGAAGAAGAAGAAGAAGAAAGCAAAAGAAGAAGTAAAAGAGAAGAATGCAAAAGAAGAAGAAGAAGAAGAAGAAAAAAGAAGAAGGTGAAAGAAGAAGAAGAAGGTGTAAGAAGAAGAAGGTGAAAGAAGAAAGCAAAAGAAGAAGAAAAGATGAAGAAGACTGCGAAAGAAGTAGAAGAAGAAGAAGAAGAAAAAGAAGAAGAAGAAAAAAAAAGAATAAGAAACATTTTTGACTGTTCGTTACGGAAAGAGTCAAAATTTGTATGACAGAGAAGAATTTCAAAAAAGAAAGAAAATAACAAATAGCAGTAATAATCACCCAATGGCCATAAAAAGAAATTCCCTTAGGAAAACGAAGCAATAGCAGCTGTCTGGACGAGTCGGGCTTTCAATCAGCAAATGTAGAGGTCTCCAAGACAGCAGCTGTCAGTGCTTGGTGACATTTCAATAACTAAGTCACCAGGACACGCTCAGTAAAGAGAGACAATGTCACAGGCAACTAGAAAAATGAATAAACAACCACAAAAAAAAAACGCTCGCCTCGCCATAAAGCAATGGTTAGCAAGCCATCCTAGCACTTTACTACGATTGAACTGAATACTCCCCACTCCCATCGACCTTATGTCATGTTTGTTGTTTGTTTTGTTTTACGGCATATCAACCCTTTTTGGGTTATTTAATGCCGAATCGGTTCATTTTGATATCGGGTTGCTTACAGTACCTGCTGTTGCTTCAATGATAACAGTACGGGAAGTTATCCACACTGCTTTGGTGGCTACTAAAAATTTGGGTATAAATCCTTCGTATCAAGATACTGTCCTTGTGTCAGGTTTGTTGCTTGCTTTGTTTTACGGTATATCATCCCTTTTTGGATGATTTAATGCAGAATCGGTTCATTTTAATATCAGGTTGCTCAAAGTACCTGCTGTTGCTTCAATGATAACAGTACGGGAAGTTATCCACCTTGCTTTGGTGGCTACTAATAATTTGGGTATAAATCCTTCGTATTAAGATACTGTCCTTGTGTCAGGTTTGTTGCTTGCATTGTTTTACGGCATATCATATCCTTTTTGGATGATTTAATGCAGAATCGGTTCATTTTAATATCAGGTTGCTCACAGTACCTGCTGTTGCTTCAATGATAACAGTACGGGAAGTTATCCACACTGCTTTGGTGGCTACTAATAATTTAGGTATAAATCTTTCGTATCAAGATACTGTCCTTGTGTCATGTTTGTTGCTTGCTTTGTTTTACGGCATATCAACCCTTTTTGGGTTATTTAATGCCGAATCGGGTCATTTTGATATTGGGTTGCTTCAATGATAACAGTACGAGAAGTTATCCACCTTGCTCTGGTGACTACTAATAATTTAGGTATAAATCTTTCGTATCAAGATACTGTCCTTGTGTCAGGTTTGTTGCTTGCTTTGTTTTACGGTATATCATCCCTTTTTGGATGATTTAATGCCGAATCGGTTCATTTTAATATCAGGTTGCTCACAGTACCTGTTGTTGCTTCAATGATAACAGTACGGGAAGTTATCCACCTTGCTTCGGTTGCTATTAAAAATTTGGGTATAAATCCTTCGTATTAAGACAAACATGACATAAGTTCTAAGACTCCAAAACCAGTCGAGCTAAGTCTTTAGAATACACTCACTGTATTTCTACAGAGGAGTAAGGCACTCCCTCCCAATGGGGTCACCTGTTGATCGTTAGTGGTGACCACTGATGCTTAAGGACAGAATCCTGGTGGCTAAGCAGTCCATGTCATGCAACACTTTGGCCCATACTTCGGTCAGACGTGCGGCCGGAGAAAGACCTTTCTGATCAATCGTCCTGTCAAGCACTAGCATCTACATGATTGTCCCAACCTATTTGCCCTTATGGTAAAACCGAACCCTTTTTATTGTATATGTGCTAGAAAGCGGTGGTTGAGTGTCTTAGCGTCCTGGCTAGGACGTTAAACAGCATCTAATGGTGAAGTTCAAATTTTGGAACTCTGGGGAGTGTGGAGTACCCCTTCATCACCATTACTCCCAGGTCCACTCTGACTCTGTTTTTTAGCACCTGATAGGATCACATCTATGGGTTAAATAGAAAAAAATAAGTTTCAAAAATAAGTTTCAAAAATGAGTTTAAAAACGATTAATTAAAAAAAAATTGTTACCCATCAAGAAGGAATAAAACAAAATGTGTTCGGCGTAAAATGAACCAACAAGGGTTGACATGCCGTAAAATCTAACCAACCAACCAACCAACCAGGCAACCATCATCATCATCCTCATCATCAAATTGAGCTGACAGCATGGATTCCCATGACTCTCTCTCTCTCTTTTTTCAGCAGGCTCGGATTTTCAACAGGCACCGCTAAGCGATTTTTAGGGCAGACGGCCAGGACGCATTTATGCGATAATACCCCATTTTGTACATTTATTTCATTCTAAAATATTCTGTTTTTACGATATTAACACATTATGTACGTACACATTATTCTGACTATTTTAGTTTTATCTATATTTTAGTTTTTATCAATACTAGCAAAAAAAACCTTCTCCGGCAGGTGTAAAAATATTTTTTGAAAGATATTACCTTTAAGTAAAAATGTAAAACGTTTAATATTGTTTTTAATTACTTACTTAAAAAGCATCATATTCACTCCACCCCACTAAGATATTTGTTTTGTTTTACGACTGTAAAGACCTCCAAAATGTTTCTAAAAATGTATGATTTAATTATTCAGACTCTTATCTTAAGAGAAAAAATTAAATATCGCACGTATAAAATATATTTTGATCCGATTTCATCAAATTAAATAAGGGAGTGTCGACCTAGTAAAAGTATATTTCCCCTTATATATTTTTGGAAAAAACTACTTTAAACATAAATTCATTAAAGGTGAATAAGTATCGAAATTTTCGTGAGAATTTGATTTTTCATAGTTTTAATATTTTTATGTAGTGATGATATTGACTATAAATTAAATATTCATTGATAAACTTACTTAATTCCTGAAATGACTGTGACATAAGCAGTGGCGTAGTTTCGGTTACAGCCAAATAGAGACTGAATCTATGTTATTAATAGATTAAATAAAATTCCTTGCGAGTCTTTCACTAGAGTCTGAATGGCAGTAAGTATTCTCAGATATTCAGGTCTTTTCTGAGTATCCCACCTGTTCTTAACAATACTGTTGTCTGGATGGTTTCGATTCGTCTTCTGATTTCCAATTGCTCTTGTCTTTCTCCAAATCTTTGGGGACTGTTCCAATAACTCCAACCCAAATAGCGATCACTGTCATGATTTTTTTAAAGAAAATTGTTTAGTTCGTTAATTGATATTATATATTGATATACATTTTTGTACATTGATATTTATATGGAATACGTCACATCTTTTCAACATCTACTCGTGGGCCAATCTCGTTTGGCTTTTCGATTTCACATGTTCCTATCATTAATTTTCGCTTTTTCATGCACGTCATCAACATTCAACTATAAACGCCATTCAACTAACTTTAACGAACCTTTTTTCCACACATGTTTCTAATTCAACACATACAAAACATCCATCACATAAATACTTGTTTTCATCTCATTTTCACAGTCTTGAAGAAGTTTCAATTGTAAACCGAAATGTTCGAGCATTGGCTATAAATTTCCATCCATCATAACACCCAGTGTTTGTTTCTAAATTCTCTCCACATATTGATATATATATATTTACCAACTCCTCCGCACGAGCAGGATGTGACACAATGTCAATTTCTTAAGCGGAGTTCAACAGGTTTGAATTCAGAGTTTTCCTTCTCCTAGGTGCCTAATCAAGGTTAAAGAGCCCAGTCTGCCCTATTATTTATCCATAGCTGGAGGGAGAGTAGGATTCATACCTTGTTTTGTTTTTATGGCATATCAGTTATGTCATTTATTACTAAATTCATCCTTGGAGAAAAACTTTTGGTTTAGTTTGGTTTGGTTTGTTTTACGGCATATCACCCTTAGTGGGTCATTCAATGCCGATAAAGTTTTGAAATTCATTCTTAATGGAAACTCTATCTTTTTTATAAACACATTTTTCTATTTAACCCATGGATTGGACTAACAGGTACTACCACTCCGGGTCAGAGTGGACCAGGGAGCAAGGGTGATGAAGGATGCTCCACATTCACCAAACCTCCAGAACTGGAACCTCACCATCAGATAAGTTTAACCTCATTTCCAGGACATGAAGACCCTCAGCCACCGTCTTCTAGCACCCATATGATAAAAAGGATCGGGGCTTACCATAAGGGCAATAGAGTTGCAGCAAACATATCGGTGCTAGAGCTTGATATGACCGACTTATTAATCGGAGAGGGTCTCTCCGACCCCCCGTCTAGTCTAAGTAAGGGTCTAAGTAAAGTGTTACATATCATAGACTACTCATCCACCAGGATCCCGTCCTTAAGCATCACAGGTCGCCACCCATGACCAAGAGGTAGTTCCATTGTGGGGAGGGTTCTTACCTTTCTGCAGAGGTGCAGTCGGTGTATTCTAAAGCCCCAGTCGACAGGGCTCTTGAAGAAGTAGAGTAATACTACTATTTAACCCATAGCTGGGATAGACAAGGAAAACTATCTAATTAAAACTCGATAGTAAGCACCACACTCACATCAATCCAAACGTTTTTTGCCCCCTAAAAACCTTTTTGTGGAGAGGAATCAAAATCGTTTCTGCCTAGAACATGCCCAGATGTCGCCCACATATGTCTACCAAATTTAAGTGGTTTTCATGTCTACAAAATACACAAGCATGCACACACACACACACACACACACACATGGACTGGGTTTCTTTTTTATAGTATAGATATATTATCTTCCCGGGGGAAAATGGAATGTTTTTGGCATTTAATATATCGATGAATCCCTATCTCTTTCTTCTTCTTCTTCTTCTTCTTCTTCTTCTTCTTCTTCTTCTTCTTCTTCTTCTTCTTCTCTCTCTCTCTCTCTCTCTCTCTCTCTCTCTCTCTCCTCTCAATCTCTCTCTCTCTCTCTCTTTCTCTCTGCTTCACCTTTCCTATACATTATACTTTCTATTCTCTCTCTCTCTCTCTCTCTCTCTCTCTCTCTCGCCCTCTCTCTATTTTTCTCCCGTCTTCCTTCTGTCTGTTTTCCCCTGCGGTGTTCCCTCTTAATATGTACAGAACACTGCTTATCACATACTGCGATCAGTGACGAAGTGCAGTCGGAGAGTCGAAACGTCTTTCCTTTCAGCATCTCTCCAAAACACCTTCTTCTCTTGAATCCATGTATCCCATCCTCTTCTAAACAACTCCTCCCATCACACACATACCATACCACTCAACACCTGCCTTCACCTACCCAGAAATTCGACTGTGGCCATATAACCCTTTGCACCGGCGGTGTAGGGATTGCATCTGCCAATCTGAGTATTTACTATTACAATTGATACCGGACAATGATTGAACCCCTTTTAATACAACCTCCAACCGCACACAGACAGTCTCATTTCGTCAACTACTCAGCCAGGCGCCCTCTAGGGGAGAAAACCCCGAAAATAAAACCTAGAGCTGATGTCCCTAAGATGGAGTAACGCTGAACTTCAGCGATACACAGTGTAAGAATGGTGCAAGGTTATACATATTGGATACATGACTCCGACGAAGGTTGACAGACAAAAACATTTAATATAGTACAGCACATGGATATGACGAGATACAAAGTACATAGGTAAAAAGATACATATAGACAGATAGATACACATTCATGAATGGTACAAGATAACATATAAAAGCCACAGACATGAGACTAGGGATAGTCCATGCTGTGTTAAGAACTTACAGTAATGTAAGTGGGGCCAAAAGCCCCAACGAGATGGGGTAGACCTTAACTAGTCCATGTGTCTCGTGGTTACTGGAACAGGAAAAGAGGCCGAAGGGGTTTGAACCCGGCGCTTAAATACTATAGCCCACTAGCGGGCACCAGCAAACTAAACCGGGCAGACAACTCTCCCAGGCAAATATGAAACCAACGCTACAACAGCAACTCTTGCGACACTGCTGTTGCCAAACTGCATTGGTTTCTTATCTTTCCTTTGGACCACAGCGTTACTGTGGAGAGGGGGGAATCTGCTGCCTGGACAACATCACATCCTCCATATCAACCTGCCTAAGGTATGTAATTCCAAAATAAAAAAATCGATTTGGACACTACTCCATCGTCTTTCGTAGACGGAAGGATGCCAACAACAGCCAGACCCTCACTGTTGGTACCAATTAGTTTTTTTAAAGCACAAGATGCGGCCATATGGGTTTGAGGTGAAAATAGCCCGAGAACGTAGTGTGTGTTGCGTTAATTCTTACATGGTGAAGATCTACCAGCCTGGAAAATCAGCATGCAAATCTCCGGTGTGTGAGGATAATGAAACGGATGATCCTATTGATGTGATTAAGAATCAATTTATATATATATATATATATATATATATATATATATATATATATATATATATTTAAAATAGAAATTAGAAGGCAATTGACAATGCAATGGAATAGGTGATGAAAATGATGTTTATTTACCTGTTTCCTAAATATTTTCGGGATAAATCCCATCTTCAGAGGTTTTAGAAGTACTTGTGTTTTTTTTAGTACTTATCTTACAGCGCTGGCGTAAACGTTTGTTCTTTATTAAGTTAAATAAAGGAACGCCGGATTTTTAAAAACGTTCGGGTTTTTCCGTGGTGAATCCTAGGCCCGTATATATATATATATATATAATATATATATATATATATATGGTAAAAAAAAGGCTTACAAATCGGTCATTTTGCTGCGATAGAACTATTCCTACCCACAGGTATCTGTGTATATCTATGAGTTTTATCAGGCCGCTAATTTTATTAAAAATGGTAAACTGAAAATTCATGAGGATTTATATAATTTTTTTTCTGAGTAATCCTGAAAAGTTTTAGTTTCAGTTCTTCTCATTATCTTAGGGGCGGTATTTATAACTGGAATTACACACACACACACACACACACACATATATATATATATATATATATATATATATATAATATATATATATATATATATACGATTAGCTCAAAATCCTCGGATTTAAGGGTTTCTTTAATTTCTCACGGGTAATATTAAACGAAAATGCAACAACGTTAGCTAGCTACTTTTGCGATTTAAAACATCAAAACATAACACCGATTATCAAATGGGATTTAATTAAAAAAACGAGTGCTTGCCGTGGTCTGACGGACCCATGCTTCTTGTGTCTACAGGAAAAATTAGAAATAATTAGATTCCCAAATAAAAATGACTTAATTAATAAAAAGGATGAGTTCATAGGAAAATGTATGCATAGATTACGCAATGCATTAGAATACCAATAAGATACAATTGATCAATAAGGGCATAATACAGTAAAATTATGATATAGCAGTAACAAAGAAAAACTACTAGAAGAAATAAAGAAATAAATTTAAAAAAAAACAAGCTTAGCCATACTCCAGACTAACTGACCCCACAAAGGTCAATAGAGTAAGTTGAAGATAGTGGTAAGGGGTAATAAAAGCATAATGTTACAGCGCGCTACTACCCACGTAGGTCAAAATAGGAGTTTAACCCCAACTACAAACTAGCTGCCTACTAAGTTTAAATTCAAGAAGAATTTTTTTAAATTCAGTCTAGCTATATAAAGTAACCGAAAAAAATTCCACTCAATCCCCCTGATGAAGGTGTTAGAGTAACACCGAAACTGCGGTCGGGAACCAACTTCTTCTACGACTATTAATGCTCTATATTCACAATATATTGAGCTCTATTGGATTAACTACTTACGCTATATATATATATATATGAGGAAAAGAGGGTTGGAATAATTCCGACAGAATAAGGTAAAATATGAGGAATGAAAGAACAAACCTCAGACAAAAGTGTGTAGTATATTTCGTTGGAGTTTGGACTCGGCGTCCTCAGCAATACACCAGCGAAATATACTACACACTTTTGTCTGAGTTTTGTTCTTTCATTCCTCATATTTTAGTGGGGGGATTTTTAGGTAGATAAAAACCGTTTAATATCCATTCATCTATAATTAGTTTTAGAAAAACATAACATACATTTATATTAGCAAGCAATTCATGGTATATATATATATATATATATATATATATATATATATGTGTGTGTGTGTGTGTGTGTGTGTGTGTGTGTGTATGTATGTATGTATATATATTAGTGTGTGAGGGGAATTTTAATGTGTATGTGTGTGTGTGTGATTTTTTATGTGTCTAGGCATGTGGAATATATGTATATGCATATATATGATTTTTTATTCGTCTATGTCTTTATATATATATATATATATATATATATATATATATATATATATATGTGTGTGTGTGTGTGTGTGTGTGTGTGTGTGTGTGTGTGTGTACATAAAATAAATGCATAAACATTGATCTATGCAGGTCAAGTATTGTTTCCCATGCGACTGATGTAATCACATTAAAAGGGAGATAACTCTACAAGAAATGATGGCATCTCAAAAATCTTGCGAAACAATTATCTCTTTGCTGATGTAGCGATTGGGTCATGTATCACTTGAAGCCATACGATATTATCTACCCAAAACTCTCCTCCGTCTCTCAGCCTCATTCCACGTTTTTTTTATTTGTTTTTTTTTTGTGTTGCTTTTTGTTGTTGTTGTTTTAGGAGGGGGTGGTCCTGCCCATTCTTTCTTTGAGAACCCCATAACCCCCCTCCGTTTATTTTTATCCTCCTTTTCTATCCAACCGAATTTATAAGAATTTCTTTTTTTTTTTTTACTCTCTTATTTTCGCAAGTTTTTGTTCGTGTAGGCAAGTACGCATGCGCGTGTCTATTTCTTGAGATGGGGGGGATTTTTTTTATTTTTACTTAGGTTTTTTTGTTTGTTTTTGTTTTTTTATGTCTTGTCATGACTCGTCTATCTTTTTTCCCTTACGGTTTGTCGAAGCCTCCCCCCAAAAAAAAAAATGCCCCCTGCGATTCGTCCTACCGCCAAAGCCACCTCAAACGATGACCTTCTTCTTCAATAGAAGATCACTTAAAAACCTATTCATTCCCCTCTCTCTCTCTCTCTCTCTCTCTCTCTCTCTCTCTCTCTCTCTCTCTCTCTCCCCATATCCCCAGACACCTCAAAACAAAAATCACCAACGCCTTTTTTTTTTCACCAGAACGTGGCTTCGACTGGATACTTAAATAAGCGCTTTAAAAAAAATTAATTCCTTTCCTGTTTAATATAATACCACTCCTGTGTCTCCCACCTCTCCTCTACGCTATCTTTGTGTGTGTTCTATTTGAGAGGTCACGGCCAAACGAAGAGACCTGATTTTTTTTTGTTGCATGGATACTAACTTGACCTCAGGCTTCAATATAGTCTACGCCAGGTCGAAATCCATGATTGTTTGAGGTCACTGGGGGTCATCTGATGGAAATAGATGCAGTTTCGGGCTAAAAAGAGTATGATGGAGATTTTGATATGGGATCCCAAAAATATTTTTTCACTCCTATCAATATTGAGTTTGGTGAGGTCAGATTCATTTTTTCCCCACAAGACAAGCTAAGGTTTCCTTAGTCTGGCAGAGTTTTTTTTATGTGTGGGGGAGTTGGTTTAATGGCATATCAACCCTGTGGGTTATTTAATGCCAACTCTTTATACGAAAATGAGTAAAAAAAGTAATGCCATTTTGTTCAGGACAGGTATAATTTACCAACACAGGAACATATATCATACATCAAAATAAAGCTGCTCCTCTGTAGATCACATCCCTACTTCTCCACGTAGGTAAGTAAAAAAGTAATGCCATTTTGTTTGGATATGTATAATTACCAACACAGGAACATATATCATTCATCAAAATGATGCTGATCCTCTGTGGATCACATCCCTACTTCTCCACATAGGTAAGTCAAAAAGTAATGCCATTTTGTTTAGGACAGGTATAATTACCAACACAGGAACATGTATCATACATCAAAATGAAGCTGGTCCTCTGTAGATCACATCCCTACTTTTCCACATAGTCACCGTTTCTCTCAATAGCAATGTTCACCTTCGAATGAAAGCATGTATTCCTGCCCCGTAAAATTCTGTTGACTGTTCTTTGAGCCACTTCTTCACTACAGATATCACTTCCTCGTCACTGGAATAATGTTTGCCTCACAAACCCTCTTTCATGGGGCTGAAGAGATGATAGTGATTACTCCAGTGACGAGGAAGTCAAACGATGACTATATGGAGAAGTACAGATGTGATCCACAGAGGACCAGCTTTATTTTTATGTATTATACATGTTCTTGTGTTGGTAATTATACTTGTCCTAAACAAAATGGCATTATTTTTTGAATCTCCCTTGTATATATCTGTAACCGAAACTACGTCACTGCTTACGCCACGTTACTCCAAATCGTCATAACATAGAATGTATACACTCAAAATTCGAACATGCAACCACATTGTTTTTTTTTAAACAAGTTTTAATAAATACATGTTCGGTTTTATACATTTGTTAGCGCCAGCCAATCAGATGCGCGGTAGAAAATTTTACACAAAAACAATAAAGGTCAAACGTCTTTTAGCGTCTCAAGTCGGTTGGTGGATCAGAGTTTTGATCATCTCAGCATGGCGAGGGAAGTCTAATGCTGAGAGACCCGAAACTTCCCAGTGACCCATGCATACTACAAATGTAAGAGCGTATATGTAAAATGTTTATTTTATCTTAATATATATCTAAAGTAAACTGAACTAAGTTTCCATTTTTTTTATTTTTAAATGTTTTTTTTAACTCCTTTAATAAATTTGATCATTTTACTTACTTATGGTACAACTCTCTGACATTGAATTTTAACTCCCACCCATATCTTTCAAAAATTAAATTTAACACCACCAGGAGGGTGTTTTTTTGCTAGTATAATATTATATAGATAATATAACAACGAATAATATAACAATGAATAATATAACATAATATCTAACATAACATAATATATAAACATATATATGCATACATATGTTTTGTAAGGGATTATTTTGTGTTGATTTTTTTTCTCTTCTAAAAACAAATTGTCAGGGTGCAAGATTACAGTGATCTATTTTATCTTTCAGGTGCGGAACGTTGTGGACGTATTTCATAAAAGAATCATTATTTTTTATATATTTTTATTTCTCGCAAGAAGGACTAAATGATATCTATGTTAGCATTTTCAGACAAATTTTCACGTTATTTGCGTTGAAAAGTCTTTTTTCTTGGTGGGAGCATAACTTCACATCCTATGAGGAAGTGTTTGATAGTGCATGGTGTTTGACATGTTACACATCGTGGTTGTTCATCTTGTTCAAGTATAAAATAATGCGTAAGCCTTGTATGGCCAATGCGCAGCCACGCCAATTTACCTCCCCGCCCCTCGGGATTTTCTATATCCCGGTTTCCATACTCCTTGTATTAGCTAAATTGTTAATAATTTGCTCGGCGCGCTACTATTCCAACATTGTTGCTATTTTTTTTTTTTAATAAATATTTTTATTTGGTTACTTAGGTCTGTATATAAGTCGTCGGGGTGGCCTGAAGTCGGTGTCAGCCAATCAGCGAGGGAGTCTATCCCGCTAATTTCGAAGGACAACACTAGGAATCTTCCTCTTTCTCCAGCACCAGATGTCGAAATAAGACTTGCTTTGAAGCCTACCAGTCACTGACATCAAGAACGACCTGTTTGAAACCTGCCCAGGGGTGGAGCCATAGATTTTCGTAAAAATCACACTTCTAAACAAGAGACAGATAAGTTTCGCAAAGACATTAATTTGCAAACCATTACACACCATATACAGTGCATTTTGTGAATCTTGCATACATTTTGTGAATCTTGCATACACTTTGTAAATCTTACATATACTTGTATATCATCTCACGTATTGTATTTGTATGTTACATGTTCTTGTTGTTTGATAAACGCATTGTTTTGTTGTAAAGCCTTGAGTTGTGTTCATTACCTGTTGTCTTTGTCCTTGTCTTTATCTTGCCTTTATAATTGCCAACACTACCGACTGAGCTAACCCGGCCATAGCATCTTAAAATTTGGTTCAACTTCTTTTTTCAGGACATGTTTTGCAGCTGAATCTGCTTTGCCATTTCCCGTTATTCCTACATCACTTGGGATCCAACACATCACAACTTCTTTCGACTCAGATAGTGAATTGAATTTACGAAGTAATTTGATTATTATTTCTCTGAATGTTTGAGATGAGGCTTGAAGATTAGTATTATCTGCGTTATTCGGACTATTGTCCCCATCTTCATTGTTATTTGTACAACGTTTCGGCCGATATGCCCTCCGGCCTTCTTCAGGTATTTCTTCTTGTCGGACTCGGAAACCTTCTTTTCGAACTCGGGAACTTTCTTACCGTAAGGTTAGGTTCAAAGTTCCGTGGTGGCTCCCGATTACGACAAGAAAGTTCCCGAGTTCGAAAAGAAGGTTCCCGAGTCCGAGAAGGTTCCCGAGTCCGAGAAGAAATACCTGAAGAAGGCCGGAGGGCATATCGGCCGAAACGTTGTACAAATAACAATGAAGATGGGGACAATAGTCCGAATAACGCAGATAATACTAATTTGATTATTAATGAGTTGTCATATGTGTATATTTTTTCTTAGCGTGATTAGCACAGTTTGGTTGGTTTGGTTTGGTTTTGTTTTGTTTTGGTGGTGGTGGTTTTGTTTTACAGCATATCCAACAATTTCAGGTCATTTAATGCTGAATCAAGTCATTTTGATACCAGGTTGCTTACTGTACCTGCTGTTGCTTAAATCAATAACAAAATAGCCTAGCCAAACATACCTCTATCTTGTGTCGGAATTTTTTTTTTTTTTTTGACAATTAGAATAAAATAATTATATCATAATAAGAGATCCAAATATATGCCAAAAAACTTACAGTATTTATCGTTTAATTTGCTTAAAATGTAATGATTTTTAGATAGGAAGTACAATCAGATTCCTTCACATCAGAGTTAAAGAACACTTCAATACGCGTGCATCCTCATTTTCCATATATTTAATCAAATACTAAAATAATGATAATTTATCCATTGAAATAGAAGCAATAGAACGTAATGTCGATAATCTCAGAATTAAGGAAGCTTTGTTGATAGTTTGGTAACATCCTCAGACTAACAATAGGCTAGAATTAAATATTGAATATATCATTAATTAACATACACAATCCTTAAATAGATACTTAAATAAAATGAAAATTGATTTTAACTGTGTTGTGAGGTTTTAAGGGGTCAAATAAGAACAAAACGACGGGCAACAAATGTAGGAAAATGTATTAACAGAAAGTAGACAAATACAATACATAGAAGTGGAAATTACGTCCGACAAATAGAGTTATTGGCTTACTCGCATTGGCTTACTGCCAAGCCACAATTATCCCTGTTACTTATAGTAACCCGTCGGCGCATTCCATTGGTCAATAGGGTATATCACATATAACAAACTGGATTTTAATTCAATTTAACAGTAGATTATAATTTAACATCGAATAGATTATTAATTTAAAAAATAGAATATTTATTTTAACAACTGATGTCACGTGCCTCTTCCGCTTTTGTCACATTCGGTGATCACGCGGGAAACGTGATTTTAACGTGACTTGGCAGTAAACACAGACGCATTGTGACAAAGCCATGTTTTGCCCATTTGTCAACGTTTCTTGACTAAAACACGAACCCTGTTGTCTAAGGCTTTAGAATACACCGGCTGCATCTCTGCAGAGGGTTAAGGCCCCCCAGTGGGTCTCACCTGTTCGCTCAGGGTGGCAATCCGTGAAGCTTAAGGATGGAAAACTGGTGGATGAGCAGTCCAGGACATGCTACACTCCACTTAGACACTTACTTAGGCTAGACGGGGGCCAGAGAAGCACACTCCGATCAATCGGCTGGTCATGTTAAGCTCTATCACCTATATGATTATCCCAACCCTATTGCCCTTATGGCAAACCCCTACTTTTTTATCATATATGTGCTAGAAGGTGGCTGAAAGTTCATGTCCTGGGAATGACTTTAAACTCTCTAATGTTGAGGTTTCAGTTCTGGAGGTCTGGGGAATGTAGAGCACCCCTTTTTCACCATTCTCCCTGGTCCACTCTGACCCATAGTGGGGGTACCTGTTAGGGTCCTATCTATGCGCTGAATAGAAAAATATTTTTTTTTAAAGTGAGTATCCATCAAGAATGAATATTTCTAAAACTTTGTCGGAATTAAATGACCCAGCGAGGTTGATATGCCATAAAACAAACCAAACCTTGACTAAAACATGCTACTCCGTATACATCACACATTCTTCTGTAAATGTCTAGCCTAAGTGAGGGCCAAAGTCATGTGTTGAATGTCATGGACTGCTCAACCACGAGATTTCGTCCTTAAGCATCATGGCTACTGTTTACTCATATAAGTATGTATTTACCCAACTCATTCACACATGAAGGATGTGACACTAGGTCAATTTTTAAGCAGTGTACAACTGATTTGAATTCAAATTTCCCTTCTTGCCCCAACCAAGACTAAATAACACCATCTACAACATAAAATAAGCACAAAACTCATATACGAATGTCATTCAATAAATAAGGCCACCCCGGCGACTTTACTCACTTTATGCCGAATGAGTAGTAAAGTAAAAAAAAGTAATGTCGTCGGGGTGGGCTAATGTTGCATCAGTCAGACAGCGAGTGAGTCCATCCCCTTTTCACTAGCGCTGGACCAAGGAGTTTGCTTTTGCGTCTGAGGTGGGAGAGCCACACTTTCCATCATCTCCTTACTTTACCACGCAGACTTCTGTGCTACTCATACGCTGGGTGGGCGAGGCCGGTATCGAACCAGTAACCTAGTGGTTCCTAGTCAGACGCTCTACCAACTGAGCCATTAAAATGACCCTAAAAAGGTTGATGTGCTGTAAAATATATGGTTCAATGTTATACGTAACCTTCTGATGTCCAGGGTAGGTATTTACCCAACACGTTCGCCACGAGGAGGCCGTTATCGAACCCAGTGCTTATTGGTTCTATGGCTGACGCTATACCGACTGAGGTAAGCCAGCCCTATAAATAATAGGGGTAAATCGACCAAATAACAGTGGGTTTTTGGAGGCGATATGCTACGAGACAAGACAATGGTCTTATCTTTTAAGGTATAACAATTTACTGAACACCGCTAAAAAAAAAAAAAAAAAAAAAAAGTGAAACGGTGAAAGTTCAAGCGTTCCAATTTTTTCTTCTTAATTAGAGACTCTCATATTTTTTATTAATTTCTTTACTTGGCCGACTAATGGGGTTATTAGAACACAACATATGCGCTGATTCATTCAATCATCTTATTTTTCAATGCTGGTCTCTGTCTATCATACTGATTTCATTTCTTTATTTTAATCTCATCATCACAGAGACTCTTCTTTTTTTTTTCACACTTTTAAACCTCCACTGAAGTCTCCTTCGTTTTTTTTTCTCCCAATCCTTTTGCATTACCGACATCCATGTATCTTCAGCATCTACCTCCCGAACCACGACTGGACCTTTCTCATACGTTCCCATCAACTGAACCTTCAATCTTTTTATCATTCACTAATCTTTTTTCTTTTCTTTTTTCTTTTTTGTGTCTTTATTTATTTATTTATTTTTATTTTCCTGTTTGTCTGGAAATTTAGAAGGAAGAACACTACATTGATGTGGCCAGGAACAAATGTGGATGTGTTCGAACATCTACACAGACAGCACACAAAGATTACCCAGACAAAGACACCATCATGGACGCCTTACGAGAACCTGACTCAAGAGAAAAAAAACAAAAGTGAAAATTGTCCACAAAGTAGAAGCGATAGAGAAAGAGGTGGAGTAGACTGGTTATCTAGCCATGGTTAAAGAACCCAATCTGTCCTACATAATGGAGTGAGAGTATTTGGATTCATACATTTCCTAAGGGAATTAATGCTACTAGCAAAATAAAAAGACACCCTCCGGGCGATATAAAAATAATTTTTTTTAAAGATATTGCCTGAGGGGATGGAGGCTGAAAATTCAATGTCATAGAGTGTGTACCATAAGTATGTAAAATCGTCAAATTATTAAAGAGTAAAAAAAAAAGAAAGACAATTTGGAGTAAAAAAAAAAGAAAAAAAAGAAAGACAATTTTGAAATGGAAACAGTTCCGATAACTTTAAATATTATTTAGAATAAACAATCTATATATAAATATATAACGCCGGGCATCATTTATTGAAACAATAAGGATTGTCTAACGTTGCATGCTCACATTTTGAGTATATTTATTCTATGTTATGACGTTGGATTATGTGTTGGGTAATGTGACGTAAGCAGTGACGCAGTTTTTGTTACAGAAAAAACCGGAAGCGAATCTCCATTATTAATAGATGTAAAATTTAAACATCCCGAGTAAGTCAGAAACATCTTTAGGTTTATTCTCTATTGTATATAATATCAAAATATGGTC
>CM042150.1:36694738-36697238 GCA_023376005.1 Doryteuthis pealeii | reverse complement strand
GGGGATTTTCTTTGATGACCGCCGACTAAAAGCGTAATTGCAACGCTCTCCTATATAAGGGATGAGGCACTCTATGACGGCCTTTACATACAAAGCTATGTGTGTATTAAAATAGTTAAAACCGCCTTCGCATTCTGTAGGTGATGACAGCCTGATGGTTAAGATGACTAAACCGATCGGATTTCAATACCGGCTGTAGGTAGCTTACAAATGTCTAGCCACACTGAAGAGACTTGATTAGTCGAAACACGTGTCTGTGGATGACTATATATATATGAAGAAAGAAATGGAATTGAATCCGACAGTATGTAATATAGTGAAAAATTTGAAAAAACACAGGTTCATAAAATGAGTGATGTTTATTTCGCCAACGCTGCAGTGTTTCAATCTGTTTTAGTAGATCTTCATCAGAGCTTTGGTCTATTTGAGTAAAATAAATTCATCACATAGAATAAGGAGACTGTGAGAGTCTTTTGTTGGTCAATCTATTTAAAAATGTTGAAAGAAAAACTAGCGTTCTTTGGATGTTTGAAATTAGGAACGCTAAGACAAACAGTTCTGAAGTTAGCATAGAACGTTCTCGTTACGTTGTGTGTGTGTGTGTGTGTGTGTGTGTGTGAAAATGTAAATAGATAATCGCTTTCGCTGGCGTATGTTATGTGAGCGTGTGTGTGTGTGTGTAAAGCATGAGTATGTATAAAAATAAAATGTAATTAATGAATATATATATATAATATATAATATATAAATATATATATATATATATATATAAATATAATATATATATAATATATATATATATATAAAAGAGAAGGTCGCAAAATGTATTATGTTCTCAAGAAAAATGCTTATTTTTTTATTTTGCATACGCGTAATATAAAAAGATTTTTTTAAAAATTTTCTGAGAACATAATACATTTTGTGGACCTTCTTTTTCTTATAAAATATTAAATTTTCTCCCGTTGAAACCAGAACAACATTTTATATATATATATATATATATATATATATATATATATATATATATATATATATATATATATATTATA
The DNA here is from genome assembly GCA_023376005.1 of Doryteuthis pealeii. Taxonomy (NCBI): domain Eukaryota; kingdom Metazoa; phylum Mollusca; class Cephalopoda; order Myopsida; family Loliginidae; genus Doryteuthis; species Doryteuthis pealeii. The sequence goes on along the minus strand of CM042150.1, from coordinate 36,696,189 downwards.
TATTAGCAATATATGCACCCTCCAGGTGCAAGTATTTAAGTGTTAATGTAATAAAATATTGTATTAAATTAGAAAGGCTAATGAAACTAAATAAGAATACAGATAAAAAGATTTGAAACAGAGGGAGTATAATAAAAGATTTGAAACAGAGGGAGTATAATAACAAATTGTTATTTTTTCTAATTTAAGTATTTAGTTAAAAGAGGAAGTAAAGAATAAAATGACAGTTATTTTATCTTGTTAATGGATTTCATTTAAGATTTATTGAAGAGATTTTGCTTATATTCATTAAAATAAAACCAAACAGTTAGAAATCAATAATACTAACCACATATTTATTAAATTCGATTTTTTAATATTAATATGCAATTAGCCTTCCCGTTCACACTGTAAACCGCTATTTTGTTGTATATATAAATATAATTGCATGTTGTCAGTATGTAGACATAGTTAACAGTATTATAATGTAGACAATTTTATTAATAATTGAGGTTTTAAATAAAAATAAAATCATGGAGAATGTGATGTCAATAACTAAGAGAATTGTGGCTTGAGTAGGAATATAGTTTCGGTTACAGGCAGAAAAACACACAATCTCCATTATAATAAGATATATATATTATATATATATATATATATATATAATTATATCCTATTTAGTAAAAGAAACGGCATCTCTTGTAATGAGTAGAGGGAAAAAATTGTTTGGATTTTTCATTTGGTGTTTACTTTGGATTTTTTAAATTGAAATTTTGTTTTATTAATATAATGTTTTTCACAGTATTCTAAATACATGTTTTTTTATTTGTTTTTTTTCTTTTCCTCTTTCCTTTTTTCTTTTCCTCTTTCCTTTTTTCTTTTGGTTTTTAAATAGATTGACCAATAAAAGACTTTCTCAGTCTCCTTATTATCTGTGATAAATCTATTTTCCTCAAATAAACAAAAGCCCTGATGAAGATTTACTAAAACAGATTGAAACACTGCAGCGTTGGCGAAATAAACATCTCTAATTTTATGAACATGTGTTTTTTCAAATTTTCCCCTATATTACATATATATATATATATATATATATATGTATTATCATTATTATTATCATACAAAAGCTGAGCAAATCAATGATTTTTTCCTCAAATACAGGTAGTTGACCCTCAACCATCACCTTCTAGCATCTAGATGATAAAAAGGGATGGGTGTTTGTCATAAAAGCAATTTGAAGAATACAGTTTGAGACAATTATATAGGTGGTAAGGCTTGATATGACGAGTCGATTGATTAGATGGAGCCTCTTCGACGCCCGTCAGGCCCAGTTAAGGACCACAATGAAGTTTTTCGTGTCACGGGACCACTTAGTACTTCAGACATTACGGGTTGCCACCCACGACCAACAAGTGGCTTCATTTAGTTGGAAAATCATACCCCTTTGTGGAAGTGCTTCGGCTATATCAGTT
>CM042150.1:36668573-36694638 GCA_023376005.1 Doryteuthis pealeii | reverse complement strand
CCTAAAGGCTGAAGACTGACATTTACACGTGCCGAGAATTGAATTTTTTCCGATTGTTTAGCCTACATGGTTATAGGTTATGTCCGCTGAATCATTAATTATAATTAATAATCAAAATTTTAGTATAACGACTTCAATTAAGACACAGCTATCTCCGAAAAAATTGTCGGCTAAAAAAGCAATCAAACACCATTAGTCTTGTATGCTTAACTTCTCATACTGTGGGTTGAGTAAGTATACCATAGAGGGAATATAACTTACTCAAAAAGACACGAAAAAATCTATGGCAAGGCCAAGCTGCGCAGTACATAGTTATGAAGAGTCTCCGGCTTCCAGGCTTGACTATCAAGGCGTCCCGCCCCGCCCCCAAGCCAGTGCCTTCGGACACACACCACCCTGCAACAGGCTAGTACTGCCTGTCATGAACGATAACTGTCGACTCAGGTCCTGCTGCTGAGCTGCAGGACTCCTTAATAGATATAAAGATAGATTGTACAACAGAGATGAATTTTTCCGATCTCGGATTTAGCCCTTACATATTGAATTAGGATACTCCCGACCCTAATTCAATGTTATTTAGCTTCAATTAAAAGTATTCCTCCGCAAAGAAATTACGTGACTCGGACTTCAATTCAAGACACAGTATCTTCCAAATTACCCTCATCTCATCCATATTATAGCTAAGTAAATAATCATATATATATATACTATAATATTAACTCTCTCCATACAATCACGCTCTAGCATCATTATATCAAATTTTCCGCAAAATTAAGATTAATTTTCTTCAAAAAAACTGATACTAACCTAAGCCATTATTCGTATGTTCCTAGTAATGTTAGTGCATCCTACCGACTTAATGAATCATTAAACCCTGCTATCCTCAAATTCGTGCTCGAACGTCTCAGTCTCCCTACATACCTCGGAACTACTGGGTCTGTAATTGCCTGTGAGCTATTCTCACATCAGCCATTACTCCAGATCCAAGCTTCGAATACACTAGAATCACAAAGTGTCTCCTTTACGCATAACAAGATGGTTGACGCATGTGCCGTAAAATTAGCCAACTGACTCTAATGCACAAACCGTACTAGAAGTTTGTGAGAACCATTGTTATTCTACTTAGCAATAAATATATAGTGTACATTTACTGGAGAAGTTCTTATATTCCCGTCCTAGTGATTTGTGGATGAGCATTCTACATAACGCGGAGATGTAACCCATACTCACAAAATCTCACGGGCAAGCCTCAGAACTTGGTTGAGAATTTTCGTATATGATAGTGTGTGTGTGTGAGAGCTTTTCAGTCTTTTAGGTATCGCGCGCACACAGGTCTGATAGTATGGTGCTGACCCGAATGATGAACGTCGAGATCTCGACAGTAAGCCAAATAGGCGTTTGCATAGGCTCGCTGATACACTCATGTACACTTTCTGACCGCCAGAATTTTTTATATATAAGGGCTTGTGCTAGATACCGCTTTTACTTATAGACTTGGCCAGAATAGTCTTGAGCTATGTCTTGGTAATCACTGCAGTACTTTGAGTGTTGCTACAATACCTAAACCCAACCCTACTGGAACCAATTACTTGTGACCCTTCTGTGGACGACGGACATAGATTTCAATCACTGGACCTTTTCCAATATGCAGGAAGACTATAGCTTACCAAGGATTCCATACCCACAGACTTACTTTTAATCCTTTTCAACTGGCAAGGATGGCATTTTAAAAACTTTACAAACTTTCAACTTACTTAATCAAACTAACCATATATATTTATCATAAATCGCAATCATGTTTTCAGTTGTGAATTCCTTCACTTTTTGTTCTCCTGGGTGCATTGCCATAAAGGGCTATCACTATTTTTCGAAAACCTCATCTATTCCTTTACTCCTCTTCTAGTCTACCTATCAGCTGTAGACGCAGGTTAAGTGCCCTTGCATTCGGGGGAGGAGTGGTGATGATTGGTTTGTATGGGATTTATCTGTTCAGTTTTTCTTGTGGGTAGGTGAAGGTTGATTACACATCAAATTGGACTTAGTTTCAAAACCATTGGAAATAATCGCATGGCTTCTGGGCGGAAAAGGTTTTCAATAAAACTTTGTCACAAATGTTTTGGCTCTTATCTACTGGATGCTTTGTTCTTATCCTTCACTCACTTTCATTAATTTAAGTCCCATTTTACCTCCGTTCATTTTCTTACGTCTTGCTTTAATAGGTTTGTAAGTAAAACGGTAAATTCCTCGTTTAATGGCTCGCAGGGACCGCGAGAGAAGACAAACATGCGTATCGAAATAAAAAAAAAAAAAAAAAAACAAGAACAAGAAATAAGATGAAAAAAAAAAAAAAAAACAAGAAAAAATGATAAAAAATAGAATTAAAAAAAAGGCCCGAAGATAATGAGAACGAGTTAAGCTGAAAAATATTGAGAATAAGTCATGTATAAAAAAAGGAGAATGAGTTGAGTGAAAAAAAAATACTGAAATCGAGTGAAGCTTTAAAAAGAAAAAAAAGAAAAAAGATAAAAAAAGAAAGAGTCAAGACAAATAGAAAGGAGGAGGAGTGGAAAAAAGTGAGAATACGTCCATCTTTAAAAGAAAAAGGGTAAGGGCATTTTAAATAAAAAAGCGGAATGACCAGGTTGAAATAAAAAGAAAGAAGGTAAGAACGGGAAATTCAACATGAAAAAGGTGAGAACGAGTCCATTTAAAAGAAAAGGGAAAGGGTCATTTTAGATAAAAGTGTGACAACCAGATTGAATAAAAAGAAAGAAGAACGGGCGAAATTCAAATGAAAAAGGAGAACGAGTCCATTTTAAAAAGAAAAAATCGGAGGGTCATTTTAAATAAAAAGGGATACCAGGATTTGAATTAAAAAGAAAGAAGAACGGGAAATTCAAATAAAAGGGAGAACGTCCATTCTAAAAAGGAAAAGGGAAGGGTCATTTTAAATTTAAAAGGGAGGACCAGGTTGAATTAAAAAGAAAGAAGAAACGGGGAAATTCAAATGAATAAAGGGAGAACGAGTCCATTTTAAAAAGAAAAATTGGAATGGTGATTTTAAATACAAGGGGAGACCCAGGTTGAATTAAAAAGAGAAGAACGGGGAAATTCAAATGAAAATAGCGAGAACGAGCCATTTTAAAAAGAAAAAAGGAAGGCCGTCATTTTAAATAAAAAGGGAGACCAGGTTGAATTTAAAAAGAAAGAAGAACGGGAATTCAAATAAAAGGAGGAACGCTCCATTCTAAAAAGAAAAAAGGGAGGGTTTCCATTTAAATAAAAAGCGGAGACCAGTTGTGAATTAAAGAAAGAAGAACGGGGAAATTCAAAAAAAAAGGGAGAACGCCATTCTAAAAAGAAAAGGGAAGGCGTCATTTAAATAAAAGGGAGACCAGTTGAATTAAAAGAAAGAAGAACGGGCAATTCAAATAAAAAGGAGAACGCGTCCATTTTAAAAAGGCATGGGAAGTCATTTTAGCATAAAAAGGGAGACCAGGTGTTGAATTAAAAAGAAGAAAACGAGTCAGAGTCAAATAAAAAAGGAGAACGAAGTCCATTTTAAAAAGAAGGAGTTATGTTACATAAAAGGGGAGATAAGTCAAATAAAATAAGAAAACAAGTTAAGTAAAAATGGAGAATGAATCAAATCAAATAAAAAAATTAAAAAAGGGAGAAAAAAGTCGAATTTAAAATTGAGAATGAAAAAGTAAATAAAAAAAATAGCGGAAGAACGAGTCAAACAAATAGAAAAGAAGAAAAAAAGCGAGAATCACGTTAATAAAAAACGGAATATCACGTTAATAAAAATGAGAACCAGTTCATAAAAAGGGAGAACGAATTAATTTCAAATAAAAAGGGAGAAAAAAAGCGACAAGTTGTATCAAATTAAGAAGCGAGATGTAATAAGTAATTGAGTAGTTACCTTTCCTCATTTTATGATGTCAGCTCCTTTGGAGAAACGCTCTCGTGGCATAACTAGACTAAGAATCTCCTCATAAAAACTTACCAACTATCTAAGTATATAAGTTTCGGTGCTATCGAGTCATTCTGCGAGAATTAGCGAATTGAAAAGAGAACAGAAAAGTCAAATGGAAAAGGAATGAACAAGTCGTATAAAAAAATTTAAAAAAGTCGAGTTAAAGAAAAAAAACTAATAAGCTCAGTCAAATATAAAAAAGGGAAAACGTCGGCGGCGGCCTAAAGATCGGTATCAGCTCAATCGAGCCGTCACAAATATCATCAGCTCTTTATTTTACCACCACAGATCTCCGTGCTACTCATACACTGAGTTGGCGAGAGCCGGTATCGAACTAGGGAACCTGATGGTTTCTACCGAACTGAGCTAACCCAATCCAATAAGAGATAACAAGGTTATAAAAGAGGGATAAGTATATAAAAAAAACAATAAACAGCGAGTAAGAAAAGGGAAGAACAAGTAAAGTTGAATAAAAAAAGGGACAATTAAGTCTCGACTTAAAATATGGAAAACGAGTAAGTTAGAAAAAAGGAGAAACAGAATAGAGAACTAGTCCATTTAAAAATGGAGGAATCATATTAGAGCGTGTTATGTTTTATGCATTAGTCAACCTTATGGGATATTAATGATAAATGTCTGGGTTAGGTTTTTTTTCTTTCAAATACAGGTGGTGTCAAAAAGTTTAAAAAATCTCTCGATTACTTTTTTTTTTTGGTTGGTAAATGTAAAATGTTAGAAAAATCAAGCAAACTAAAAACATGAAAATGGGAAATAAACGAAACAAGACATTAAAAACCGATTAAAAAGGTTAAATTATGTTCTTAAACATAACATGTGGGGTGGCCATTCAAAAAATAGTTGGATAGTGTCTAACGGCGGACTGGCGACACATGAGTAAGCGTGTCAAAACTCCGTTGCGCTATTACGTTCAACTTTCGAACTATATACGCTTTGGAAATGTATGAACCCCCAGGTGATTGATAAAAGTAAACGATAGTAAAATCAAGCCAGGCAGCGAGGGAGTCTATCCCCTTTCCACTAGCGCCAGGACAAGGAGATTATTTTAGGCATCTGAGGTGAGAGAGCAACACCTACCATCATCTCCTGCGACGTACTGCACAAACCCTGTTGCTATTCATACGCTGAATTGCGCTGAGGGCGGTATGAACAAGAACGTTTGATTCCTAGGCCGGAAACACCTACAGACAGAGCTAGAGTACGACTACCATATTCTACAAGGATGGGTGGCATTAAATCGCCGCCGAGCGTTGATATGCCATTAGACAAAGAAATCAACTAAACCTTAAAATTTGTTAAAAACTTAAAATTTAAAAAAAAAATAAGCAAGATATAGGTTACCTTATAGCTTAACTTAGGCCAGTAATAGGGGCGTCTGTGAGGAATCAAACTCATTAAGACAGTCGCAATATTCTAGCTTACTAACCATAACAATCCACAGGAAATGCCCAAATTAACACAGTATAAACTGCGAAGAAAATATACTGGGAGATAGGAAAAGCAATAAATAGAAGAAAGATATGAAAGAATGAAAGAGAAGAAGGAAGAAGAAGAAGGAAGAAGACAGAAAAGAAGAGAAAAGAAGAAGAATTGGCAGAATATGAGATGGAGGGAGAAGGTAAAGTATAAGGAGAAAATAGGATAAAAAAATTAAGAACGAAAGAAAGGAAGAAGAGGGGAAGAAGAAGCGTTGAGGAAAAAAGAAAGAAAGAATAGAAAGAAGAAGAAGAAGAAGAAGTAAGAAGAAGAGAAGAAGGAGGTATGAATATGAAATAAAAAAGGAGGAAGACAAGGGAGGATAAAAAGACAAAAAAAGAAGAAAAAGGAAGACAAAGGTGAAAGAGAGAAAAATGAGTGAGGGTGTAGTAGGATGGTCAGAAAAGAACAGAAGATGAAATAGAAAAAGAGAGATAGAGGAAATTAAAAGAGCGAAGGGGAGTTAGGCAGCGTAACAGAAAGAGAGGAAGAAGGGAGGGAGGAAATAATGAAATAAGAATGAAGAATGAAAAAGAGAAGGAAAAAGAAGAAGAGAAGAGAAGAATGTGAGTATAGAATTAATCAAGGAAGTGGAGAAAAGAAAAGACGGAAAGGAGAAAGGCAGGAATTAATAAGAGAAGGGAAGAAAGCGAAGAAAGAAAAGAAAGGATATAAATAATAATAATAATAATTAATTAATAAAATATTAAATAATAATAAATAAAAAAAAAAGAAAAAAAAAGAAAGAACTTGTCAACTGAGTGGATTTTGCAGTGCCAGCAGATCACAGGGTGTTAAGCTAAAGGAAAATGAAAAAGGTACAAATTATATCGTCCGAGAACTGAAAATGTTATGGAATATGAAAGTGAAAGTGATACCAATGGTTGGTGCACTTGAACAGCTCCAAAAGCATTAGAAAAGGTTTGGGAAAGTTTGGCATATCAGAGGAAGGATGAAACATCAGAACACTGCACTGCTGCAATCTGCCAGAATACTCAGAAAGAGTCCTGGAGACCTGAGGCGAGACTTGCGCCACTCAGACTCCAGATGAAAGACCATTTCAGCAATACGGATGTTGAAAACTCAAAAGGAGTAAATAATATAAAATAATAATAATAATAATAATAAAAAATAAATAAAATAAAATAGAGGGATGAGACTGGTAAAACATGTATTAATTGAATGTAGCAAAACTAGTACAAGGGAATACAAAAGCTAGGCACGACTGGGTTGAGAGGTGATCCATGGGAATTATCTATATCTTTTTGACCACACAAACAAAAGGTAAATGCTAAACCAGAATCTAGTCTGCAGAATTTAAACGCATTAAAAATTCTCGGGGACTTGAGATAAAGAGCTCAACTTCTCTGCTACATTGATATGATATCTATATTCTCTTTATATTGATAACAAAGAGAGAGTCAACTAGTGGACCTTTGCAGTTCCAGCAGATCATAGGGTGAAGCTAAAGGAAAAAGAAAAGATGGATAAATACCCGCCATGGCCATGAGAATGAAAAGCTGAGCACTGCAGCAACGGCAGAATACTCAGAAGATTCGGAGAACCTGAGGAGGGACCTGTTGTCACTCAGCCTCCAGTTGAAATACCATCAGCTAAAACGCTGAAAAATTCAAAAGAATAATAATAATAAAATAATAATAATAATAATCAATAATAATAATAATAATAAAAGGATATATCTGCTATGAGAATGGGAGGAAACGGATACTCTCCTATGGAAGCTCTAGAAAAAGAATTTGAGGGTGAATTGAAATCAGAGGAAGAATAGGAGACCATCCAAACAAACAGCACTGTTGGGATCGGCTAAATAGCAGAGAGTCCTGAGACCTGAGAGACTTGCTGTGCACTCAGCCTCCAGTGAACCACGGCTACGGCAGGTGTGAAAACCTTAATAATAAAAGTAATACCAAGAGGAAAAAGATGGAGCATGAAGAGAAGAGAATAGAGATGACGAATGAAAAAGACAAGAGATGGAATACGCTTTGGTTTTTTATTTTATGGCATACAAACCCCTTCAGACAAACGAATATAAATTCAAGTCATTTTGATAAACCAAAAGGACTCGGGTGCTACGTATCTGCCTGTTGCTAAGTGTTCACCCAATTAATATTAATCTGGCTCATGTTTCTTAACTTAAGAGGAATCGGTGCTTTCATTACTGATACTCTATATATATATATGTAAGGAAGGAGGCAAGAAGAATTGAAGATGAGAAGAAAGAATTAAAAGTGGAGAGGCCAGAAGAGGACGGGAGGGGAGCGGAGAATAAGAAAGGGAAAGGAAAAAAAGAGCGTATGGAAGGGGATAGGAACAGGAGGAAGAAAGGAAGAAGAAAAGTGGAAATAGAAACAAGAGAGAGAAGGGGGAGAAAGAAAGAAAAAACAGTGATAATATAATATCCATATATATAAGAGTGGAAGAAGAAAAGATAATACTATATATATAATCATATTGAAGAGAGAGAGAGAGAAGAGAGAGAGAGAGAGAAAGAAGAGATGAAGAGAGAGAGAGAGAATAAAATAAATGAAAGAAAGAATGAAAGATATAGCTGTTGCAAATAGGAGAATATGGAAGAAGAAAAAAAGGGGACAGTGGAAAAATAACCAAGAGAGAGACGAGAGAGTGAGAGAGATGAGAGAAGAAGACGAGGACGAAGAGAGGAGAGAGAGAGAGGGGGGATAAAAAAGAAATAAGGAAAGAAAATAAAAGAAAAAAGAAAAACAGTGAGGAAAATAATCAGAAAGAGAGAGAGAGAGAGAGTGGGCTTGAAAAAAGACAGAAAGAAAGAAAATTAAGTACTGTTGCTAAATAAGAGAAAGTGGAAAGGAAGAAGAAAATCGAGGAAAGAGAAAGAGCAAAATAACTAAGAAGAACGAGAGATTGAGGGAGAGATTTAAGAAAGAAGGAAAATAAAATATAAGAAAGAAAGGAAAGGAAAAAGGAAGGAAGAAAATAGTGATAATTAATTACTTGTTGCAAATTAAGAGGAAAAGTAAGACCAGAACATGAGAAAGTATGAAAATGAAAGTCAACCAGAATAAGGAGAGAGAGAGAGAGAGAGAGAGAGAGAAGAGAGAGAAGGGGGGAGAGCAGAGAGAGACTGAAAGAAAGAAAGAAAGAAGTAAGAAATTATAAGAAAGAAATTAAGTACTGTGCAAATAGAGAACTAGTGGAAGAAGAACAAGGGAAAGGAGCCAAAATAACTAAGAAAGAGAGATGGGGGGGAGGAGAGGGAGAGAGAAAGAAAGAAGAAATAAATATATATATATATATATATAATATATATATATATATAAAGAAAGAAAGAAAGAAAATTATTACTTGCAAATAAGAGTAAAAGAAGGGACCAGAAATGAGAAAGAGGAAAGTATAGTAACCAGAAAGAGAGAGAGAGAGAGAGAGAGAGAGAGAGATATATATAATATATATAGAAATGAGAGAGAGATCGGGGGGAGAGTGAAATTAAGTGTCGTGCAAATAAATAAGTAGATATAAGAAAAGATAAATCGTGTTTTTGTTCTACAGCTGATAAATGGCGTTCCGCCTTATTTGTCTCTAATCATTGGACGCCATTTTCTTTTCTTGTAAAGACAAACGCGAGAGAAAGTGAAATTGCCACAAGTCATACCACTGTGTATGATAATGAAATAAGTGCGAAAATCGCTAACAAAGAAAGGAGAACAAATATCGTTATTTATTTATGTAAGGGTCGGTTTAGCTCAGTCGGTAGAGCACCGCCTTGAACCACAAGTTCTGGTTCAGATACCGGCCCTCGCCTCACTCAGCGTATGAGTAGCACAGCTCTGTGCGAAAATATATAGTCTATCTTCCACCTCAGACGCATAAGGTAATCTCCCTGGCTTTCCGGCTGTTACCGCACAATAGGCCAAGCCGTGTACATTTTACTTATTTATGTAACCCGTTGAACCGGCACAGGCTGAGACACTACTTGCATAGTTCTGGAGAGGCAGCCAAAAAAAACATCGGCCTGCATGTGAAACTCTGATAAAGCTGAGTTCATGAGCTTCAAAAGAAAGGAGGACATCTCCACATTAGACGGTAAGCCCCTTAAGCCAGTAGAACAATTCACATACCTAGAGTAATATTCTCATCCACAAGATAACGATATTAATCACAATAGGAAAGGCATGGATGGCCACAAACAAATTGTCTGTCATTATGGAAATCTGATCTCACTGACAAGCTAAGCGGACACTCTTCCAGGCTGTAGTCATATCAGTACTCTGTATGGCTGCCCACACTGACCCTAACGAGGCGCCTCGAGAATAAGCTAGATGCGAGCAGTATTGAAAGTCGTGGAAACAGGCATTCCACAAGGGAGCAGCTGTATGGTCACCTGCCACCTATCTCACAGACCATCCAGTGAGACGGACTAGGCATGGCAGGGCACTGCGGAGAAGCAAGGAGAATCATAAAGCGATTTGTTCTCTTGTGAAGCCAACACACGTACATACCAGTGGGGCCGCCCAGCAAGACCTACATCGACAGCTATGTAAAGAATGCTGGCTGCAGAGAGGAAGAACTCCCTGGGCGATAATGATAGGGTAAGTCGCGCTGAGAGATTGTCATGGGAATCGTGCTGCCTGCGCGACATATGATGATGATGATGATGATGATGTAACCTGTTGAAAGCACGCGCGGATTTATCCAATAATGCACCAAACTTTTCCCTCCATTTTTCTGGTTACAATAGGAGGAATGTTTTCCACTCAAACCCTCTTTCCGGGTCGAAGAGATGATAGTCCGAGCCAAACATTATTCAGTGACGAGGAAAGTAAGTTTACATTACCTGCAGTTGCTTAATATAAAGTGTGAGGCAAAAAAGTAAGGCCTTAGTTTATAAAAGAGACTTCACATGAAATAAAAGAAAATGGCATTACTTTTTTGCTCACCTTTATATTAAGCAACTGCAGGTAATGTAAAATTAATTTCCTCGTCACTGGAATAATGTTTGGCTCGGACTATCATCTCTTCGGACCCAGGAAAGAGGGTTTGAGTGGAAAACATTCCTTCCTTATTGTAACCAGAAAAATGGAGGGAAAAGTTTAGGTGCATTTATTGGATAAATCCCGCGCGTGCTTTCAACAGGTTACATCATCATCATCATCATCATCATCATGTCGCGCAGGCAGCACGGATATCCATGACAATCTCTCACCGACCTTCCCTATCATTCATCGCCCCAGGGAGTTCTTCCTCTCTGCAGCCAGCATCTTTACATAGCTGGTCGATGTAGGTCCTTGCTGGGCGGCCCACACTGGTATGTCCGTGTGTTGGCTTCCACAAGAGAACATCGCTTATGAGTTCGTCCTTGCTTCTCCAGCAGTGCCCTGCATGCCTAGTCCGTCTCACTCGGATGGTCTGTGAGATAGGTGGCAGGTGACCATACAGCTGCTCCCTTGTGGGATGCTGTTTCCACGACTTGTTCAATACTGCTCGCATCTAGCTTATTCTCGAGGCGCCTCGTTAGGGTCCAGGTGGTGCAGCCATACAGCAGTACTGATATGACTACAGCCTGGAAGAGATGTCGCTTTAGCTTGTCAGTGAGATCAGATTTCCATATGACAGACAATTTGTTTGTGGCCATCCATGCCTTTCCTATTCGTGTATTAATATCGTTATCTGTGGATGAGATATTACTCCCTAGGTATGTGAATTGTTCTACTGGCTTAAGGGGCTTACCGTCTAATGTGGAGATGTCTCCTTTCTTTTTGAAGCTCATGAACTCAGCTTTATCAGAGTTCACATGCAGGCCGATGTTTTTTGCTGCCTCCTCCAGACTATGCAGTAGTGTCTCAGCCTGTGCCGGTTCAACGGGTTACATAAATAAGTAAAATGTACACGGATTGGCCTATTGTCGGTAACAGCCGGACAAACCAGGGAGATTACCTTATGCGTCTGAGGTGGAGCACCACACCAAACATCAGCTTCTCACTTTATCGCACAGAAGCTGTGCTACTCATACGCTGAGTGAGCGAGGGCCGGTATCGAACCCAGAAACTTGTGGTTCCAAGGCGGATGCTCTACCGACTGAGCTAAACCGACCCTTACATAAATAAATAACGATATTTGTTCTCCTTTCTTTGTTAAACGATTTTCCACTTTATTCATTATCATACACAGTGTATGACTTGTGGCAATTTCACTTTCTCTCGCGTTTGTCTTTACAAGAAAAGAAAATGGCGTCCAATGATAAGAGACAAATAAGGCGGAACGCCATTTTCGTGTCGTGCGCAAAACAACGATTTATCTTTTCTTATATCTACTTATTATTTGCACGACACTTAATTTTCACTCTCCCCCCCCCTCTCTCTCTCTCTCCTCTCTCTCTCTCTCTCTCTCTCTCTCTCTCTCTCTCTCTCTCTCTCTCTCTCTTTCTGGTTGACTATACTTTTCCTCTTTCTCATTTCTGGTCCTTCCTTTTACTCTTATTTGCACAGTAATTAATTTTCTTTCTTTCTTTCTTTCTTTCTTTCTTTCTTTCTTTCTTATATTTTATTTCCTTCTTTCTTTCTCTCTCCCTCCCTCCCCCCTCTCTCTCTCTCCTAGTTATTTTGCCCTTTCCCTTTTCTTCTTCCACTTTTCTCTTATTTGCACAGTACTTAATTTTTCTTTTCTTTCTTTCTTTCTTCTTTCTTTCTTTCTTCAGTCTCTCTCCTCTCCCCCCCCCTCTCTCTCTCTCTCTCTCTCTCTCTCTCTCTCTCTCTCCTTTTCTGGTTGACTATACTTTTCCTCTTTCTCATTTCTGGTCCTTCCTTTTTCTCTTATTTGCACAGTAATTAATTATCACTATTTTTCTTTCCTTCCTTCTTTCTTTCTTTCTTTCTTATATTTTATTTCCTTCTTTCTTTCTCTCTCCCTCTCTCTCTCTCTTCCTTAGTTATTTTGCTCTTTCTCTTTCTCTTTTCTTCTTCTTCCACCTTTCTCTTATTTGCACAGTACTTAATTTTCTTTCTTTCTGTCTTTCTTTCTAGCCCACTCTCTCTCTCTCTCTCTTTCTTGATTATTTTCCTCACTGTTTTTCTTTTTTTCTTTTATTTTCTTTCCTTATTTCTTTTTTATCCCCCCTCTCTCTCTCTCTCTCTCTCTCTCTCTCTCTCTCTCTCTCCTCTCTCTCTCTCTTGGTTATTTTCCACTGTCCCTTTTTTCTTCTCCAACTATTCTCCTATTTGCACACTACTTTCTTTCATTCTTTCTTTCATTTATTTATTCTCTCTCTCTCTCTTCTCTCTCTCTCTCTCTCTCTCTCTCTCTCTCTCTCTCTCTCTCTCTTGATTATTTTCCGCTTTCTCTTTTCTTCTTCCACTCTTCTCTTATTTGCACAGTACTTAATTTTCACTGTTTTTCTTTCTTTCTCCCCCCTCTCTCTCTTGTTTCTTTTCCACTTTTCTTCTTCCTTTCTTCTCCTGTTCCTATCCCCCTTCCATACGCCTCTTTTTTTCCTTTCCTTCTATTCTCCCCTCCCCTCCCGTCTCTTCTGCATTCTCCACTTTTAATTTCTTTCTTCTTCATCTTCAAATTCTTCTTGCTCCTTCCTTCACTTCTATTATGGTTCAGTAATGAAAGCACCGATTCCCTCTAAGTTAAGAAACAATGAGCCAGATTAATACTTAATTGGGTGAACACTTAAGCAACAGCAGATACTGTAAGCAACCCGAGTCCTTTGTTTATCAAAATGACTTGAATTTATATTCGTTGATCTGAAAAGGGGTTGATATGCCATAAAATAAAACAACCAAACGTATTCCATCTCTTTGTCTTTTTCTTCGTCCATCTCTATTCTCTTACTTCTTCATCTCCATCTTTTTCCTCTTGGTATTACTTTTATTATAAGGTTTTCACACCTGCCGTAGCCGGTGGTTCACTGGAGGCTGAGTGACAGCAAGTCTTCTCAGGTCTCCAGGACTCTTCTGACTATTATAGCCGATCCCAACAGTGCTGTTGTTTGGATGGTCTCTATTCTTCCTCTGATTTCCAATTCACCCAAATTCTTTTCTAGAGCTTTGGGGACCGTTCCGTTTCCTCCATTCTCTAGCAAGATCCAAGTATTTATTATTATTATTATTATTATTATTATTATTATTATTATTATTATTATTATTCCTTTTGAATTTTTCAGCGTTAGCTGATGGTATTTCACTGGAGGCTGAGTGACAACAGGTCTCCTCAGGTCTCCAGAACTCTTCTGAGTATTCTAGCCGATTGCAGCAGTGCTCAGCTTTTTCAATTCTCTGGCATGGTCCGGGTATTTATCCATCTTTTCTTTTTCCTTTAGCTTCACCCTATGATCTGCTGGAACTGCAAAGTCCACTAGTTGACTCTCTCTTTGTTAATCAATACTAGGTCTGGTCTTCTGGATGGGATAGGTTGATGCGTCTTTATCTCAAAGTCCCCGAGAATTTTATGCGTTTAATTCTCAAGAACAGATTCTGGTTTAGCATTTATCCTTTTGTTGTGTGGTCAAAAGTTAGCATAATTCCCAGTGGATCACCTTCTCAACCCAGTCGTGCCTAGCTTTGTATTCCCTTTGTACTAGTTTGCTACATTCACTTAATACATGTTTTACAGTCTCATCTCTATTATTATTATTATTATTATTATTATTATTATTATTATTATTATTATTATTATTATTATTTACTCCTTTTGAGTTTTCACATCAGTGTTAGCTGATGGTCTTTCACTGGAGTCTGAGTGGCAGCAAGTCTCCTCAGGTCTCCAGGACTCTTCTGAGTATTCTGGCAGATTGCAGCAGTGCAGTGTTCTGAATGGTTTCAATCCTTCCTCTGATATCCAAACTTTCCAAACCCTTTTCTAATCCTTTTGGGACTGTTCCAAGTGCACCAACCAATTGGTATCACTTTCACTTTCATATTCCATAACATTTTCAGTTCTCTGGCAAGGTCCAGATATTTGTCCACTTTTTCATTTTCCTTTAGCTTCACCCTGTGATCTGCTGGCACTGCAAAATCCACCAGTTGACAAGTTCTTTCTTTTTTTTTCTTTTTTTTTTACTATTATTATTATTATTATTATTATTATTATTATTATTATTATTATTATTATTCCTTTCTTTTCTTTCTTCGCTTCTTCCCCCCTTCTCTTATTATTCCTCCTTTCTCCTTTCCGCTTTTCTTTTTCTCCACTTCCTTCGCTTCTTCTTCTTCTTCTTCTTCTTCTTCTTCTTCTTCTTCTTCTTCTTTTTCTTCTTCATTCTTTTCTTATTTCCCCTCCCTTCCCTTCTTCCTTCTTCTTTCTGTTCCTCCTAACTCCTTCCTCTTTTAATTTCCTCTTCTCTCTTTTATCTATTTCATCTTCTGTTCTTTTCTGACCATCCTCTACACCCTCCTCATTTTTTTCTCTTCTTCACCTTTGTCTTCCCTTTTCTTCTTTTTTTTTCTTCTTTTTATCCTCCCTTGTCTTCCTCCTTTTTTATTTCTTATTCATACCCTTCTTCTTCTTCTTCTTCTTCTTCTTCTTCTTCTTTCTTTCTTTCTTTCTTTCTTTCTTTCCCTCGCTTCTTCTTCCCCCTCTTCTTCTTTCTTTCGTTCTTAATTTTTTTATCCTATTTTCTTCTTCATACTTTTACTCTTCCTCCTCCATCCTCTTATTCTGCCAACTTCTTCTTCTTCTTCTTCTTCTTCTTCTTCTTCTTCTTCTTCTTCTTCTTCTTCTTCTTTCATTCTTTCATTCTTTCTTCTATTATTGCTTTTCTATCTCCCAGTATATTTTCTTCGCAGTTTATACTGTGCTTAATTTGGGCATTTCCTGTGATGTTATGGTTAGTAAGCTAGAATATTAGACGACTGTTAATGAGTTTGATTCTCACAGGACGCCCCATATTACTGGCCTAAGTTAAGCTTAGTAAGTAACCTATATCTTGCTTATTTTTTTTTTAATTTTAAAGGTTTTTAACAATTTTAGGTTTAGTTTGATTTCTTTGTCTAATGGCATATCAACCTTCGCGGGCGATTTAATGCCAAACCCATCCTTGTAGAATAATAGGAGTCGTACTATTAGCTCTGTCTGTAGAGTGTTCGGCTAGGAATCACAACGTTCTTGGTTCGATACCGGCCCTCGCCAATTCAGCGTATGAGTAGCACAGGGGTTTGTGCAGTAAAGTGAGGAGATGATGGTAGGTGTTGCTCTCCACCTCAGATGCTAAAATAATCTCCTTGGTCTGGCGCTAGTGGAAAGGGGATAGACTCCCTCGCTGCCTGGCTGATTTTACTATGTTTACTATTTATCCAATACCTGGGGGGTTCATACATTTCCCAAGCGTATTAGTTCGAAAGTGAACGTAATAGCGCAACCGGAGTTCGAACACGCTTACTCTGATGTCGCAGTCCAGCACGTTAGACACTACTCCAACTATTTTTGATGTCACATGTTATGTTTAGAAAATATTTTAAACTTTTTATCGGTTTTTATGTCTTGTTTCGTTTTATTTCCCATTTCATGTTTTTAAGTTTTGCTTTGATATTTTCTAACATTTTACATTTTACAACAAAAAAAAGTATCGAGAGATTTTTTAAAAACTTTTTGACACACCTTGTATTCTGAAGAAAAAAAAACCTACAACCCCCAGAAACATTTATCATTAAATAATCCATAAGGGTTGATATGCCATAAAAACTAAACAACCATCTAATATGATTCCTCCTTTTTTAAATGGACTAGTTCTCTATCTGTTTCTCCCTTTTTATCTAACTTAACTCGTTTTTTTCATATTTTAAGTCGACTTATTGTCCCTTTTTTTATTCAACTTTACTTGTTCTTCCCCTTTTTTAACTCGACTGTTTATTCGTTTTTATTTAATATAACTTATCCTCTGTTTAAATAACCTTGTTATCTCTTATTGGTTGGGTTAGCTCAGTCGGTAGAAACCATCAGGTTCCTAGTTCGATACCGGCTCTCGCCAACTCAGTGTATGAGTAGCACAGGGATCTGTGTGGTAAAATAAGGAGCTGATGATATTTGTGACGCTGATTGGCTGATACCGACTTTAGGCCGCCCCGACGATTTTCCTTTTTTATATTTGACTGAGCTTATTAGTTTTTTTCTTTTAACTCGACTTATTTTTTACTTTTTTATCGACTTGTTCTTCCTTTTCATTTGACTTTTCTTGTTCTCTTTTTCAATTCGACTAATTCTCCAGTAATGACAAACGATAACACCGAAAAACTTTATATACTTAGAATAGTTGGTAAGTTTATTGAGAGTTAACATAGTCTAGTATGCACGAGAGCGTTCTCCAAAGGAGCTGACATCATAAAATAGGAAAAGGTAACTCTCAATTACTTATTACATCTCCTTCTTTATTGATACAACTTGTCCCTTTTCTCCCTTTTTATTTGAAATTAATTTCGTTCTCCCTTTTTATGAACTGGTTCTCATTTTTTATTTAACGTGATTATTCCTTTTTTATTTAACGTGATTCTCCCTTTTTTCTTCCTTTTCTATTTGATTTGACTCGTTCTTCCCTATTTTTTTTATTTAACTTTATTCATTCTCAATTTCTTAATTCGACTTTTTCTCCCTTTTTTAAATTTTTTTATTTGATTTGATTCATTCTTCTCATTTTTAACTTAACTTGTTTTTCCTTATTTTAATTTGACTTATTCTCCCCTTTTATGTAACATAACTCCTTCCTTTTTAAAATGGACTCGTTCTCCTTTTTTATTTGACTTGACTCGTTCTTCTTTCTTTTTAATTCAACCTGGTCTCCCTTTTTATCTAAAATGACCCTTCCCATGCCTTTTTAAAATGGACTCGTTCTCCCTTTTTATTTGAATTTCCCCGTTCTTCTTTCTTTTTAATTCAACCTGGTCTCCCCTTTTATTTTAAAATGACCCTTCCCTTTCTTTTTAGAATGGACGTTCTCCCTTTTTTTTGAATTTCCCCGTTCTTCTTTCTTTTTAATTCAACCTGGTCTCCCTTTATTTAAAATGACCCTTCCCTTTTCTTTTTAGAATGGACGTTCTCCCTTTTTATTTGAATTTCCCCCGTTCTTCTTTCTTTTTAATTCAACCTGGTCTCCCTTTTTATTTAAAATGACCCTTCCCTTTTTTCTTTTTAAAATGGACTCGTTCTCCCTTTTTCATTTGAATTTCCCCGTTCTTCTTTCTTTTTAATTCAACCTGGTCTCCCCTTTTTATTAAAATCACCATTCCCTTTTTCTTTTTTAAAATGGACTCGTTCTCCCTTTTTCATTTGAATTTCCCCGTTCTCTTTCTTTTAATTCAACCTGGTCTCCCCTTTTATTTAAAATGACCCTTCCCTTTTCTTTTTAGAATGGACGTTCTCCCTTTTTATTTGAATTTCCCCGTCTTCTTTCTTTTTAATTCAACCTGGTCTCCCTTTTTATTTAAAATGACCCTTCCCTTTTTCTTTTTAAAATGGACTCGTTCCCCTTTTTCATTTGAATTTCCCCGTTCTTCTTTCTTTTAATTCAATCTGGTGTCCCCTTTTATCTAAAATGACCCTTCCCTTTCTTTTTAAAATGGACTCGTTCTCCCTTTTCATTTGAATTTCCCCGTTTTCTTTTCTTTTATTTCAACCTGGTCTCCCTTTTATTTAAAATGACCCTTCCCTTTTTCTTTTTAAAATGGACGTATTCTCACATTTTTTCCTCCTCCTCCTTTCTATTTGTCTTGACTCTTTCTTTTTTTCTTTTTTCTTTTTTTTCTTTTTAAACTTCACTCGATCTTCCATATTTTTTTTTCAACTCAACTCATTCTTCCTTTTTTAACATGACTTATTCTTCATATTTTTTTCAGCTTAACTCGTTCTTCATTATTTTGGGCCTTTTTTTTTAATTCTATTTTTTATCATTTTTTCTTGTTTTTTTTTTTTTCATTTATTTCTTGTTCTTTTTTTTTTTTTTTTTTTTTCGATACGCCATGTTTGTCTTCTCTCCGGTCCTGCGAGCCATTAACGAGGAATTTACCGTTTTACTTACAACCTATGAAAGCAAGACGTAAGAAATGAACGGAGGTAAAATGGGACTAATTAAATAGAAAGTGAGTGAAAGATAAGAACAAAGCATCCAGTAGATAAGAGCCAAAACATTTGGTGACAAAGTTTATTGAAAAACCCTTTTCCGCCCAGAAGCCATCGATTATTTCCAATGGTTTTGAACTAGTCCAATTGATGGTGTTAATCAAACCTTCACACAAGAAAACTGAACAGATAAATCCACATACAACCATCATCACCACTCTCCCCCGAATGCAAGCACTTAACACTTGCGTCTACAGCTGATAGGTAGAACGGAGTAAAGAAATAGATGAGGTTTATTCGAAAAATAGTGATGCCCTTTATGGCAAATGCACCAAGGAGAACAAAAAGTGAAGGATTCAAAACTGAAAAATGATTGGATTTGATAATATATATGGTTAGTTTGATAAGTAATTGAAAGTTTGTAAAGTTTTTAAATGCCATCCTTGGCCAGTTGAAAAGGAATTAAAGTAAGTCCTGTGGTATGGAATCCTTTGGTAAGCATATAAGTCCTATCCTGCATATTGGAAAAGGTCCAGTGATTGAATCCTATGTCCGTCGTCCACGAAGGTCACAAGTAATTAGGTCCAGTAGGGTTGGTTTAAGTATTGTAGCAACCTCAAAGTACTGCCAGTGATTAGCCAAGACATAGCTCACATGATTCTGGCCAAGTCTATAAGTAGAAGCGGGTATCTAGCACACACCTTATATATAAAAATTCTGGGGCACCTCACGTGGTGTAATGGTTAGCAAGCTCGCCTCGCAAACCATTGTTAGTGAGTTCGATTCTCATTGGGAGCCCCATACTTCTGGCCTTGTGCCATATCTAAGCTAAGCTTAGTAAATAACTATATATAAAAATTCTCAACAGTTACTTGCCCTATTTTATGTTTACATCCCCTTTGGAGAACTCTCTAGAGAATACTAGACTGTATAAACTCTCAGTAAATGTACCAATTATTCTAAGTAGAATAAAATTTTCCAAATTCTATCGTTTGTCATTAGAGTCAGTTGCATTTTACGGCATGTCAACTCTTGTTATGCTAAAGACATTTGTTTTAGTTATTCGTCTTGGATCTGGGAGTAATGGTGATGAAGAAGTACTCCACATTCCCCAGAGCTCCAGAATTGGAACTTCACAATTAGATACAGTTTAATGTCATATCTAGGATGCACTACATTTTGGATAGAAATACGAAAATGCTTGTATCTTTCGTTTAGAAGAAAATTAATCTTTAATTTTGGAAAATTTTATAGGTCTAATCTATTTATGAACGATTATATATATATATATATATATATATATATATATATATATATATTTGGAAGAATATGTGTTTAATTGAAGTCGTACGTAATTTTGAAAATATTTTAATTAATAATTAATGAATTAGGCGGGCATACCTATTCAAATGTAAGGCTAAACAGATCGAGAAAAATCAATCTCTGTATGTACATTTCAGTCTATTAGGTCTCATCAGCAGAGCTATAGACAGGAAGACTGCTTTGTGTGTGATTCGAACCCTGACTGTCAAGCTGACAGGCGGAGACTCTAACTATTACACCAGCTGGCCTTCCAAGATTTTTCTGTTTTGAAGTAAGTTATATTCCACTTATGGTGACTTTACTACACGACAGTATGAGAAGTAAACAAACAAACAATGTGTTTGATATGGCTTTTTTTTAGCCGACAAGGAGAATATGTGTTAATTGAAGTCGTATCTAAATTTTGATTATTAATTAATAATTAATGAATTAAGCGGACATACCTATTCAAATGTAAGGCTAAACAAATCGAGAAAAATCAATCTCTGTATGTACATTTCAGCCTATTAGGCCTCATCAGCAGAGCTATATAATATATATATATATAATATATATATATATATCATAAAGGTACAGGGTAATCACCTACTCGAGTTTCTCCATAAGGATCATCAGGGTGAAATCCACTGGATTAATCAAGACATTGATTAATTGCAGTCGATTTCACGTGTGTATTTTTTCACGATAAACGGTTGATTATAGGTACACAGTCGAAGAACGCTGATTTAAAATTCAAAAATTCAAAAAGAGCGGAAGCTGTATTTTTTTCAAAGGATCAAAATATAATCATTGTTAGAAATCTGCTTTCTGTTATTGTTTTAATGGTTTATGACAATGATGAGGATTGTCTATATTATTATAGACTCTATGATAATGTAGTGATTAAACGTGGCTTTTCTAATATATGTCTAAAGTTATTTATTTTGATTAAAGCCGCTAGAATGTGTATATATGCATACACACATGGAGGTGTATTATTACCATTTCAATGGTCCTATTATTATCAATATATATATATATATATATATATATATATATATAAGTAAAGAAATAACAAAAGACTTAGAGATTTAGCATTATAGTCTATTTATATTAAAAATATAATAAAATAGATTAATTTATATGTCACTTTAAATTTAAATTTCTATTTATCCAAAAAATCTAAAAACTTTACTTTCTTTCTTAACTATCTTACTTTATATATTACAAAAAATATATAGAGATTTTAAATAATTTTATTACTAAATTAAAAGATTCTTATTAATTTCCGTAGCTGTTTATTTTCATATAGGCTGAATAGTTGAAAATTCGTCTGGTGACGAATTTTAAATATGTCTTTCTTTTTCCTAATCTGTCAAAATATTGGATACATTTAAGAGATACATTTTTTGCTGACCGATTTTTTTTTTTTTTTGCGGCGGAAGTGAAACTACAACAAAAATTTTTTTGCAACATCAAGGATTTCATTTGGAATTCATATCACAGGAATATAACATTTTTAAAAAATAAAAAAAATAAAAAATAAAAATCTGTTTTCAAATGCCTTTAAAGTAATAAAGAATTCATCATTCGCATCTGATGAATCGGGAGAGGTAGACAATTTTTCTAAGATCCCTGAAATAGACTATAACGCTAAATCTCTAAGTCTTTTGTTATTTCTTTACTTATATATTTGCCCTGTGACTCTAACATTAAGAGCACACATTGAGCTCTCAAACAGCGACAGGTTTTTTAAAAAAAACTCTTGGGTCGTAACGAAGATTTCTTCTCTGGACCTTTGGATTATATATATATATATATATATATATATATATATATATATATATATATATATATATAAATGACCCCCAACCTATAGTGGGTTGAGCACTTTCGAAGAGATTTCACTGACGATCACCATCTAAGCTTAAGAAGGCAACGCTCTCATATAAAGGGTATGGAGCACTCTATGGCGATTTTTACATGTACACGAATGTCTGTATTTATCAGTTAAAATCCCTCTTCCAGTTTGTAGTTGGCGGTGGCCGTGTGATTAAGAAGCTTGACTGTTGATGAATCAATCGGGTTTTCATCCCGGCTAGTGGTAGCTTACAAATGTCTAGTCACACTGAAGAGACGTGATACGTCGAAACACGGTGTCTGTGGATGACTATATATATATATATATATATATATATATATATATATATATCTTATTATAATGGAGATTGTGTGTTTTTTCTGTCTGTAACCGAAACTATATTACTAATCGAGTCACAATTCCTATAGTTATTTACATCACATTCTCCATGATTTTATTTTTATTCAAACCTCAATTATTAATAAAATTGTTTTACATTATTAATACTATTGACCATATCTACATATTATTAACATGCGATTGTATTTATATATACAAAATATAGTGGTTTGCAGTGTGAATGGGAA
Source organism: Doryteuthis pealeii (assembly GCA_023376005.1). Classification (NCBI taxonomy): domain Eukaryota; kingdom Metazoa; phylum Mollusca; class Cephalopoda; order Myopsida; family Loliginidae; genus Doryteuthis; species Doryteuthis pealeii. The sequence goes on along the minus strand of CM042150.1, from coordinate 36,672,371 downwards.
GGCTAATTTGCATATTGATATTAAAAATTTGATTTTAATAAATATGTGCTTGGTATTATTGATTTCTAATTGTTTGGTTTTATCTTAATGAATATGAGCAAAAATCTCTCCAATAAATCCATTAACAATATTAACTGTAATTCTATTCTTTATTTTATTACTAATTCTATTCTTTACTCTTTATCCTAATTTAACTAAATAGTTAAATTATGAAAATTTAGAAATGAAAGACGGGAAGGAAGAAAAAGCAAGTTTTAGTTGTTCCATCTCTGTTTCAAATCTTTTTATCGGCATCTTATTTAGTTCCATTACCCTTTCTAAGTTAACATGATATTTTATTTCATTAAAACTTAAATACTTGCACCCGGAGGGTGCATATATTTGCTAGTATGTATAATGATTGTTGTAGATCCAACGAGTGAAAAGTAAATATTTAATAATAAAAAAAAGGTTCGCAAAGTGATTTGATTTTTTTCTATTTATCTCGGATTATTGGATATTCTCTTCAAGCTAATAGAAATATGGTTTGGAATTTATATATATATATATATATATATATATATATATATATATATATATATATATATAGTTATCAGTTAAAATCCCTCTTCCAGTTTGTAGGTGACCGTGGGGTTAAGAAGCCTAAGTGATGAGGAATCGACACACACACACACACACAAAACACACACACACACACACACACACACATATATATATACATATATATATATATATATATATATATATATATATATATATATTCATGGCTCAGCTCAGTGGGTAGAGCATCACACTAGGAACCACGAATTTCCGGTTTCGATACCTGCCATCGTGAACTCAGCGTATGAGTAGGACAGGCGTCTGTGCGGTAAAGTAAGAATCTGATGATAGGTGTAGCGCTCCGTCACAGATGCAGTCTCCTTCGTCTAGCGCTAGTGAACAGAGGATATATTTCCTCACTGTCTGGCTGATACCGATTTTAGGCCACCGCGACTATATATATATATATATATATATATATATATATATGGTATTTGTTGAAAAAGTGACTACCGGTGAAAATGGTCACAATGGTTAGTTGATTCTAATTTCACAATGATAAGACAGCGATATAACAAATATAAATTCCTCAATACGTTAGTAGAGTAAATTTATTATCATAAAAGTACACGGTAATAACCTACTCGAGTTTCACCATAAGGATCTTCAGGGGTAAATCCACTGGATTAATCAAGATATTGATTAATTACAGTCGATTACACGTGCCGTGTACCTTTATGATAATATATAGAAATGTATCATTTAGATATTCTCCTATATTTGACAGCCGCTATTGGCCGCATGGGTAAGAGAAAAATTCATTCAGGTATCAAACCCGGCCAGGGGTAGCTGTTGAAGTGTAGCCACACTGATAAGAGGTGAAACCTCGAAACAAGTGTCTGTGAATAACTTATATATATATATATATATATATAATATATATATATATATATATATAGTGTTGTTATGGAGTCAACGTATACTTCTTTGTAGGTATTGTTGGGAAATAATTTTTGGTTGTTTTTGAAGTATGGAAAAATAATACGTTAAAAAGTAAAAATAAAAATCAAAGTGATGAATATTGTGTTCTTAATTTTTATTTTCCTAATATATTTCCAGTGTCTTACCATTTATCAAAGGATTCTTTTAGACTGACCGTTTTTTCATTTATTTGTGTTCCTTTCCACCACCACCCACCACCCATCACACACACACACACACGCACACACACACACATATATATATATATACACACACACGCACAACACATATATATATATACACACAACACACACACATACACACACACACACACATATATATATATATATATATATATATATATATTTCGCGTGCGATATACATATATATATATATTTACGTCTCCGCTCTTGATTACATATACCTACAAAGAAGTATTACAAGCTCTGAAGATGATTTTTATAAAATCGAAATATTGTTCAATATTAGCTATGAATATGATATACAATCTTTTCACTTTAAGAGCATACTGTGTTGTTTTCATATCCTTTTATCTATACTCATATATATATTTATAAAAAAAGTCTAGACAAAAAATTTTAGTTTTAGTTTTTTATTTGTTTTTGTCTACTTATTATAAAAAATACCCATATACATATCTTATTTTGGTTTTTGAGGATGTCAGCTAAACAGAAAGCTGCTGATACTTGGTATTTCTTTATTAGACTTAGAATTTTAATATTATACTTGCTTTCTGACCTGATTTTACTGGTAAAACTATCTTTCGGTGAATTCCTTCATTTTGTGATCTCCATCTGAAGAGGACAGCTTCTTAAAGATTTTTTTTTTAAATTTAAATTTTTTTAAAAGCCTTTTGAGCTTTTGATGACGGTTTGTTAAGTTTTTTTAAGTATATATATATATATATATATATATATATATATATATATATATATATATATCAATGTGTATGGATAGCACTATTAGACTAGGAGACGCAGTAGTGAGCCAACGTATGAGGAGAGTGCTCAATATCTGTGATAGAGCGTTAATGAATGAATGAATAAATAAATAATAGGTATATATTTTATTATATTTTTTTTGTATGGAAACAAGTTTGTTACCATTGGTTTCATGCTATCCAAGCTGAATTGTTTAAGCGGAGCCATCGTCGGACAGCAAAAGATTTTTTTGAAATTGATAAAATGTGCTCAAATTTATGGTGCGTTTGTTTTAACTGTATCCGCGTAATATATATATATATATATATATATATATATATATATATATATTATATATATATATATATATATATATGGTAGAGGGCGAGGGATGGTAGTATTAAATCATTCAGGTTAATTCCAGTTGATTCGATGTCCAGTCTTGAAGTCTCTGTTTATTTCGACGGATTCCTTTGACCTTCTTTCTTCCCATCTCTTTGTGTGCGTGTATTGCGTGTATTGTAGTTAATTCTAGTATGTTTGTGTATATATGTATATATTTTGCGTATGTGTCCTGGTAACCGATGTCTGTGTGTACATACATATAGAAATATGTGTACTGGTATATGTGTGTGTGTATGTGTGTGTTTGTGTGGGGGGGGGGGTGCGGCTATATATATGAGTCCTAACGCACAATTGTCTTAGCTTGAAGAGGATTTTAAACAATCCGAAACACGGTTCGCATCCACAGAAATGAATAGAAAGGAAATTCAAACCACCTTGCAGACCTTTTATTATATATATATATATATATATATATATATATATATATATATATATATATTAACTAGAGTGAAACAGAAAAATACCAGAGGTACTGCTACTACTATTACTACAAATGATAATTATAATCACATATTTTATTACCAGCATTGGTAGTTAAATTTAACATTAAGTCCAAATGGATTAAAACTTTTTATTTTGTTTAGCCATATGTGTAAGCAATAGAAAAAAAAGTAATTTTTTTTCTATTGCTTATTTTTCAACCAATTTTGGCATTAGATAACCCAAAAGATGTGGACATGTACTTAAATAAATAAATCAAATATTATCATATTTCAGGCATTTACTCAAAAACATAAATTCATTCAAAAGAATGTTTACGATTCCACTATATTATTGGCAGTAATTATATATATATATATAATATATATATATATATATATATATATATATATATATATATATATGTATGTATGTATATATATATATACTGGACAAAATGTGACCCATTGGGTCAGCCATTGAGCTCTGAGATAGTTCGGATTTGGGAGCA
>CM042150.1:36652453-36665973 GCA_023376005.1 Doryteuthis pealeii | reverse complement strand
AGGTTTCAGTTCAAAGTTCATTGATGGCTCTCAATTACGACCAGAAGTTTCCCCGATAACAAGAAGGTTCCCGAGTTCGAAAAGAAGGTTCCCGAGTTCAAGAAGGATCCCGAGTCCGACAACAAATACCTGAAGAATGCTAGAGGGCACATCTGCTGAAACGTTGTACAGATAAGAATAAAGATGAGGACAATAGTCCAAATAATCCAAATAATACTGAATAATGTGTTCGATCCAAATCTAAGTTACATTTTGGGGGTGCCTCGTGTCGCGTAGTACAGTTAGTGAACTAGACTAGCAGAACATTACAGGCGAGTTTGATTCTTAATGGATGCTCATTACTATTAGCCTTTTACCAAACTTCTATCGACTGTCTGCTCCTTCGTATCGGGTTGGTCATCTTTCTCTGTCCGGAGTTTGTGTCACTGTCTTCCATCTTCTGTTATTATGGTCAAGTCACACTGAAAGCACCAGTTCCCGATAGATCACCGAAGTTAAGCAGCAAGGATCTTGTTTATTACTTAATTGGGTGACCACTTAAGCAACAGCAGATACCGTAAGAAACCTGAGTCCTTTGTTTATCAAAATGACTTGACACGGCATTAAATTACCCGAAAAAAATCTCAACTATCTATCTATCTCAGTTTGTACATATCCATCTATGTGAAGAAAAGGAAGTGAATCCGACGGTATGTAGTATATTAAGAAAATTGAAAAAACACAGGTTTAAATAACTTGAGTGGTGAGTTTATTGGCCGACGCTGCAGTGTTTCGATCTATTAATTAGATCATCTTCAGGGCATTTTGTTGGTATATGGAAGGTGATAAAAAAATTTTTCACAGAATAACGAGAAAAGCAATTGATAGTCCTTGTTTATCAGTCTGTTCAAAATTTGAAGTCTGAAGAAAGGACGCTGAAAAAAGTGGACGGTTTGAAATAGGACGTCAAATATTCTCTTTTACTGTGTGAGTATGAGAGAGTGTAAGTGTGTGTATCGAAAAAAGGCATTATGCATTTTTAGGTATTTTGTGTGTGTGGTTGCGCGTGTGTGTATAAACCTTTGCGACAAATGACATCGAAATAAACCTCAAGGTGTGTGTGTGTGTGTGTGTGCGAGCGTGATTTTTCATTTAAAAAAATGTTTGTTTCAAGTGGCGAGAAAATATTTTTTAACTTTTGAGTTGCTGTGTGCGTTTGTGAATATCCATCTATATATCTATCTTTCTATCTCACGAAAGTTAAGCAGCGATGAGCATGTTCAATATCTAACTGGCTAATTACTTAGCAACAGTGTAAGCAACGTGAGTCCTTTGTTGATCAAAATGACTCGATTCGGCATTAAATCACCCGGAAAGGGTTGATATGCCGTAAAACAAAACTACCAACCAAATCTAAGTCATGCTTGTTTGTTTTTTTATTTTTTTTAATTTTTTTAATTTTTAATTTTTTATTTGTTTTAGTTTACAGTAGTTTCCCGCCAGATCACTGGTTAAAAAACGATGATTCTTTTTAATCCTTTGATAGGTGATCCCTTAACAAATGCTGTAACCCGCCCTGTCGGCTGAGACAGTAAAATACATCTCTGCAGAGGGGTAAAATCCGCCCCTCCCCCATTGGGTCCGTCTGCTTGTCGTGAGTGGAGACCCGTGATGTTTAAGGATGGAACCCCAGTGGCTGAGCAGTCCATGATATATAAATGTCTACTTTGGCTCTTATTTAAACTAGACAGTCGAGGAGTCACCCTCAGATCAATCGGCTGGTTCCGTAAAGCCCTAGCGCCTACACGATTGTCCCAACCCTATTGTCTTTATAGCAACTCCAACCCTTTTTTATCATATATGTGCTAGAAGGCTGTGGATGAAGGTCATAGTGTCTTGGGTATGACGTTAAACTACATCTAATGCTGAAGTTCTAATTTTGGAGCTCTGGGGAATATAGAGTACACCTTCAACGCTATTACTCCCAGGTCCACTCTGACCCGGAGTGGGAGTACCTGTTTGGGTCTCATCTATTGTTTAAATAGAAAAAAATGAATTTTAAATAAAAGTCTAAAAAAATTGAGTTTTAAAAAGAACTTGAATACCAATCAGGCATGAATAAAACAAAATATCTTCGGCATAAAATAACCCGACAAGGGTTGACATGCCGTAAAATCCAACAAAAAAAACAAACAAAAAACCGTAAACAAGGGCTGTAAGTAATTTGGCATGTCTCTTGAACTTAGCGATGGAGTGTAACGTCTACAAATATGTAACGTCCGAATCTATTCTAACGATTGTGTTAATCTGAACAATAGCGAATATATGCCGAAGTCTTCTCCTACATTTCTCCAGTCACATCTTTTGGGGAGCTCTAGGCCCAGCCTCGTTCTGATATCCCTTCTTTATCAAAACAATTTGGTGCAATTCTCCGCAAATGGTGTTTATATCTGATTGGCTGTGGGGACCATCTCTCGCTTGAAACCGTTCGTAGTTACTACTCGGGAGAAGGGAGGAAAAAAAAGATGGCATAGCGATTGGATTTCTTAGATAAAATGAATAACTGCCAGCATTTTGGGGGGTTGGATAACTTTCACTGGCTGTTTCTTTCACCGAATCTGCAAGCTCCACTTATTGCTTTTAATATAGTCGTTGTCAGCTTCTAAGAAAATGCTTGCTTCTTGCCTCACAAAACACTGGATTATAATCAAATTGTTATTATCATTTAGAAAAGCTGTTAAATAAACCATCTTCATTTTTCTTTCTTTTCCTCTCCCTATTCCCCCCTCTCTCTCTTCTCTCTCTCTCTCTTCACACACACACAACACACCACACACACATACACGCACACACACACGCACACACACACCACTCATTACTTTTATATCTTCTCTTTCTATTCTAACTCATTCTCTTTTTTTTACTTTTCTCTTTCTTCATTAAGTTCGTTATTTTTCTGTCTGTCTGTCTGTCTGTCTGTCTGTCTGTCTGTTATTTTCTATAATTTTTGCTTTCTCTTTCTGTTTAACCTCTCCTCACCCCTCTCTTCCACTCTCTCCCCCTCTCCTCCTCTCTCCCCCTCTCTCTTCTCTTCTTTACTTTCTTCTCTTTCTATTCTATATAGTTTTTAATATTTCTCTTTCTTCATTAACCACATTATTTTGTCTGTCTGTCTATTTGCCTCTCTCTCTCTCTCTCTCTCTCTCTCTCTCTCTCTCTCTCTCTCTCTCTCTGTGTTTGTAAATATATATATATATATATATATATATATATATATATATATATCACACTCACTCTCTTTCTCTGTATTTTTTATAATTCCTTCCTTCTTTCTTTTTCTTTTTGCCCTTCCCGCTCCTTTCTTTCTTTCTCTGTCTCTCTCCCCTCCCTCTGTCTCTGTCTGTCTGTCTGTCTGTCTCGTCTCTGTCTCTCTCTCTCACGCTCTCTCTCTCTCTCTCTTTCGTTATTTTCTATTTGTTTCTTCTCTGTCTATTCTAAGATTTTTATACTTTCTCTATTTATATTTACATCATTAATTCACTGTCTGTCTGTCTGTCTGTCTGTCTTCTCTCTCTCTTAAATTTCTCTTTATATCACTTTATCTCTCTCTTGCCCTCCTTATCTTAATTCTGTAGTCGTTTCGCATCAATCCCTCTCCTCCCCCTCCCTCCCCCTCCCCCTTTCTCTCTCTCTCTCTAACTCTCCCCTCCCCCGTCTCTCTCTCTCTCTCTCTCTCTCTCTTTCTATCTCTCTCTCTATAAATTTCTCTTATATCACTATCTCTCCTTTGCCTTCCTTATCTTAATTCTGTAGTCGTTTCGCATCAGATCCCTCTCCTCCCCCTCTCCTCCCCGTCCCCCCTTCTCTCTCTCTCTCTAACCCTTCTCCCCCTCCCCCGTTCTCTCTCTCTCTCTCTCTCTAAATTTCTCTTTATATCACTTATATCTCTCTTCCCCTCATTATCTTAATTCTCTAGTCGTTTCACATCAGATCCCTCTCCTCCCCCTTTCTCTCTCTCTCTTTCTCTCTCTCTCTCTCTCTCTCTCTCTCTCTCTCTCTAAATTTTCTCTTTATATCTTTTACTCTCTCTTTCCCCTCCTTATCTTAATTTTGTAATCGTTTCACATTCAGAACCCTCTCCTCCCCTTCTCTCTCTCTCCCCTCTCTCTCTCTCTCTCTCTCTCTCTCCCTCTCTATCTCCTCTCTTCTTGTATCCAGGTGAAGATACTTGCTCCACTTTTCCTTATCACATCCTAAACCCTCAAGTATTCTCCTTTTATCAGAATTATGAAAGCAAGTACCGCTCCAAGATCGAACTATCAAAACAGTTCAATATTTCGGTTATCAGCAAAACATAGGAAGGGTTTTATAGTATACAAAGCTTTAATATATATTAGATATATTAAATATATAAATATATATATATATAAGGACTCTGTGTCAAAAGTTTCGAGATCTTATGTACTTTGACACACCGTGCATTCTGAAAAAAAAAGTTTATATTGAACTTTTTTTCCTTGCCATTTTTAAAGCTGTATTATACCAAGATAGAAATGAAGAATGAATGGGAACGTTTTTTTTCAGAATACAACGTGTGTCAAAATTTACAATAAATATCATACTTTTGACCACACTTATATATAATATATATTATATAATAATATATATATATAGAGAAGAAGAGAGAGAGAGAGGGGGGGAGGGAGAGAGACAATAGGGTCGCCTCACAAACCCCAACCGACGCTAGAGAAACGATGAACCCGAACACAATTGGAAAGAGAGGGTTGACGGGGAAGAGAAAGAGGGCAGAAGGACTTACCGTCCACGATCCCCACTGGCGCGGGCGTTTAACAACGGGGATGTCGGGACTGAAGAGCGGGGGAGAGGAGAAGGAGCTATGAGCTCCAAACTGACATAATAGAATGATTTAGAATTAAATACAGAGCATATTTACCTTTTGAAAAAGAAAAACTCAACTAACCGTCCACGTCTGAAATATTTATATTTCGACCAAAACTTAAAGGCCTTTTAAAATTTAAAAAATCCTTTAAAACTCCTAGGAGTTCAGTCCTTATCAACCCAGAAAATCACAACGAATAAAATGAAAAATCCATTCAACAAGAAAATTCACCAGGAATTCAATCAAAATGTATAGGTCAACAGGCAAAATATAAATTTAGCATATTTCCAATTCTTTAAATTTTCTAAAAGCCTTTAAGTTTTGTCAAATATTATTTCAGAATGACGTTTATTGAGTTTTTCTTCTTTCAGGCACGATTGGAAGGATATCTGTCTATGAACTTGCCACTTTCAAGTCAAACACTTCACCACTCAGTTGAGTAGATAAATTTAATGGCCATGCAAGACTTATGAAAATCTTTACTTCTCTGAAGATGTTGGGGAAGAAACAATAAACATTCAACAAACTAGTTTTTTTTTCCAAGAAGACAAAACTCACCTTTTACTTGTATGCTAGTCATGTGAAGTACAAAAATAGTATATATATCAGAGGCAATCTGCTTTAGTCTCGCTAAAACCCAGAATGGGTTAAAGAACTTGGAAGTGGGTTATTTCAAATTCTAATAATATATACGAAGTTGAAAAATGCTAATTTTGACTATCTCACTCCTTTTTAAGACTACTCATTAGGGTTACCGCATGACATACTCCTATTCCCAAAGTTTATTCAATTCAGACCCACTGCGAAGTGGATAACACACATAAAGACATACTTTAAAACGCTGATAACGTCGGTGTCTTAATTTAAAACTACGTGACGTAATCTTTCCCGAAAATTCTTGGAAACTAATTTTAATGAATGGAAAATTTATTTTACGTCGGCGTCCCCATGTATACTACGTGATGTGTGTTTTTTTTAAATCAATGGAAAAAATACCTTATTTAATTGAGTATAAAATATATGGATCAACATAAGGTATCTTGTGGTCTTTAAGTACTAGTTTAACTAGGTGAGAGGAAAAGTTATAATATCCGGGTCTTTGTTTCATTGTATTAGAAGTCGAAATTATGCCAGATTCCACAGTTTTTCTTAGATTTTTGTTGTGTATCCTAACTAACATTTTGGATTCTTAAAATTAAAGAGGTGGTTGGTTTCCAAAATGTGTTTAGTTAATGCATTATTCCATTGCCCGTTTTCTTATGTCTCTTTTGTACTCGTAGATTCGTTTGTTGATATTTCTATATGTCTCACCTATATACTGTTTTTTTTAACCTAAACATGGATGGTGTATACTCCAGTATCAGACCTTGTGTAAGTACGGTTGTTTTTATTGTTGATAATATTTTTGATTGTTTTTTAGGACTTTGTAAGAGTTTTGATTCCTAAGTTATTGAGTTGGCTTTTTTTTCAATAATGGTTGTGGCCGAATTATTGCTAGATAATATATCTTTTTAATTGGTTATTAATGGAAGTATTGCTTATAGAATTTGTGGGAAGGTGTTTTCTGCATCAAAAAAATTGAAATGAAGAATTGAAATACATAGATAAATCTTTCACACAATTACAATATCCAAAAACAATTCATACAACGTGCCAAGATGAAAGCCATCAAAATTCACAACCGAAAACACCTTCCCAAAAATTAGGAAAAAAATTTCGTGAACCAGTCCTGGAACTTTTTTGCTGACATTTCTCGTATATTTAAAAAGATGAAATAAAAGAGTAAAAAAGAGGAAGTCATGGAAAAAAAGAAGAGAGAAAAAAAAAGAGAACGATTAATATAGAGAGTCAGCCATGATTAAAAAAAAAGCGAAGTCACATGATCAATAAGTATTGAGTAAGTGTTAGTAGCGTCACTGTTAGTTATTGTGAAGCAGCTGTTCCAACTGGTCCGAGATTGATCTCTTCTCAAATTGAAAAGCATCACTTCATACAAATGCTTCATCTTCGTCATTAGTTCGGAAGGGGAATCTTCATTTTCCCGATTTCATTTATCTTTCTTCCATCAATGATTTTTTCTCGTGTTGGTTTTGATCTTTTTTAAATACCTTTCTCATTCTCTCTCTCTCTCTCTCTCTCTCTCTCTCTCTCTCTCTCTCTCTCCTCTCTCTCTCTCTCTCTCTCTATCTCTCTATCTCTCTCTCTCTCTCTCTCTCTCTCTCCTCTCTTGTATCCTCTCTCTCTTTTTCATTAGCCTCTACTCTTATTTTTATTGCAACCTCTATTATTGCAACCTCTGTTTGTCTGCACTCTCTCTCTCTCTCTCGCCCCCACTATCGCACCCTCTCTCTCTCTCTCTCTCTCTCTCTCTCTCTCTCTCTCCTCTCCCTCTCTCTCTTATATCCTCTCTCTCTCTCTCTTTTTCATTAGCCTCTACTCTTATTTATTGCAACCTCTATTATTGCAACCTCTGTTTGTCTGCACCTCTCTCTCCCCCCCCACTATCGCACCTCTATCTCTTCTCACTCTCTCTCTCTTCTCTCTCTCTCTCTCTCTCTCTCTCCTCATCTTTCTCTTAAACCCCCTCTTTTCATTAGCCTTTCTTTCATTTCCTTTACTCTTATTTATTGCAACCTCTATCTCTATCTTTGCCTACACTCTCTTTTCTCTCCTACACAATCTCACTCCCTCTTCCTCTCCATCTCCCTCCCCCCCTCTCTCTCTCTCTCTCTCTCTCTCTCTCTCTCTCTCTCTCTCTCAATCTATCTACCTACCGATTCTACCTATCTATCTATCCGTATGTCTGTCGGTTTCTCTCTTTTTTCTTCAAATCTTTTTTATTTATTTCTTCTTCTACTAAATTATAAAACAGTGTGTCAAAAAAGTATCGAGATATTTTGACATGTTGACACACCTTGTGTTCTAAAAAGAAAAGTTCAATTCATTGATTTTTTTCAGAATAAAAGGTGTATCAAAAAACTACCAAGCTGTATTTACTAAGATAGAAATGAAGAATGAATTAAATCTTTTCCAATATACAAGGTGTGTCGAAAAGTACAAAAAATCTGGATACTGTTTTGACACACCTTGTATCTCTTCATTGTCTGTACTCTCTCTCCCCCAATCTTTCTCCTCCCTCTCACTCTCTGTCTCTGTCTAAGTCTCTCTCCTCTCTCTCTCCCCTCTCTCTCTCTCTCTCTCTCTCTCTCTCTATTTATCTATTTGTTTTTCTTTATTTATTTCTTCTCATTTTTTCCTTTTTTTTTACTTCTTCTGTTCCTATTATACCTTATCTCTTTCTTCAGCCGCGATTTCTCCCCCCTCTCCCTCTCCTCTCTCTCTCTCTCTCTCTCCTCTTCCTCTCTCTCTCTCTCTCACACACACACACATTTTTTCTTTAACTCTTTTTTTCTTTTTATCTTCTATTTCATGGGATTTTTTCCGTTCCTTTTTCTCCTCATTCTATTTCTCTTAAACCTTCTCGTTTTCTTGATTAGCCTCTCTACCTAAATGTATATCTATCTCAATTTGTCAATATTTATCAATCCATGTATTTATCACTTTTCTCATCCTATCTCAATATATTTCTAAATCCTTTTCCCTTCTCACTATCGTCCCTTCTTCTTCTTCTTCTTCTTCTTCTTCTTCTTCTCTCTTCTTCTTCTCTTCTTTTTGATCCTCTTCTAACTCCTCTCCTCCTCCTCCTCCTTCTTATTCTTCTTTTATCCTTTCTTCTCTTCTTCTTTTTGATCCTCTTCTTCTAACTCCTCCTCCTCCTCCTCCTTCTTTCTCTCTTCTTTTTTATCCTCTTCTTCTTCTTTCTCTTCTTCTTTTTTGATCCTCTTCTTCTTCTACTTCTTCTTCTCTTCTTTTCTTCTTCCTTCTTCTTCTTCTTCTTCTTTTTTTTATCCTATTCTTCTTCTTCTTCTTCTTTTTTCTTCTTCTTCTTCTTCTTTTTTCCTCTTCTTCTACTATTCGATTCGTCTCTTCTTCTTCTTCTTCTTCTTCTTCTTTCTTTTGATCCTTCTTCTTCTAACTCCTCCTCCTCCTCCTCCTTCTTTTTCTTCTTCTATTTGATCCTTTCATCTTCTTCTTCTATTGATCTCTTTTCTAACTCCTCCCCTCCTCCTCCTCCTCTTCTTCTTCTCTCATCTTCTTCTTTCTATTTTGAATCCTCTTTTCTAACTCTCTCACCTCCTCTCCTCCTTCTTTTCTTTTCTTTTTATCCTCTTCATCTTCTTCTTCTATTTGATCCTCTTTCTTCTATAATCTTCTTCTCTACCTCCTCCTCCTCCTCCTCCTTCTTCTTCTTTTTCTTTTTGATCCTCCTTCATCTTCTTCTTCTATTTATCCTCTTCTTCTAACTCCTCCTCTCCTCCTCCTCCTCCTTCTTTTTCTTTTTCTTTTTGATCCTCTCATCTTCTTCTTCTATTTGATTCTTCTTCTAACTTCCTCCTCCTCCTCTCTTCTTTTTCTTCTTCTTTTTGATCCTCTTCATCTTCTCTTCTATTTGATCCTTCTTCTTCTAACTCCTCCTCCTCCTCCTCCTTCTTCTTTTTTTCTTTTTACTCTTCATCTTCTCATCTATTTGATCCTCTTCTTCTAACTCCTCCTCCTCCTCCTCCCCTTCTTTCTTCTTTTTCTTTTTGATCCTCTTCATCTTCTTCTTCATTTGATCCTCTTCTTCTAACTCCTCTCCTCCTCCTCCTCCTTCTTTTTCTTTTCTTTTTGATCCTCTTCATCTTCTTCTTCTATTTTGAAGCCTCTTCTTCTAACTCCTCCTCCTCCTCCTCCCTACTCATCTTCTTTTTCTTTTTATCTCATCTTTTCTCTATTTGATCCTCTTCTTCTAACTCCTCCTTCCTCTCCTCCTTCTTCTTCTTTTTTTTTATCCTCTTCATCTTCTTCTTCTATTGATCCTCTTCTTCTAACTCCTCCTCCTCTTTCTTCTTCTTTCTTCTTCTTCTTCTTTTTGATTTTCTTCATTCTTCGTCTTCGTCTTCTCCGTCTTCTTGTTCTTCTTGTTCTTGTTTCCTTCTTGTTTCTCTTGAGACCTTTTCTCTCTTTTTTTTTAAGTTCCCTTTTTTTCCTTCTCTTTCAAACTCATTTATAATTTCCTTGTAATCATTATTGGTGGTTTCTGTCTATCAGTCTCTCACACACCACATACACAGTATCTCCTCTCTCTCCTCTCTCTCTCTTCTCTCTCTCTCTCTCTCTTATCTATTCTATCTATCTATCTATCTATCTCTATCTATCTCTTTCTTATTCTTCTCTTTTTTTACTCCGTTGCTCGTCTCTCTCTCCCTCTCTCTCCTCTCCCGTCTCCCTCTTCTCTCTTCTTCTCTCTCTCTCTCTCTCTCTCTCCTCTCTCTCTCTCACTATCTCTCTGTTATTTTTGTTGTGCTTCTTTCCGATTTTTCTTTCCGTGTTACCCCCCCCCCATTTCTCTCTTTCATTTTCTCCAACTTAATCATTATCTATCTGTCTAGCTTACCTACCTTATCGTTTTTATTTATTTTGTAGTCCGTTAATCATCATATCACCCCCTCTCTCTCTCTCTCTCTCTCTCTCTCTCTCTCTTCTCTCTCCTCTCCTCTCTCTCTCCTCTTCTAGTTTTCTCTCTTCTTTTTACTCCGTCTTGCTCTCTCTCTGTCTCTATCCCTCTCTCTCTCCATCTCCCTCTCTCTCTCTTTCTCTTTCTCTCTCTCCCCCCCCTCTCTCTCTCTCTCTCTCTCTTCTCTCTCTCTCTCTCTCTTGGTTTTGTGTGCTTCGATTTCTCTCTATCTATCTATCTATCTATCTCTTTCTCTCTCTCACTCACTCACACATACACTCTTTCCTTCTCTCTCTCTCTCTTTCTCTCTCTCACTCACTCACTCATACATACACTCTTTCTCCTCTCTCTCTTTCTCTTTCTCTCTCTCTTTTTTCTATCAATTTCTCTATCTATCTATCTATATCTCTCTCTATCTATCTATCTATCTCTCTATATATCTATCTATCTATCTATCTCTTTCTCTCTCTCACTCACTACTCACTCACACATACACACACACACACTCCTCTCTCTCTCTCTTCTCTCTTCTCTCTCTCTCTCTCTCTCTCTCTCTCTCTCCATTTCTCTATCTATGTATCTATCTCGTGAATCCTTCCCAACTCTTTCAAACTCTTTTCGTTTGATTATCTTCCTTCGTTATCAATAATAAGCTACCTACATTCTCGTATCTTCATTTAAAGATAATTTTTTTTTCTTTTTCTTTTTCTTTTCCTTTACTTTTTTTCTCCTATAGATGCGAAACAGGCAAGGTAAGTATTTTCACCTGAGCCATCTGGATGATGTGAGCGACATTGCATTTTTTTCTCGCGTTTTTCCTCACCGATACGGATATACAGTACTAAAAAAGCGACCCCCATTTTCTTATGTCACACTTTGGGTGTTGTCTTTTAATTAACACGCTGTCTCCACTCGCTTACGATAAGACTCTAAGGTTAGCAAGTTGCTTCCTTTTTATCAGATGAGGTGTGTGTGGGGGGGGGAGAAACCGATTTGCCAAGGACTCATTTCGCGGGAAAATCGAGTAACGACTCGTGACGGAGGCAAACGGCAAAGTGTGGGAGCTGTAAGAAATGCACAGATAAGCAATGAATAAATAAATGGTAAACAACATAGGTATTTACAAACAACAACAAACAACAAGAACAACAGCAGCAGCAGCATCATCATCAACAACAACAACACAACTAAGAGTCCGATTCTTGAGTACGTAAGAAATAAAAGGTGTTGATTGGTTAAAAAAAACAAAAACCCCAAAAAGATTGAAGATAAAATTGATTGCGTAATGAAGGTAGAGCATCAAACTGAGATACGAGAGATGGAAGAAAAAGGTAAAAAAAAAGATTAAAAGGAATTAACGATAAATCCTGCAAAGGAAGATCGTGTGCCGTCAAGAAAAGTGGGCACCTGCTGTAGAGTGGTGTTTTTGGTTTCTTTTTTTTAATGGCATATCAACCTTCGTAGGTTATCTAAGACCAAAGCCATCCTTATAGAAGAACTAGTTATAGGCTTGGTTTGTATTGGTTAGAGTCGTAGGAAATGGATTCGTCGACCCGCGTTCAAATCCTGGACGAAGCTACAGTTCATATAGCTCTAATACATTGAGAAAGGTATAAATCCAACTACTCTCTCCCCATCTATGAGTAAATAGTGGGCGCGGACTGAGCTTTTTAAACTTGATTAGGCAACCAGTCTAGGAGAAGGAAAATTCTGAATTCAAACCTGTTAAACTCCGCTTGGGGTGGTCACTGCTAGAATAGGCTCAGTCCTAATTAGTAATCTATTTCACTAATAAAAGTAGTGGTACTATTTATCCCAATAGCTGGTTGATCTATTTTGTTTAAGGAATTTTTATGAAGCCAGAATTTTCAGCTATTAAATAGTTTTGCACATGATCTGTTATTAGTTTATTTACTGCTAAATTTTTAAAAAAAAACAAGGTGTACATCCCCTAAGTGTGCTAATGCCATGATTTTTCCAAGGAAAGTATTCAAGTACAAGGGAAATTGAACTAATAATCATTTTCATCATTGTTGGCCGAATATGTTAATGAGTCTCACCAACCCGGTCGTTTTCGATAATATTCTATGTTGGGACATTTTTTTTCAAACAGTTAATCTTATGGTTTGGTTTGGTTTGGTTTGGTTTCTTTACTTAATGGCATATCAACTTTTGTGAGTTATCTACTGCCAAAGCTATCCTGTAGAAGATCAGTAGTGGTACTATATAACCCATTGTTGGGAGGAATCTAGTTTGTTTAAGGAATATTCAGCGATCAAATAGATAATATTTTGCACATGATCTGTTATTAGTTTATTTACTGCTAAATAAAAAACAACCTAAGTGAACATCCTCCAAGTGTGCTAATTCCATAATTTTTTCCAATGACAGTCTCCATGTATAAGGGACATTCAACTATCAAATCAATTATTTTCAATATTGTTGGCTGGAATATGTTAACGAGTCTCACCAACACACTTGTTTGGATAATATTCTATGCTGGGACTTTCGAACCGGATTAATTCATGGTTTGGCTTATTTTTTGTTGTTGTTGTTTTGTTTTTTTTTGTTGTTGTTTTTGTTGTTTTGTTTAATGGCATATCAACCTTCGTGGGTTATTTAATGTTAAAGTCATCCTTCTAGAAGAACAGTAGTAGTACTATTTAACCTGTTGCTAGAATTTGTGGTTTTGGTTTGGTTTGGTTTGGTTTCTTTGTTCAATGGCATATCAACCTTCGATGGTTATTTAAGCCAAAGACATCCTTGTAGGTAAACCGTAGGGGTACTATTTAGCTTATAGCTGAGACAAGGATGGGTCCATACCTTTACCAATGGTATTAGTCTGAAAGTGATCGTAATAGCATAACTGGAGTTCGAAATCGCTTGTAAGTCAAGCATGTTAGTCATTACGCCATTGGAACTGAATCCGGTGAGGTTTGATTCTAATTGTTAGTAATTTGGTTCTCACTGGGTGCCCCATACTTCTGACTTTGTATCAAACTAGACTCAGATTAGTAAATTTCAACTCTTGAGATTTGTTCTGTTTGCCTCACGTGGTGAGGTTTGATTTTACTTGCTAGTGAG
>CM042150.1:36637453-36647453 GCA_023376005.1 Doryteuthis pealeii | reverse complement strand
ATATATATATATATATATATATATATATATATATATATATATATATATATGTAGCCAATCTAAAAAAAGCCATACCAACCTTCCCAATCACTTCAATCACCATCCCTACCTCTTCCACCCAATGCCAAAGATTTGTAAAGTAATTAACACGTTCAACCGTATAAAAATGAAGAAAAAATATAATTTATACTTTTTTTATTATCATTGTTTTCTGTTATTGATTCAATTCTCTGCAGGTTTCCCTTCCTAATGAAAGCGTTCGTTGTTGTTCATCATCGATTGGCCCATGTGTTCATCTTGGAAGATTTTACCAAAAGCAAAAAACTAGAATAAATAAATAAACAAAAAAAAAAAATAAAAATAAAAAATAAAAAATAAAAAAAATACAAATAAAAATAAAAATAAAGAAATAGAAATTAAAAAATAAGAATAAATAAAAAAAAAGAAATAAAAGAAATAAATAAAAAGATAAAAGAATAAATTCTTTCAAATATCTCTTCATTTGTTTCTGGATAAGAAAAGCAACAATTCCCAACGGGTCAACCTACCCCGGCTAAGTTGGGGGGAGGGGAAGGAATGATTTGACGTGGGGTGGCATTACGTGTGAGGTACGAGAAATAAAAATCGTAGAATCTGAGCCTCGATTTGATAAAAAATACAAGGCCTGGCCAAAAGTGGCTAAAGTGCAGAATCGCAACATCGTAGAAAGCACGTTCGAACTCCAGGCGCACTATTATAGCCTTGTGTTAATCAATTGAAACAACCGCTTTAGTTTCCTTTCACCATACGGTCAGTTTTAGACCCACTGGAGAGACAGGGAGTAATTGATTTCTATTTTTTCTTCAGATTAGCTTATTTGAAGTGGTGTGCAGTAATATGAATCTATTTTCGAGGCGTATGATTAAATTAATTGAAGCAACCACTTTATTTTACTTTCTTTCACCATATGGTCAATTTTAGACCCACAGCAGTGACAGGGTGTAATCGATTTCTATTTTTCCTCAGATTAGGTCATTTGCAGTGGTGTGCTATAATATGAATTACTTTCGTGATTAAATTTGTTTTAAAATATTGCGTCAATTGAGATTGCATCTGATTTTTATCATGCCTCGACACTATTGTCTCAACAGTCAATTAGTTGTCCTGTGGCCATTGTTTGCGATGGACGTTACTCCAAGGTAGTGTATGATAATTATAACTCTACATGAATACACTGGCAAGCCTTACAGAGAGATTACTGATAAGTAATAACGGATTTATTCGTTTTGTTTCAATTAATTTGGACAAGGGAGTAAGCTTACTTTCGAACAAATACCATTGTGGAGGTGCGCGATGTAATGGTTATTGTCGACGGAAACGGAATCGGAGAGCCGAGTTCAAATCCTCGGTGAGACTGTTTGCTGGTTGGGTTATTTTTACGGCATATTAACTCTTTTCGGGTCATTTAATGCTGAATCAACTTATTTTGATATTCGGTTTCTTACAGTACCATGCCGTTGTTTAAATGGTCACCCATATAAATATTGAACAGGCTCATCGCTGTTTAACTTGGGTGATCTAACAGGAACGGGTGCATGTTCCTTAGTGTTGGGTAGAATTCTTTGGTTGTTCCTCGGTGTTCCTTAGTGTTCGATAAAATCCTTTGGTTGTTCCTCGATTTTCTTAGTGTTGGATAGAATCCTTTGGTTGAGCAGAGTCCTTGATTACAGATCCGTTCGTCCGTGTCGAATACGTGCAAATGAACAGGTTTCAAGATCGGCGATTGAATAGTTAACTAACCCCGTATTCGAGCTGTTGATTGGCTGGCCTTAATCCACGCACCCATGCACAGTCTATGGTTTAAATGGTGGACCTCAGCACACCTCATATATAAAAATATTCCAACAACACAAGGTCACAAGTGTGGGCATTCTGCGAGTATTGAAATCGCTATACAGTAGTAATGGATCTGCGAGACTAGCATGCTAACTATTACACCACGATGGGATGCCCTTATTTACTAAGCTTAGCTTATGTGTAGCACAATTCCACAAGTATGGGGTACCCAATGAGAATCGAACTCACTGTCAATGGCTTACTAATCCAACTTGATAAACATGACACTACGTGAGGTGTCCTATCCTTGGTAAACTACGAATATTGGGTTAATTTGATTTGATTTTGTTCTTGTTTTACGGCATATCAACCGCAATGGGTCATTTAATGCCAACTACGTTTTTGAAATGAATTAGTGATAATGTTTAATTTTCTAAAGATTTTTTTTTTTTACATATTTTTTGTGAATGGAACTTTTAGATGATTCTTTTTAACATATATTTTTGTGTTTTCATTTTTTTTGGAAGATTTTTAGATTTTGTTGTAGATGTGTGCCTCTTTTATGTATCTGAGTAGTTTTTCTGGGTTTATTTGGTAGAATATCTGTTTTAGATTTGTTGTTTGGTAGTATTTTTCTTATTTGTTTTAGGTTGCTACATTCTGTTAAATGTGTTTGATTGTGTAGGGTTTTTGGCATGGTATGCAATATGGGGCTGAATATTGGGTTAAATAGTAACACTACTGTTCTTCTACAAGGATGGTTTTTTGGATAACCCACGAAAGTCGATATGCCATTAAATGAAGAAACCAAACCATAAGATCAAACAATTAAAAAAAAAATCCCCAACATAGAATGTTATCCAAATGACCGGGTTGGTGAGGCTCGTTAATATATTTCAATCAACAATCATGAAAATAATTGTTTTCATACCTCGACGAGTTAAATGTCCCTTGTACTTGAATATTACCTTTGGAACACACTTAGAGGATGTTTACCTAGTTTTTTTATTTAACAGTAACAAAGGTCCCAGTCTAAGATAATGCAGTTTCTTGATTCATCCCTGAATATCACTTTCATCCAATTGACAACACACCAAATTGTTTCTCTTTAACCCACTTTAACCTTATATTCTTCTGTTTTTGTGTTAGTGATGCTTTTTGTTTCGCTTTTTCTCTTTGCAAATCCTAATTCATTAACAACCGATTTGTTACTGTTGTTACAAATTCCTGTTTCGAATCATTTGGTTTTTTTAATTTATGTTGTGGGGTTTTAAGGGGTCAAATAAGAACAAAACGACGGGTAACAAATGTAGGAAAATGTATTAACAAAAGAGTAGACAATTACAGTACAGCGAAGTGGGAAATACGTCCGACAATAGAGTTATGAGCTGATTCGCATTGGCTTACTTTCCAAGGCATAATTGTCCCTGTTACTTATAGTAACCGTCGGCGCATTCCATATATCCTATAACAATTTATTTAATTGTATATTTTCTATTTTCACCGTATATTGTATAGTTTTCTATACTTGCCGTATTTGACGGCATATAGGACGCACTTTTTCCAAAATTTTGGCTCAAAAAATTGCCCTGCGTCTTATACATCGTAGGTGAAGTTTGAGACCTCCCATAGGCCTAGGCTAATCTTCTCTATGATGCTCACTAACCAACTTACGCTCAGTACTTTTACCTACCCTAAACTTCGTGTATCCTTATTGTATTGCTATGTTTCTCTTTGTGTAATGCACAGCTAGACTGTTTTCAACAATATTTTCTTAGATACACTAAAATATTTTTTCCTGAATCTGACCTGCTGAAATGGGCGTGCGTCTTATATGCCCGTGCGTCTTATATGCCGTCAAATAAGGTACGTTTTATTGTCTTCTGTAGTCTACCAGGAAGTTTTTATTTTTTTTAAACATCTCATTTCTTTTATATTTGAACCAAATTTTAAATACAGTTGACTTGAAACAACCAACGCCTTTCGCCTCACTTCACTTGAATATGTTTAACGATCATTTTCATTATTTCAATTAACAGTTCTTTTCCTGTAGCCACGTTTTCTTTCAATTAGGTATGCTTTCTACTTAACTAAACTATGTTTAATAAATGGCATTTTTTCTGGGTCCCAACTAAAAGAAATATACAACACTGACCGTTTGGGGAAAATTTTGAAAATCTATCCCCACCCCTCCCAAACTGAAACTAAATTGGGTTGATCCGTGTGTGTGTGTTGTGTGTGTGTGTGTGTGTGTATGTGTGTGTGTGTGTGTGTGTGTGTGTGTGTGCTCTGTAATCACTTAATAATGGCATTTTTTCTGGGACCAACTAAAAAAAATATAAAACACTGACCATTTGGGAAAATTTTGATAATCTATACCCCTTCGATCAAACTGAAACTAAATTTGATTGATCTGTGTGTGTATACGTGTGTGTGTGTGTGTGTGTGTGTGTGTGTATACGTGTGTGTGTGTGTGTGTGTGTTTGTGTGTGTGTTAGTACGTGTGCTCTGTCATGACATATTAACCTAAAAAGTACAGCACTCTACTTTGAACCTTACTTAGGCTAGACGGGTGGTCACGTCAAGCCCTAGCACCTATATGATTGTCCCGATCCTATAGCTCTTATGGCAACCCCCTACTCTTTTTATCATATATATGATAGAAGGCGGTAGCTGAGGGTGTACATTTCCCGGGTATGACGTTAACTCCATCTAATGGTGAAGTTCCAGTTCTGGAGGTCTGGGGGAATTGTGGAACTCTGACCCGGATTGGTAGTATCTATTAGGGTCCCTTCTATGGATTAAAAGACAAAAATGTACTTATAAAAAATTGAGTACCTATCAAGAATTAATTTATTTCAAAACTTTGTCGGCACTAAATGGCCCGCCGAGGTTGATATGCCGTCAAACAAACAAACAAATAAAAAACAACCCTTTTTATCATGTATGTGCTAGAAGGCGATGGCTGAGGGTTTTATTGTCCTGGGTATGACGTTAAACTCTATCTAATGATGAGGTTCCAGTTCTGGAGCTCTAGGGAATGTGGAGTACCTCTTCATCACCACTACTCCCTGGTACACTGACCAGAGTGGAAGTACCTATTAGGGTCCCATTTATGGGTTAAATAGAAAAAAACGAGAGTTAGAAAAATGTTTTTAGAAAAGCAAATTATGTTTTTAATAAAAATTGAATACCCATCAAGAATGATTTTGGTTTGCTTTGTTTTGTTTTACGGCATATCAAACTCAGTGGGTCATTTAATGCCGATAAAGTTTTGAAAAAATTCATTTTTAATGGATACTTATTTTTTTATAAACACGTTTTTCTATTTAATCCATAGATGGGACCCTAACAGGTTCTATCACTCCGGGCCAGAGTTGACCTGGGAGCAATGGTGATGAAGGGTGCTCCACATTCCCAAACCTCCAGAACTGGAACCTCACTATCAGATAGAGTTTAACGCCATTCCAGGACATGTAGACCCTCAGCTACTACCTTCTAGCACCTATATGTTAAAAAGGGTTGAGAATTGTCATAAGAGCAATAGAGTTGGGGCAATCATATAGGTGCTATGGCTTGACGTGACCAGCCGATTGATCGGAGGGCGCCTCTCAGATCGCCCGTCTAGCCCAAGAAAGGGCCAAAGTATTTTTTTCGAGTCATGAACTGCTCCCCCATCAAGAATGAATAAAACAAAAACATATTTGGCGTAAAATGACCCAATGGGTTGACATGCCGTAAAACCCAACAAAACCAACCAACCAACATTAAAAAGCACAGTCCATAGAAATCAAGATATTCTAGAACACTAATTGTTTTTTGTTGTTGTTGATTTTTTAATCTTCGAAATATTTAAGAAAACAAAACCCTTTCAAATATTTAAGAAACGGTGGAAAAATCATTTAAATTATTAATAACAAAAAGGGTTTAGAACCAATTTGCTGTCTAAATTTTTATGATTATTAATCAAATTCTATGGGAGAGCATCTGAGACATTTTTTAAAAAAACATCGACGTTATCAGTTATGGTAGCAAATGAACGTAATATTAAAACAAAAAGACTATTAAAGCCCTTTTTGCACTAAGTGAATTATCATAAATGATTATAAATTGATGATTGATATAAATTATTTTAAACGGATTACTATAAAGCAGTGTTGAATAAAAGAGGTGAAGATGAATAACTGTGTTGTTGGATAACATCGAGAAAAGGAAAGATGTAAAGATAGGAATAAACAAATAAATAAACAAAAAATTAGGGGAGATGATTAAAAAATATTATCAGGGGTCCGGGTCGTCAAGGAGAGAGGTCTGTTGGCAAGAAACCGCAAGGAAGAATAAGAGGTGCGTAGTCATTTTTTTTTTTTTCTTAAAAGATCTGGGTCGAGAAATTCGCTACAAAATTTGAAAGATTTATAATGCGGGCATTTTTATTAAAAAAATTAAAAAAACAATAATAACAACAACAACAACAACGAAATTTAAATAAACTACGTGAGAAAAACAAACAAGAGAATTTTTTTTATTAAAATTCAAGGATTCTTTGCTTTTTTCTTCTTTTTTTCTTTTTTTTCTTTTTCTTTCTTTTTTTCTTTTTTTTTCTATTTCTTTCTCTCTTTTTTTTTTTTAAATTGATTGTGTTTTAATTAACGCAAACCGAAATTTAACATTTGTCAAGTCAAATGCATACATTAGACACATCGGGTTAGAAAGTTGGTTTTTGTTTTTTTTATCTATTGAACTAGACGATCCGTAAAACCGTTGGGTTCCGTTTGTAATAGAAGTCCTTGTCGACACTGATACATCTATTGTGAAAAGGGTGAAAATTTCTAATTAGCATTTCATAGTTATCTCATTTATATCGAAGAAATTAAAAAAATTGATTAAAAAAATTGACGTTCAGTGCGAATCCAGACCCCACTTAATTATCAATCGATAGGATCCATAAGAGATCTGAGTCCATTAGCGAGTGTAGACGTGAGAATAAGTACTTGTTGTGCCAATTAGATCCTGACCGAAAATAAAAGCGCGGGGTTTGTTAGTTAGAGGCGCGTGGTCTAATGGTTAGTCATAGGAAATGGACTCTTCGACCCGAGTTCAAATCCTGGATGAAGCTACAATCCACATAGCGCTAATATCCTTGGGAAATGTATGAATTCAACTAATCTCCATCAGCTATGGGTAAACAGTACAGCAGACTGGGTTCTTTAACCTTAGGCAACCAGTCTAAGAGAAGAAAAATTCTGAATTAAAACCTGTTAAACTCTGCTTCGTGTGGTCACTACTAGAATAAAAGTAAAGTCGTCGAGGTGGCCTAAAGTCGGTATCAGCCTATCAGCGAGGGAGTCTATCCCCTTTTCAATAGTGCTAGACCAAGGAGATCGTTTTTGTGTCTGAGGTGGAGCGCCACACCTACCATCAGCTCCTTACTTTACCGCACAGATCCCTGCGCTACTCATACGCTGAGTTGGCGAGGACCGGTATCGAACTAGGAACCTTGTGGTTTCTAGCTGAACGCTCTACCGACTGAGTTAACCCGGCCCTAATTAGTGATCTTTAAATCATCGTAGCTCCGAATCGTCACTCAATCTAATCATTAAAGGTCAAAATGGAAGGAGGTGAAGAATACGAGTGAGATAGAAGGTTCTGGATTTGATCCCTAGCAGAATAGGCTCAGTCCAAATTAGTGATCTATTTTACTAATAACTAATAAGTAAAAAGTAAAGTCGTCGGGGCGGCTTAAGATCGGTATCAGCCATGCAGCGAGGGAGTCTATCCCCTTTTCAATAGCGCTAGACCAAGGAGATATTTAAAAAAAAAAAAGAAATGCCATAACTAGAATACTTCAGTTCCAGTGATCTTTTGTAAAAGAGATTTTATCTCGAAAATTCAAGAATAAAATACAGGTTAACACACAACACCATTTTTACCGTATTATTATTTTTTTCTTTACACCTGCATTGTGATAGCCTTCTAAATCAACCTCATAACCAATATATATATATAAGGACGTATATGAGTCAGACACTATCTACCTAGATTTCACCTGATAGGTTCTTCAGGATAATTCTGACTCAGAGTCAAAATTATCCTGAAGAACCATTCGGGTGAAACATAGGTAGATAGTGTCTGACTCATATACATCCTTATAATCATGCTCTACTTAGTGTATTGAGCACTTTTTACATATATAACTTAGAAAACTCCTCCGGCGTTTTTTTTATCTTAGCCCCTTCTTTCAATACGGATGCTTATTTTCAGAAATTACGGGTGTACTGGTCTTACGCTACATACACGTCCATCGTAGGGCCATATTCCTTTTCTTTGTTATGTGGTAGGCGTATTTTCCCAATAGTAATCAATATATCCTAGTGTCATCCGAACCTTTCCGGAAGTATATAATATATCCTCTTATATACACATACGGCTGGAGAAAAAACACAGCTGTGTTTGTGGCGGGAGTCATTGTGACGTAGAGGCAAACGTGCTGAACATCGACTTCTTAGTAAGTGAGTTCGAACTCCAATCTCGATATTACTTTCTCTATCGAACTAATACTCTTGGGAAAGGTATTAATCCTCCAACTGTGGGTTAATATAGCATCCCTGATGATCTTCTAAAAGGACATTAAATAACATACTGTTACATAATCTATGCAGTTGCATAAGATTATTGTCAATCCCCTGTATTTCTAGAGGGATGGCACCTTTCATATCATGGGCGGGACTTTCCATGGAATAGTACAGAAAGCCCGCGAAATACGTGAAGTCACGTGGGACCTGGTTTGGTCCTCAGTTTTCAGTTAGACATCGGGCAAATAAGGTCTTTCTGCCTTAGCTGAAGCTCACTGCATACGCGCGCTATGTTAGTCAGATATTTAGTTACATGAAATGTATAGTTAAGGAAATAAAAGTTTAAGAAAAATAACACGGTCTTGTGATTAATGGGTGTCTTGGTAACAGGACTGATTGGAAGAAGAAATGAGCCAAGTGCGACCGATCACCAAGACGAAGTCAAGATGTTAGAAGAGACCTAGAAGACCATAACATATCAAAGACGTCAGAAGAAGAACAGAAGTAAAAAGAAGTAATAAAAAGGGTATACAACAATACAACGGTTGAAGTGCCATTAAACTAAAAAAAACAACAAACCAAACCTATTCCAACTTAAACTTACACTTTTAAACGAAAGACGATTTATATATTTTAGGTCTTTAAAACAATTTTTGAAGGTTGATATATAGTTTCTATATTCCTGCAGGTCCACTACTACTAAAGAGTTAGTTTGGTCCTCACTGGATGCCCCATGCGACCTTGTATCACATCCTACCTGTGGTGAACGGGTTGAGTAAATACCTAACTTTGCCAAAGATATTAGCACTATAAGAAACATGATCAGCCTCGTTCAGATTTGAATTTGGGTCGCTGTGTCCATCTCCTACGACGATAACCATTACACTACAACAGCCTTAATAGCGATATCGCAGTAAGCGAATTTAAACGAGTTTGAAGCGAATTCAATTTTGGACTAATACTCTTGGGAAAGGTATGAATCCCGTCATTCCCCCAGCTATGGGTTAAATAGTAGCACTACTAAACTTCTTCAAGGATAGTTTTGGCATTAAATAACCCACGAAGGTTGATATGCCATTAAACAAAGAAATCAAATCAAACCAAACCACAGCTCTGTGTACAACCAAGCTTCTATTAGATGATGACTCTGGAGTCTGGCATCTTCTGTTTGTTTGTTTGTTTGTTTGTTGTTGATTTTTGTTTTTGTTTTTTCATAAATCATTATCATCATCATCATCATCAGGTCATACGGATTCCTATGACTCTCTTTCGACACCGGTCCCTATTGATCACTGCTTCTGGGAGGTCTACCGCATGGCATCCAGAATCCGTACATATCTGTTGAATGTAATTTTTTGCCTACACTTAGGTATCCTTGTGCAGATGTTCATAGGAGAACTTCCCATGTCTTGTCTTGCTCGGATGACTTGTGCGATGAAGAAATTGGTCGTTGGTCGTACAGCTGCTTTCTTTTTAGCTGGGAGCGGAACTGTTCCAAGGATTTGTTATAAAGAGCCCGCAGCATCCTTCTGGACTTGACATGTAGCCTTTATTCTATAAGTGTTTCGTTAGAGTGCAAGTGGTGCAACCAAACAGTAACACTGAGACGGTTA
>CM042150.1:36612453-36629953 GCA_023376005.1 Doryteuthis pealeii | reverse complement strand
ATACAACAAAATAGCGGTTTACAATATAAACGAGAAGGCAAATGTGCATGTTGATCTTTAAAATGTGATTTTAATAAATATGGGCTTGTTATTATTGGATTCTAATTTGTTGGTTTTATTTTAATAAATATGAGTAAAAAATAAAAATAAATCTTTAAAAAATCTATTAACAAGAAGAAATAACTGTAATTTTATTCATTACTTACTAATTTAGCTAAATAGTTAAATTAAGAAAATTTAGCAATGAAAGACGAGAGTAATGGAAAATGATGAAGAGTTAGTTTCAAAGTTATTCTATTTTTTTTATTATACTCCCTCTATTTGAAATTATTTTATCTGCATTCTTATTTAGTTTCATTAGTCTTTCTAATTTGATATATTTTATAACATTAAAATTCAAATACTTGTGCCTAACGGAGGGTGCATATATTTGCTAGTTTCAATAAAATAATATATACACATTTCAATAGAATTATATAATATATATATATATATATATATATATATATATATATAACGAGAGTATATATATAGAGAGAGAGAGAGAGAGAGAGAGAGAGAGAGAGTAGGGATAGAACGCACCTCCCATGGTATACTGGTTAGCTAGCTAGACAAAGGTAACTTTACAAGGGAGTTCGATTTTACGGCATGTCTTATGTTAGATAGATATGTGGATACCTGAATCACCATATAAGGGTGTGTTTTCTTTGTTTTTGTTTTTTAAATAGTATTTTATCTTTTGTGTTGTTTATTTGGTTTCATTCTCAAGTCGTTTTGGCATTAGGTTATTGTCAGAAGTCATATGTTATATGTTATATATATATGTAGAAAGTTTTGTAGAAAAAACAAGATGTTAAAAGTTTTGTTGACAGAAATCTGTTTCGACATTATGAAGATGTCTTTATCAAAGCAACAGTGTAAGCGGAAAAACGAAATAAATATATCATTAATCACGAGGCACAGGACGCTCTCAATCAGTACCGGAATTAAAAAATTTTTTTTTTTTTTTAAAAAGCAAAACTTTTAACATCTTGTTTTTTCTACAAAACTTTCTACACATATTGTCGGATTCAATATCCATTTTACCTTTCATACTATCGACAGAAAAAACAAAATTGTAATTATTTAAATTATATCACCAGAGGCTCAAATTTCGGATGTAATAAGGATCCCGACTCTGCGAGTTTATCATCATTGCAGATTCCTGTTGTTGGACTTGTTATATTTTTTAAACTTTCATTTGTAACCGGAACATTTTCCTGAACTTTTTGATATTCATATACACTTTTACTAAAACTCTTTTGAGCTTTTTTAATGATAAAAATGCTTATAATTTTTTAAATAAAATTTATTTTATTTTTAACATAAAATACGCATTTTAAAAAATTTTATTTTGAAAATTCCGGTACTGATCGAGAGCGTCCTGTGCCTCGTGATTAATTATATATTTATTTTGTTTTTCCGTTTTTTTATTTTCCTCAACTAGTTTCGACCTTAGGTCATCGCCAAGAGAAAATTTCTTGTACGAAGAAATTGTTGTTAGAGACTTTTAAAAAAAAAAAGATATCATTATTATAAATTATCAAATTTAAAATATTTTTTAGGGTTTGGCAGCCAAATATATATATATATATATATATATATATATATATATATATATATATAGTTGGCTGTCAACTCGTGCTCCAGTAAGACCATTTCCTGTCCTTTTTTCAAAGTTGAGTGCCAGTAGCATTTGACACTGTATCCTTTATTTTTTCTCAGATGACTCACCAGGCCAACCCTGGAGAGACATACTCTTCCATATAAACCACATGTTGGAACTTCTCGACTTTGAATATTGCTGGACTGAAAATTAACATTTCTAATAGCCCGCGTCAATGTTTGGTGTTTAATTCGGTTGGACTCAAATTCTTTCTCAGACCGGTAGATGGCGGCTCTCCAGCCAGGTCTATTACAAGCTAGCTTCTCCCAGTCCTCCACAGCAATAGCAGTGTTCTTCAGAGTGTCATTGAGACAGTCCTTAAACTTCAATTTGGGTTTGCACTGATGACGTTTGCCAGTTGAGATTTCCCCGTAAAATAGTTGTTTTGGGATTCGGCAATCATTCATACGAATTAGATGACCAGACCAGCGAAGACGAGGATCAAACTCTCAATCCTAGGCAGGTGACATCTTTCAAGTATTGTGGTGTCTGGTGTAAATGAAAACTATTCTATCCCATAAATCCTGCGAAAGCAATTCTGATGGAATCTCTCAAGTGTCCTGAGATGTTGTCTGTAAACAACACAGGACTCACAGGCGTACAAAACGACAGTGAGCACACAGACTTGGTATACACCCAGCTTGGTGGAGATCCTAATGCCACATTGGCTCCAAACCCACTTCTCAAGCCAATCAAAAGGACTCGTTGCTTTCTGCAGCCTGAGGGAAATTTCTCGCTCCTAAGAGTTATCCTGTGATAATGTTGTTCGTTAGAGTATTAGTTTCGGCCTATTTTGCATAGGCGAATGCTTTACTCTAACTCCGGCGGTGTCCAGTGACGTATGGATTTCAACGTCATTTTTGTATGTTTTTTATTTTGATTTTTGCATACGCTGTTTATTTTGTACCACGACCACTTTGTGACTGTTTTTGCTTTTTTCGAGTGAGGGCAAAAGGAAAATGATTTAGCAAATACTTTATCAATGTTATTCGCGGATTACAATGTGCCCTTTCATTTTGTTTTTGTTGTTTACATTTAAAATATCATCTTAAAAAATGTAACCCTAAATTCGTGAGTGTTTAGAAACATTATTTAATTTTTTCTAAAAGCTTTGGTGTACAAATGAAAAAAAAATCAATTTCACTTCTTGTTGAGTTAATGTGATAAAAAACATATTCGTCTAGTTTATTTTTTTTTCACCCCTTATATTAAAAAAAAAACATAACAAGAAAAAGAAACTAATCATCCTCCCTCTCTTACTCCCTTCTTCTGCCATTCTCTTTCACTCCCTTGCGTTTCTAAAGTCCTTTTATCCGATCGTGGAACGGGTACTTCTGCCAGTATACACACACACACACACACACATACGGTTCGAATCACACACAAAGCGGTCTTCCTGTCTAGAGCTCTGCTGATGAGGCATAATAGACCGAAATGTACATACAGAGATTGATTTTTTTTCGATTTGTTTAGCCTTACATTTGAATAGATATGCCCGCCTAATTCATTAATTATTAATCAATTAAGCACATATTCTCCCAAAAATTGTCGGCTAAAAACCCATATCAAAACTCATTGTTTGTTTGTTTACTTCTCATATATATATATATATATATATATATATATATATATATATATATATATATATGTGTGTGTGTGTGTGTGTGTGTGTGTCGTTGTTTCTTACGACTTTTTTGAACACAATCCAATCGAATCCAAATAATTTTAACATATCTATTTGACCCATATATAAGATCCTAACTGGTACTACCACCCATCCCGGGTTATAGTGGACCTGGGAGTAATGGCAATGAAGTGGTATTCTACAATCTCCAAAGCTCCAGAACTAGAATCTCACCAGCAGATACAATTTAGTATCACACCCAGGACACCTCTTTATGAGTCCTCGGGCAAGGTTTGAGTGGAAAAAAGTGGAAAAAGAAGCATAAACCGTTTCCGAAAGTTGAATTAGAAGTGAATAAAAGGGATTTCCGGTTTCATCTTTTGTTTATTTATTTTTTTCTAATGATGGGGGAATTTTTGTTGTTGTTGCTGCTGTTTATCATCCATTTATTTATTTATTTGGGAAGTGTTACAAAAATTGTCATTTAAAAAAAAACAATGCCAAACACACCACCATCTTTTTAGATCTTTATTTTCGCCCATTTTTAGTCTCTGGTTTCCACATTTTTCTACCAAAACATTTTTTCCCCGCCCAGCCATCTTATTTTTCCGACCAGCAAAACATTTCCCATCATGCTCTTGTGAATTTTATTAAAACGCATCGAGGTGTTTCTTCTAGAAGGGACAGCAAACGAACAGCATAAAACATTTGTGTGCGTAAAAAGAAAAAAGAAAATAATATATATAAATTTCTTTAAAAAAATAAACAAAATACAAAAAACAACAAATACAAGCAGGCAAGATGCAAGATAGGCCAAGAACAGTGGGACTGTAGTTTGTCGTTTGTCGCGTGCCCGCCGTCAGCTAGGGACTTCCGTAAGTAGATAGACACAATTAAGAGTGATGGTTTCATCAGGGTGGAGGTGGAAGAGGGGGAAAGTCGAGCCTTCTAACACCGAGTCCCTGACCCGCCAGTAGATGAAACAGGCGATAAAGACGAACGTGTTATGAAAATTGAATAATTCATTTGGCAAAGAAGAAGAGAAGAAGAAAAAAACACACACAAAAAAAAAGAACAAAACAAAAAGAAAGTACAAGTAATGAATCTAAGAAAGAAGTGAAGTGGAAGGAGGAGGAGAAAGAGAAAGAGAAAGAGTGGAGAAATGAAGGAGTTTAAAGAAAGGGCGTGTCTCGGGCGGGTGTTAAGTTTTTAAAGAAGGGTGGGAGAACGGAGAAGGGGCAGGGTGAGGAAGGGCATATTATCACTCCCATTCACTAACAAGAAAGAAAACGTGAAAATATAACCAAGCTGTCTCTCCTGTGGGGAACATGTTTCTTCTGCTTAACACCAAGTGCTTTTCTTTGGCTTTTTAAATCGTTATATATATATATATATATATATATATATATATATATATATATATATATATATACATATATTGTATGAATTTAAGTATATATATATGTAATGTGGATATATATGTATACATTTGTATGTATACATATATAAGTACACACACACAGGAATAATGTAAGTGTACATATATATATATATATATATATATATATATGTATATATATATATATATATATATATATATATACATGTATATGCATATGTACATATATATAATGTATGTATATATATGTACATATATTTATGTCTGTATATATTTATATACACAGGCACATCTATATAATGTATATATATATATATATGTATATATATATACACGGACACGCTCACATATATAGATTCTTTTTGTATATATATATATATATATATATATATATATATATATATATATTCGTATATATACACACAAACATATATATGTATATATGTACATGTATATATATATATGTGTGTGTGTACATATATATGTATTTATATGTATATGTTTATATACATATATAGATTTTTTGTGTATAAATATAACTATATTCGTAGACATACACACAAAAATATATATGTATATATGTACATGTATATATATCTGTGTGTACATATATATGCATATATATGTATATGTTTATATACAAACACAAATATAATGTTTGTGCATATATATATGTATATATATATAATCTATACACGAACAAATATATATATATATATATATATATATATATATATATATATATATATATATATTGGAGGATATGTGCTTAAGTGAAGTCATACCTAATAATGAAAATTAATTAGTTAATAATTAATGAATTTAGGCGGGCATATATGTTCAAATGTAAGGCTAAACAAGTCGAGAAAATGTCAATCCTTGAATGTTCATTTCGACCTATTCAGGGATTGACATTTTATCGACTTGTTTAGCCTTACATTTGAACATATATAACCGCCTAAATTCATTAATTATTAACTAATTAATTTTCAATATTAGGTATGACTTCAATTAAGCACATATACTCCAAAAATTGTCGGCTTAAAGCCACATAAAAAAATAAACACATTTGTTTGTTTACTTACCCTCATATATATATATATATATATATATATATATAATTTATCTCTGAGTTTAAAAGAATTTTGTATATAAGTTCAATTAACATTCAAAAGGTTTTGCTACATTTGTAAAAAAAAAAACAAAAATAAATAAATAAATCTCAAAAATTAAAAAAGTATTTTTCCATATATCGAGATGTGTACTCGAATTGTATTGAGTACACCAAGGTCATTTGGATGCCTGTCATATATAACTAGTCAGTTTTATTGGGAGCACCACAAAAGTAGCCTTGTGCCAGACTCGCCGGGCTTTAAAAATGCCTACATACACAACGTGTGGAAGGAGGATTTCTCTGTTGTGTGAAATAATATTACGTGCAGATGTTCTCATTTATTTGCACAGGACCAGGAATGTGTGACATCCAGTTAGAATCGAATTCATTCGGTCAGATCGTTAACCACGATCAGATGTGGTGGGTCAGTTTTCTGATATTGCCGCGTATTTTATCCTTTTA
This sequence comes from Doryteuthis pealeii, assembly GCA_023376005.1. Lineage (NCBI taxonomy): Eukaryota > Metazoa > Mollusca > Cephalopoda > Myopsida > Loliginidae > Doryteuthis > Doryteuthis pealeii. Next base: position 36,623,649 of record CM042150.1, on the reverse strand, counting down.
CGTTTAATTGTAGCTATAAAAGATAACAGATTCTTTGTTAACCGAGAAAGAAAATAAATAAGACAGTAATTTAAAAAAGTATATACATATATATAAAAAGTGTATATATATATATATATATATATATATATATATATATATATATATATATATACCAACCCCTCCACACGAGCAGGATGTGTCACAATGTCAATTTCTTAAACGGAGTTCAACGGGTTTGAATTCAGAGTTTTCCTTCTCCTAGACAGCTTACCTAACCAAGGTTAAAGAGCCCAGTCTGCCCTATCATTTACCCATATCTGGAGGGAGAGTAGGATTCATACCTTTCCCAAGAGTATTAGCGCTAAGAGAATGCAATCAGCACGTCCAGGATTTGAACTCGGGGTGACGAGTCCATTTCCCATGACTTTAACTATTACACCACGCGCTTCCATATATGTGTGTGTGTGTGTGTGTGTGTGTGTGTGTGTGTGTGGTGTGTATTGAAAAAATTATTGGAAGAAAAACATATACACTTTGGATAGGTTGAAATGTATTGCTGTTTATTAGTCAACACGTGTTTCGATCAGGATTTGTGTACATGTACAGAAATATTCTATTTAAGATTATTGTAAATATAAAAAATATCGCACATGCAAACTAAGATCTTTTTACACAGCGGCGTCGCTTTTTATTTTAACGAGTCGACGACGGAGGTCGGCCTAAAGTCGGTACCAGCCATACAGCGAGGGAGTCTATCCCCTTTTCACTAGCGCTAGACTAAGGAGATTGTTTTAGCATCTGGGGTGGAGTGCCATACCTACCACCAGCTCCTTACTTTACCGCACAGATCCCTGTGCTACTCATACGCTGATTTGGCGAGGACCGGTATCGAACTAGGAACCTTGTGGTTTCTAGCCGAACGCTCTACCGACTGAGCTAACCCGGTCCCTTTTTTTAACTAGTAATACATGAAAAACATTTGAAATTGATTACGTCATAAACGATTTCTTTTTCTTTTTTAAAAATCTCCAAGCGTTTCCTGGTTTGAAAAATTGGGAATTTTTACAGTTTATATTTTAGACAAAATTTCTTTTCAAATTTTCAATATATAAACTGTGAAATTTAGGAGAGTTCTGAAGATACGAAGAAACTTGTTGTTGCTTACATTTTAGTGAAAAAAAAAAAGCAAAAAAAACAGTTACAGTAAAATAAAGATGAAAATAAAATAAATTTAAAAAAAGATGTTAAGCAACAATTAGCCTGTTCAGTACTTAGATGGGTGACCATTTTCAGAACAGCAGGTACTGTAAGCAACCTGAGATCTGTATGTCAGACAAAGCAAAACATTGTAAATAACTAGGAAAAAAAAGGAAGAAGTTAAGCAACGATTAGCCTGTTCAGTACTTAGATGGGTGATTCCTGCTCAATTAATATTAACTAACTGTGAGCGGCTTCAAGTAGACAAAGAATCAAGGGAGAATATTATTATTATTAGATAGGAATAGTTGCTTGAAACAATATAATTGTGTATTAATTATATATATTAAACTGGAATAGTTGATACCATATAACTGTTTATTAACAGATTACCATCATTAAAGACGAACAGTTGCTTGGAAATATAAATTTGTGAAGGTTATTCGAATTAGATATGAATACTTGATACCTTATAACTGTGTACTAACAGATTATTATTATCATTATTATTTCCCTCCTTGTGAGTTTTTCACACCAGCGTTAGCTGATGATCTTTCACTGGAGTCTGAGTGACAACAGGTCTCTTCAGGTCTCCAGGACTCTTCTGAGTGTTCTATACGATTTCAATAATGTTGTTGCCTGGATGGTCTCAATTCTTCTTTGATTTCAAGTTTCTCGAGTTTTTTTTCTAAGCTTTTTGGGTCCGTTCCAAGCGCATGAAGTACAATTCGTATCACTTTCACCCTCATATTCCACAGCTTTTTCAATTCTCTAGCAAGATCTTTTCGTTTTTTCATATCCACCCTGTGATCTATTATTATTATTACTCCTTTTGAGTTTTCACATCAGCATTAGCTGATGGTCTTTCACTGGAGTCTGAGTGACAGCAAGTCTCATCAGGTCTCCAGGACTCTTCTGAGTGTTCTGATAGACTGCAGTAGTGCAGTGTTTTGAATGGTTTCAATCCTTCCTCTGATTTCCAAATTTTCCACACCCTTTTCCAATCCTTTTGGGACCGTTCCAAGTGCACCAACTACAATTGGTATCACTTTCACTTTCATATTCCATAACTTTTTCAGTTCTCTGGCAAGGTCCAGATATTTGTCCATTTTTTCATTTTCCTTTAGCTTCACCCTGTGGTCTGCTGGAACTGCAAAATTCACCAGTTGACAAGTTCTTTCTTTTTTGTTTATCAACACTAGGTCTGGTGTTCTTGCTGGGATAAGATGATCCGTTTTTATTTCATAGTCCCAGAATTTTATGTGTCTCGTTCTCAAGAACAGATTCTGGTTTATGCATATATATTTTGTTGTATGGTCAAAATTAAATTTTTTGCATAATTCCCAGTGGATCCTATTTTATTATTATTATTATTATATTATATTATTATTATTATTATTATTATTATTATTGTTGTTGTTGTTTGTTTAACTCCATTCGAGTTTGTTCACACCTGCCTTAGCAGACGGTTCACTGGTGGTTAAGTGACAGCATGTCTCCTCAGGTCTCCAGGACTCTTCTGAGTAACTGATCTTACAATACTGTAGTTTGGATTGTCTCGATTCTTCCTCTGACTTCCAATTCACCCAGATTCTTTGCCAGACACTTGGGGACCATTTCAAGAACACCAATTATAATAGACCTTTACCTTCATGTTCCACAGTTTCTCAGTTCTCTGGCAAGGTGCAAGTATTTATTATCTTTTCGCTTTCTTTCTTTCACTTTCACTCGGTGGTCGGTCGAGACGGCAAAATACACGAGATGACAAGTTCTCTTCTTGTTAATTAATACTATGTCTGGCTCCTGGCCGGATTAGGTGATCCGTCTTTATCTCAAAGTCCCAGAGAATTTTATGCGTCTCATTCTTCAGGACAGATTCAGGCTTATTATTATTATTATTATTACTAGCAAATATATGCACCCTTCGGGTGCAAGTATTTAGGTTTTGATGTAATAAAATATTGTATCAAATAAAACTGAGGGGGTATAATCGAAAAATAGAACAGCTTTAAATCTAACTCTTCCATCATTTTCCATCACTCCCGTCTTTCATTTTTTCCTAATTCATCTATTTAGTTAGATTATGAAGTATTTAATAAAATTACAGTTCGTTCGTCTTGTTTATGGATTTCTTTTAAGATTTATCCCCGAGATTTTTGCTCAGATTCGCCAAGAGAAAACCAAACAATTAGAAATCAATAATACTAAGCATATATTTATTTAAATCAAATTCTTAATATCAATATGCAAATTAGCCTTCTCGTTCACACTGTAAACCGCTATTTTGTTGAAGATATAAATATACTTGAATGTCAGTCACATGTAGATTAATCCAACAGTATTAATAAGGTAAAACAATTTTATCAATAATTGAGGTTTAGATGAACATAAATTCATGGTGAATGTGACGTCAATAACTAAGGGAATTGTGACTTGAGTAGTGATATAGTTTCGCTTACAGACAGACAAACACACAATCTCCATTATAATAAGATTATTATTATTATTATTATTATTATTGTTGAGTTTTTCCCACCTACCATAGTTGGTGGTTCACTGGAGGCTGAGTGGCAACAAGTCTCCTCAGATCTCCAGGACTCTTCTGAGTATTCTCACCGACCCAACAGAGCTGTAGTTTGGTTTCGATTCTTCTTCTGATTTCCAATTAACCCAAATTCTTTTCTAGGGTTTTGAGGATGGCCCAAGGGCGCCAATTATAATTGGTACGATCTTCTCCTTCATGTTCCAAAATTTCCTCAGTTCTCTGGCAAGGTCTAGGTATTTGTTTATATTTTCGCTTTCTTTCATTTTCACTCGGTGGTCGACCGGGACGGCAAAATCCACGAGATGACAGGTTCACTTTTTCTTGACAATCAATACTAGGTCCGGTCTCCTACCCAGGATTAGGTGATCCGTCTGTACCTCAAAGTCCCAGAGAATTTTATGAGTCTCGTTCTCTAGGACAGGTTTAGGTTTGTGCATATACCATTTGGTTGTATGGAGAAAATTGATTTTCTTGCGCAATTCCCAGTGGATTACCTTTCCCACCGAGTCGTGCCTAGTCTTGTATTTCTCTTTGTGCTAATTTGCTGCATTCGCTTATTATATGACTGACCGTTTTGTCTTTATCTCCACACATTCTGCACAATATATTCTGCTGTCTTATCTATATTTGCCTTTATATAGTTTGTTCTAATTGCATTGTCTTGTGCTGCGATTATACGGGATTCGGTTTCTCTTTTAAGGTTTCCTTTTCTTAGCCATTCCATGTCTTCTGATGCGATATCTCTTGAGCTTGACGCTTAAAGTACTCATGTAGTTGTTTTCTTCCCATTTCTGTTTTTTAGTTTTTGATGTATTTCTGTTTGTTTATGTGTTGCAATTGTTTTTCCTGGTGCTGAATTATCTTTCCTTACTTTCATTAGTGTATTCATCAAGTGCTTGGATTGTCGTATCTACATACTTTTCAATATTGACGAAACCCCTTTCTCCCTGTTTCCTTGGCACATAGTGTCTGTCTATGTCATCTCTCAGGTGAAATGCATTGTGCATGGTCATGAGTTTCCTTGTTCTTTGGCCCATCTACCGGAGTTCCTCTCTTGTCCATTTTAGGAATGGTCCAGAGTATCTATCTTTATTCCCTTGATAAGGTTTCTGCTACATAGCTTGGTTTCTAGGAGCTTTCTTGTTCTTGTAAAATATTCCTTTCTTACTTTTTCTTTCATTTCTATTTGTTTGATGGCGTCTGCTTCACATATACCCAGATATATCTCTTTTTCTCTAAGTGTCCAAATTTCTTCTCTGTTCGGTAGTTCTATTCTATTCGCCGTTTCAGTTTTTCCTTTCTTCATTACTAACATGGCGCACTTGTCGATGCCGAACTCCATCCCTATGTCTTGGCTGTATATTATATATGTGCTAGAAGGTGGTGACTGCGGGTCTTCATGTCCTGGGTATAATGCATCTAATGGTGAAGTTCCAAATTTGTATCTCTGGGGAGCCATTACTCTCAGGTCTACCCTGGCCTGGAGTGATAGTACCTGTGAAGGTCCTAACAATGTGTTAAGTATTAAAAAAATTGGACACATGGCCTAGTGGATAAGGTAGTTAGGTTAAGACAGTTCTAAGTGACAGTTATATCTGGATCCCGAGTTCAATCCTGAGTAGAAGCAGTAACATAGAAAAATTAACACAACTCCTACCCCAGTTATGGTTAGCGGAATGAGAACAGGATACCCCCTGGACTCAAATAAAGGGTTAGGTTCAAAGTTCCGTGATGGCTCCCGATTACGACAAGAAAGTTCCCGAGTTCGGAAAGAAGGTTCCGAGTCCGAGAAGGTTCTCGAGTACGACAAGAAATACCTGAAGAAGGCCGTAGGGCATATCGGCCGAAACGTTATACACATAACAATGAAGATGGGGACAATAGTCCAATAACGCGAGATAATATAAAAAGGAGTTTTAAAAGTGTATTAACAAATTGCGTTAAAATAAAAAAAATGAATACTCTTCAAGAATGAATAGACACAAATGTCTTCGACATAAAATAACCCAACAAGGGTTGAAATGGCGTAAAATCCAACAACCAAAACTTGATACTATGTAACTGTGTAATACATAAGATTATTATTAAATTGTTGATTCCTTGACGGGTACTCTACCGACTGTTAGCTCAGTCGGTAGAGCGTTCGGCTAGAAACACAAGGTACCTAGTTCAATACCGGCCCTCGACAACTCAGCGTATGAGTAGCACAGGGATCTGTGCGGTAAAGTGAGGAGCTGATGGTAGGTGTGGCGCTTCACCTCAAAACACAAAAATACAATCTCCTTGGTCTAGCGCTAGTGAAAAGGGATAGACCCCTTCGCTGATTGGCTGATACCGACTTTAGGCCTCCCCGACGAATTTTTTTTATTATTGTTAAATTGTAATAGCTTCTTAAAAGTTTATAATTGTCTATAAGTATCGGTCTTATCAAATTTCGGTATCAAAACCCATAAGGTGTTGATATGATGTTAAACAAATAACCCAAAACAAAACAAAGCGAAAAATGATGAGGTGAGCCACTATTGGATAAATAGATATGACCAGTTATTTATCAAAATAAGAACGGATCAAAAGTTCTCTAACTGGTGCCTCTATTGTAAATCTCTCTCTCTCTCTCTCTCTTTCTCTTCTCTCTCTCTCTCCTCTCACCCGTCTCTCTCTCTTCTCTCTCCCCATCTCTCTTTTCCTTCTCTCTCTGTCTCCCTCTCTCTCTCTTCTCTCTCTCTTGCCTCTGTCTCTGTCTCTGTCTCTCTGTCTGTCTGTCTCTCTCCATCTCTCTTTCTTCTCTCTCTCTTCTTTCTCTCTCTCTCTCTCTCTCTCTCTCTGTGTATCTCTCTGTTCTTCTCATTCCGTTCCTCTCACTCTCCGTCTCCATCTCCTCTCTCTTCTTTCTCTCCTGTCTCTGTCTTTCCCCTCTCCGCTCTCTAATCTCTCTCTTCTTTCTTCTCTGTCTCTTCTTCTCACTCTTCTTCTCTCTCTCTCTTCTCTCTCTCTTCTCTCTCTCCTCTCTCTCTCTCTCTCTCTCTCTCTCTCTGGCGTGTGTCTCTCTTCTCTTCTTTCTCTCTCTGTCTCTGTCTTTCCTCTCTACCTCTCTCCTAATCTCTCTCTCTTATGTCTGTCTGTCGTGTCTGTTCTCTCTCTCTGTCTCCTGTTGTCTCTCTCTCATCTCTTCTCTCTCTGTCCTGTCTCTGTCTTCTGTCTTGTCTGTCTGTCTCTCTCTCTCATCTCTCTCACACACACATCTCTTTTCCAATCTCTCTCATTATCTCGATGATTCTATTCTTTGAAGAGACAGATAAGAAATCGAAAGTTTGACGTCTCAAAATGACTTTTTTTTATCTCCTTAGATCATTTTGAAAAATATTCTGAAAATGGCATAATTATCACAATTGAGGTCAGCGTTGGAAATGTTATCTTTTGAAATATTTTTGCCTCTTTTCAGAAAAGTTGACCGTTACAATAAGAAAGAAAAATAATAAGACTCTAATTTTGATCTTAGCTTTTGAAAGTTTTATGACAACTGTTATTCTTTTTAACCTTATGCATATATTTTCTTATTATAATGGAAAATTATGTGTCTGTCTGCAACCAGTATTAAAAAAGTTATTAAAAGCAATCCTATGTACAATTTTATATTGACATCAATTAGAATAAAGTAAAGATAGCGTAATTTTTTTGTGTTTTTATTTATTTCATTAGTCTTTCTTGTTATCTAATCACATTAATAATGAATAATATCTAATCAATATTAAAACTTAAATACTTTTTGCTAGTATATATATATATATATATATATATATATATATATATATATATATATATATATATAATATATTAAGAAATTTGAAAAAACAAGTGGTTCCAAAAATAAGATGAATTTATTTATCGATGCTTAAACGTTTCGGTTTCTTTAAACCTTCATCAGGATGTATTATGGGGTGAAGAAATTGATGGATGTTTATAGATGACAGATTAAAAAAAAAATCTTATATATTTTTTTTTGTTGTTGTGTATTTGTTCAGCGATTATATTTTTTTGTTTTTGAAAGACCGAGTCGGCATCCGCACACGCGAAGATGTCATGATGCGTGACGTAACTCGAAGAAATGCATTCAACAAAAGACAAGAAAAAGTATTAATGGACTGATTTTATGAGAAACAAAGGGAACAAAGTGGGAATGATAACTAAATAATTAAAAAAGCCTGGTATTTGTAGTTATTTAAAACTATTTTAGCTAGAAACGGTGATAGATTAAAAATCCATGTCGATTATTAAGGAGGGGCAAAAGCGAAATTGGCACAGGCTTCAAAAATCTGTCATAGTCTTTTGTTGTGAATATGAGCTAATATTGTGGCATCATTGAAACTAAAGTTATGATCAGTTCAGACATATGTTTGGCGAGGGTTTCTGAAAATTGCCAATTTAATATCACGTTTGTGCTCATATAACGCTTCTTGAGAATATATATAGTTAAGAATTAATGAATATATAAAAAAAATGAATCGAATGGAATAGAATAATGAAAAGGATATTTTCCAAGGAACCTCACCCAAAAAAAAAATAATAATGAATAATAGCTTTTGAGAGAGGTGGTTAATGAAAAACCTTCTTCACATCCTATGGGACTCTCTATTGAAGCAATTGCATTAAATTTAATTATTATATAAATATTGGAGAAGATAAAATATGTAGGGACTTGGCAAAACTGTGCCTAACAAAACGCGTTTTTGACAAAAATGACTTTTAAGCCCCCCAACAAGGAAAAATGAATTTACCAAAACTCAGGAAAATTATCGAATTTTTAATGAAAATTTTCAGTGTTATGTATCAATGAATGATCTTTGTAATGCATTATTTATTTTATTTTCAAAAACTTTCTCATTTTTTTCAAGGTTTTGCTTAGATTTTGACCCCCCTATGATTGGGGCGTAAAAATTTTTGAAAGGTTTGGTCAATGATTTGTACTAAATTACAGTTATAAATAAAGAGATAAAAGACCGGAACTTCTGAATAGAACAAAACAAAATTTTACGGCTGACTTCTATGAGAAAATAAGGTACCGAATACTGCGAAAAAATAAAATGTCAAAAAAATCATAATTAAAATAATTCATTTTTTGGAGATTCTTATTTTACTCATTTCGATAATTATTTAAATTGGCTATTTTTTTTATAAAGAAGAGAATTATACATCGATGTTTTTTCTGCTTTAAAAAGGGCGAGAGGTAACATTTTCGATCGAGTTTTTTCTTGCAAAACTTATTACTTTTGGGCACTAAAATTAAGGTTTGCCATTAAAGTAGATATTATTTTTAGAATCTAAAAAAATATAACATTTTAACTTAACTCGAGGATTTTTCATCATTTTAAAATGAATTTTATATATATTAAATTTTTCATAGCAAAAATACTCAATAAGTAGTTTTGCAAATTAAAATAACTGATGCATTATTATAAAATCATTAATTGTTAAATCAAATACTGAAAATTTCATTTCCAAAATCGGATTAATACCATGTATATGTTGGTAAAATTTTTTCCATTCCCAAGATGTTTACAGTTAAAAATTGATAACAAGTGGCCTTAAAACCCGATTGAAAACAGCCCAAATGGGTGGTATCGTCGAAATTGACGCAAAAAAATAGTTTAAATCTTTTAAAAATAAAACTGCATATGATAATCTTATAATTTTCTTTTTTTAATGACGGTTATTATGCTACTACTTATACGATTGTAGACAAAGTTAAACCTTAAATGATAGATTTAATTATTCTTAATCTGCTTTTTAAACTCGTAGTATCCGATTTTTTGCCTACTCCCTAAAAAATGTTGTCTACCTTTGCTAAGTTATGTTGAGAAGTAATTGCGAATTTTTTCTGTTTAAATTGCTGTGCATCCTATTTCTCGTTAGAGATTGCAAAGCAAGCGCTTTATCTATTGAATTTAAGATATAAAACAGTCAATGTAAATATTTCTGACATAATCCTTTAATATTCTTATGTTATAATTCGATTATTCTAAATTGGTAATACTCCCTAGGATCTTTCCAGTGTTATAATCTCTTGGACTATAAGATGGTGGTTAAGGTTAGTTTTCCATTTGGTGTTCTCATCAGATCGATCCCCGACCTCAAATGTGGTTTTTCTGAGATTTAAGAAACATATAATGTATTATGTAATATTGTTTAGTAATTTTTATAAATCTAATAGACCTCAAAGTGGCGAAGTTTTATTTGATGGTCTGAGTTATTGTCGGGCTCTTTAATATAATCACTGAGTTTCGCGTCCATTTATGGCGATTCTAAATTATTCAGTAAAGAAGAAGTGTAAAAATGAATTAATGAATATAATAAAAAACGAATAGAATGGATAGGAATAATTGAAATATATTTTCCGAGGACCTGCCTGCCAAAGAAATAATAGTATATATATATATATATATATATATATGCATATATATATATATAATATCTATATATTCCAGCAAAAAGTATTTCATTTTAATATGATTTTATCATGATTGTGTGCACGCAAACTAAACTACGCTTGTTTAAGATCTTTTTCACAAAATGATTGCACTGACGATGGTTTCTAAAACCAAACGCAAACATTATAATGTGGGCTCCATGTTCTTTTTTTTTTCTTTGTTATTATATCTACATATATCACTCATATCAGTCACTGACTTAGTGTTGACTTATATATATATATATATTATAATAGTATATATAATAATATATATATACTATACAGACATGTATATGGCTTTGAGGATGTGTCGTTGCTAAGTATGTCGCATAGTGTGCACTGTATGAGCGTGTGTTCTGTTGTGTGCCATTATGATTGTTCCTGTAGTACTGGACTATGTGTGTCTTTGTGTAGTCTTTGTATAGTGGGTCTCTGGTATAGTTTTCTAAAAATTTATCTCTGATATAGTCTATGGGATTGTTGTCCTTTGTAGGCATTTGTGACAGCCCGCCCTCTCTCTCTCTTCTCTCTCGTCGTCTCAGTTCTCTCTCTCCTCTCTCCTCCTCTCTCTCTCTCTCTGTAGATAATAGTATGTATATATATTATGTTAAATAATTGCAGCATTTTTGTCTGCAAGTTTTGTCCTTTGTTTTTTTGTATTGCCGCGCGACTGTTTTTGTAATAATCGCGATCAAATGGACTGATGATTTGCCAACATGTCAATAGACCAAGTACTTTCCGCCCTATTCGTTGGGCCATCTTCAGTGTATTTGAAAAACTGTGCAACAATGGGCTATTCATTTTCTATTTATATAGTGTTGTTTATTATTGTTGTGTTATTATTAGTGTTATTTATTTTTGACTATATTAACATAGGAAAAACTGCAGACAAAAAAATGGCTGCATTATTTAAACAATATATGCCTACAAGAAAAAATTCTGCTTAAATACACACACACTAACACAACACAACACACCACACACACATATAATAATATATATATAT
>CM042150.1:36594953-36607453 GCA_023376005.1 Doryteuthis pealeii | reverse complement strand
TGGGTAGAATTCTTGGTTTCTGATTCGTCTGTCCGTGTTGAATGCAACTTTCAAGATCGGCAATTAGATAGTTAATTAACCACATATCGATGTGTGTGTGTGTGTGTGTGTGTGTGTGTGTGTGTGTGAAATTAAAAGGATAAATAAATAAAGGAAAGAAAATGTTGAATGGATAAAATTAGTTTAATGAATTACCAACATGTATTTCGGCCGAGATTTTGTTCATATATACATTATATTCTATTTAGTATTATTTTAAATATGAAATAAAATAATAATAGAAAAATATAAAATCTTTAAGTAGACATTGAATAACGGCCTTCTTCAGGGTAAAATGTTTGATATTTGAACTTAAAACGGTTAAAATACAGAGAATTTTGAAGTGTTCGAAAAATTAATCTTTTTGAAAAATTTTTGGTTGGAGAAATAGAATTTACCCTGAAGAAGGCCTTTATTCTTTGTATACTTAAACATTTTATAATTTTCTATTATCATTATTTTATTTCATATTTAAAAGTCTTTTAGACTCTTGCCCTGATGAGCTACTAAGCGAAACTATTAGTAGGTATATCTGACTCATTAAGATTCACTTTATTATATATATATATAGTTGTAGAAAAGTTATTTCTCTACCACGGTTTCGGTGTTCTAAGTACACCTTCTTCAGGAGAACTATGTTGACAGGCAGAGGTGATTAATGATTCTATCAAGCTATGCTCCCCCCTCTATCCTATATTTTTATTGCCTCTTCCTTCTTTACTTCTTACTTATTTGAACTTTTGGTATTGATTAGTTGATTGAATCCACACCCCACACAGAGTCTATAAGTTACCTTTGTTATGGTTTTTGTGGCCATTTTTAGGTGAGAGCACTTTACAGTGTTAGGTAGAATTCTTGTGGTCCTTAGTATTAGGTAGAATCCTTGTTCCTTAGTATTAGGTAGAATCCTTGTGGTCCTTAGTGTTAGGTAGAATCCTTGTGGTCCTTAGTTAGGTAGAATCCTGTGGTCCTTAGTGTTAGGTAAATCCTTGTGGTCCTTATTTAGGTAGAATCCTTGTGTCCTTTAGGTAGAATCCTTGTTAGGTAGAATCCTCCTTAGTGTTAGTAGAATCCTTGTGGCCCTTAGTGTTAGGTAGAATCCTTGTGGTCCTTAGTGTTAGGTAGAATCCTTGTGGTCCTTAGTGTTAGGTAGGATCCTTAGTTGCTGATCCGCCCGCCAGTCCGTCCGTATCGAATACGTGCAAATTAACGGCTTTAAAGATCGGAGATTAAATAGTTAACTCATTTAAAAGTTCCAGTTTTGCCGCTCTGGTTGATCACGTGACAAATATGGATCTGACTTAATTCATTCCATTATTTGAGGTCAAAAAGATTTTTGTCCTATATATCAAAAACATATTTTGTACTTTATATAAAAACAATTTGTACTTCATATAAAATATTTTTGTACTTTATATCAAAAACACATTTTTGTATCTTATATAAAAAAAACAGTTTTGTACTTTATATGAAAAAACTTCTTTGTATTTTATATTATAAATCATGTTTGTAATTCATATAAAAAATCTCTTTGTACTTTATAGAAAGCAAAACCATTTTGTACTTTATAGAAAAACATTTTTTACTTCATATATAAATACACATTTTTGCATCTTATAAAAAGACATTTTTGTACTTCATATCAAAAAGAATTTTGCACTTTATAGAAAAATAAAAATGTTGTACTTTGTATATAAAAAAGTTATACTTAATATAAAAGTTTTTGTAGCTTATATTAAAGAAAATTGAACTTCATATCAAAAAATAATGTTGTACTTCATATCAAATCACATTTTTTCCCATTATATAAAAAACAATTTTTATATGAAAAGATTTTTTTACTTTTTATAATAAAATATTTTTGATAAATTACAAAAATGTTTTATTATGTATACTAGTACAAAATAAAAGACGTCCTTCGGGCGATGTAAAAATAGTTTTTGAAACATATTGCCTGATGGGTGGGAGTAAAAATTCAATGTCAGTGAGTTTGTACCCTAAGTAAGTAAAATCATCAAATTCATTAAAGGATTTTAAAAAATAAAACAATTTGAAATGTAAACTTTAAATATGTATGAAAATAAAACAAACTATATATAGATATATAATACCAGTCATGTATTTATTAAAACTTGTTTTAAAAAACAATGAGGACTGTCTAATGTTGCATGTTCAAATTTTGAGTGTTTATTCTATGTTATGACGATTTTGGGTAATGTGACGTAAGCAGTGACGTAATTTTTGTTACAGACAAAAACCGGAAGCGAATCTCCATTATTAATAGATAATGATGAAAAACATTTTTGTACTTTATATAAAACAAATTTCATTTTATAGAAAAACATTTTTGTACTTTATATAAAATACATTTTATACTATATAAAAACATCTTTTTATATAGAAAAACATTTTTGTACTTTATATTTAAGTCTCTATCTTATTCCATTTGATTACCACCCTCTCAGTGGAATTTAGAATACGCTAACTGTATCCACTGTAGAGGGTTAAACTCCCTTTCTCTTTCTTTTTTCTTTCTTTCTTTTCATTCATTTTTTCTTTCCTGTTTCTTTTCCCTCTCAAAATGAAACCCGTCTAATATCACACTAAACTTTAATTGATGACGAGGCTAATCCTAGAATGTGTGTATCACTTTATTTCCGTTACTCCCAGGTCCACTCTAATTCGCAGTTGTAGTACCTGTTAGGATCCTGTTTATGGGTCCAATAGATATGTTTGGTTGGATTTTTCCAGCATGTCAAACCTTGTTGGGTTATTCTATGCTGAAAACGTTTTGTTTTATTTATTCTTCATAGATATTCAATTTTTCTTGTCTCAATTTTTAAAGACTCTTTCAAGCTCCTTTTTTCTATTTAACCAATATACGGTACCCTAACAGTTAGTACCTTCAGGGTCAAAGTAGAGTGTTGCATGTCCTAAACTGCACAGCCACCAGGGTTCCGTCCTTAAGCATCACGAGTCGTCACCCACGACCAACAGGTGATCCCATTGGGGGAATTTTACACCTCTGCAGAGATGAAGTCGCTGTATTCTACAGCCCCACCGATAGGGCGGGTCTTATTTGGACCACATAGAGACTGGTATTTAATGATTCTACATATTCACATTGTTCCCGGTGATAATCTATTCCTCTTTTATATGCAAAGGAAACAGTTTTCAGTTAAATTCTCTTGTGGAATAACAGCAACGTTTTTGTTCTATCTAAACCCTTAATTCTAACTAGAAGTGGTTACCCGGCGTCGCCTGGGTAATGGGGTAATTTTTTTTAAGTTAGTCTTCCAGATCCATTATTACTAATCGCGAGTGAGATCCTCGCTGGTTGCCCCATAAAAATCCCCACGGAAATATATAACAATATAGTAAGACATTCCCGTTCAATGATTTACAATTTGAAAAAAGAAGAAGATATAAATGATGCAATTAATTCAATCAATCAATATTATATTTCAAAGCGAAAAAAAAAACATACAAAAAAAAGATAAACAAAATAACATGCAAATGACTTTCCCTTCTGTTACTTTTCAAATTTGAATTTTTAAATATCTTCCCAAATATAAATCAAATATTCATTATTTTTGCACAAAAACCAAGCCCTGGTGATATTTAATGTGTATATATATTTACTTTGTCGTTAATTGTTTTATTTTCGAAGTTTACTCCGGACATACACATACACAACTGTCCTTTATATATGTATAAAGATAGATAGGTGGAAAAAAAAAATTCTTGATTCTTTATAAAAAGAACTTACCCTTTCCCTGAATGTTAGAGATGAGGCTTGGTAATTAGCTTTATTTGCTATGTAGAATTGGACTCATAAGCATAGTGAATAAAGGCGTTGGGTTAAGACAATTCTAAGTGATAGTTATCTCTAGGCTACAGTGTCAATCCTGGTCAATGGCGACAGTAACATAGAATAATAATTAACACAGCTTAACACTTGTACCCCCGCTATGGTTAGGATACCCTGTGGATACCCTGTGGTTCAAAGTTCCGTGATGGCTCCCGGTTACAACAAGAAGGTTTCAGAGTTCGAAAAGATGGTTCCCGAGTTCGAGAAGGCTCCCATGCTTGACAAGAAATGCCTGAAGAAGGCTGGGGTTACATCGGCCGAAACGTTGTACAGATAACAATAAACATGAGGACAATAGTCCAAATAATACTAACCTATCTTGATTTTTAATTTAAATTATCTACACATTGGATTTTTTTATAAAAGAAAAATATATTCATAATTCTTTTTCAAATAAATTAAACACTTGATTCTTTATTTCATAATTCTGAATTTTTTAAACATCTACAGACTTGATTATTTATTTAGAATATTCCAATTGGACACATAGCCAAGTTGATAAAGGAGTTAAGTTAAGATAGTTCAAAGTTACAGTTAATTAATACATACATAATAATTAATACATAATAATTAACACAGCTTAACAACTGTACCCCAGCTATGGTTAGCGGAATGGGAACATGATACCCGCGTGAACTGAATAATGGGTTACGTTCAGAGTTCCGTGATGGCTTCCGATTACAAGGTTCCCCGAGTTAGGTCTAACATCCCTGGACTAAAAGGGGGGACCAGAGTGTAGTATCTGTTTCAGGTGCTGTGCTCTGAGACTTTCCTAATCCATGCGGCCGCGGCCTGGCCGAAGCACACTGGACCGGTAAAGTAAAATTGATAGCGTCGATCCCAGTAGGGCCCCCCCCCTTGAGGCAAATAAACCCCTTTTAGGTCTTACCCTTCTCCAGTGGATGCAGCCGTTGTATTCTATGAATAGCTGTGTTATGACGAGTGCAAGCTGTTCATTGGACACATGAACGGATATGTGTCGTTGGAGTTGAGGTCAATAAGTAAAACAGCTGGAGAGCAGCATAAAGTTTTGTATTTCAACACGATGCAACAGGTTTAAAGCCTCGTTTGAGAAAAACAGAAACTGATACCGGAAGTAACGTGACTCTTCTCACCTTTCGTGTGAGTCATTTTTCACCCGCAATGAATTAAATATTTTAATAGAAAATAAAATTACAACACCCGGAACACTCACAGACACATGATAATGAAACCAAAACCGGATTTACCAATTTCCTTATAATATGTCATGCAGGCAAATTGAGAAAAAATCAGACCAGCATATCTTATTATAATGGAGATTGTGGGTTTGTCTGTCTGTAACCGAAACTATATTACTATACAAGTCACAATTCCCTTTGTTATTTACACACATTCTCCATGATTTTATTTTTTATTTAAACCTCAATTATTAGTAAAATTGTTTTACAACATTAAGACTGTTAACAATATCTACATACTAATAACATGCAATTATATTTATATATCAACGAAATAGCGGTTTACAGTTGAATGGGAAGGCTAATTTGCATATTGATCTTAAAAAATTTGATTTTAATAAATATATGCTTAGTATTATTGATTTCTAATTGTTTGGTTTTATCTTAATAAATATGAGCAAAAATCTCGGGATAAATCTTAAGAAATCTATTAACATAAAGAAATAACTGTAATTTTATTCTTTCTTCCTATTTTAACTAAATAGTTAAATTAGGAAATTTACCATGAAAGACGGGAGTAAGGAAAATGGTGGAACAGTTAGTTTCAAAGTTGTTCTATTTTCGATTATACCCCCTCTGTTCAAATATTTTTATCTGAATTCTTATTCAGTTTCATTAGCCTTTCTAATTTAATATGATATTTATTATATTAAAACTTAAATACTTGCACTTGGAGGGTGCATATATTTGCTAGTATCTATAATTATACTAAAGCTGAGTTAATCATATTTTACTTCCTAAAGGCTTTTTTTACTGTTTAGTTTAATGACACGAAAACTATACTAAATTATTCCTTACTTTTAGGATTGAATTATGTTTGAAAAGAATTATGTTTGAATGGGTTCTAATTAATCGTAATTTGCAATTAAGTAAAAAACCGAGCAATCTCTTACTTTACTCTGTGTCTATCTCTTTCTTTCCGTCTATGCATTTCTTGACTACCTCCTCATTATATAATGTTAGTTTCACTGGAGAGAAGAGAGTGTGAGAGCCGGGTGAATTTAAATGTATTTCTATGTTAAATTTCACAACCAGCAACCTGTAGTTTAAATGAGGTCAAACATTCCCGTTCTTAGAAAGCATATTGATAAGGATTTTAAGGTTTCGTCAACCTTGTTCATTTTTTTTTAAATTCGATTTGCTAACTCCCTTTCCCCTAATCTCAATTATCTACCCAGAGTTGAATGGGTGACCCAAAGGATCACGTTTTGTCTAGTTAAATTAGAAGACTAAGGAAATAAAATAAGAACGCATATAAAAAGATTACACTTACTTTGAATATATTTTAATTTATTTCTATATAAAATCATTCATAGGATTGATTTAAATACATTGGAGAATAAAACAATATTAGAGATCAATAACACCAAGTGATTATTTATTAAACCCGGTTTTGTTAAAACCGGTATGAAAATTAACCACACCATTTATTATATAAACCTTTACTTCTTAGTCATATATAACACCACATTGCAGGATTTTAAACACACTAATAACATGGGCTGTTTTGAGGTAAATCTAACTCAGTTTTTCATAGAGACATCAGTAGCAAGTAAGATTTATTCTATGTATTGATGATTTTGACTATAAATTAAATACTCAATGATAAAGTTACTAAATTCCTGAGGGTATTGTGACAAGAGTAGTGACATAGTTTCGGTAACATACATTCAGACATTGAATCTCCATTATAATAAGATGTTATGAGTGCAAATTGAGAAAATATTAGGCCACATGGGATAATGCCTGTTAAGGCTAAGTAACCTAGGCAAGCAGAACATTTTTAGTGAGTTTGATTCTCACGGAGTTTCCCATAATTCTGTCCTTGTGCCAAACTAAGATACGCTTAGTTAATAATTACACATGATATGATACCGGTTATAGATGGAATATTTGGGGAGTGAGCAGTATGGGTCAATTATCAGAGATATGACCCCGGATTTTCCCTTTCCTACAAACTGAAAACAAAATCTGTTGCCTATAAAGATGGCAGAGGAAAGAGATATCATGTAATGAGAAGGAATTGACATTTAAGAGTGAACAGATTAGGATTATTGGACAAGGGAATTGATAACCAAGAAACTTCTACCAAGATTATATTTTATAGGATTAAAGATATAAAGAATAAGTCAGTTGGGATGTCAGAAGAATAGATTTATGCTAATAGGGGTTGAGAAACACAAATTCAAAACATTTTGTTAATTGATACTAGTAGATTCATTGGTTGGTTGTTTTTAGCATGCTAAAATTTCTTGGGTTATTCAATGCCAAAATCATTTTTAAAATTTTGTTTTGCAGGTTGACCAAAGAAAAGAAAAAAAGAAAACAGAACCCACAAATTTTGTAATAAAACTGTTAATTTTAATCTTTTTTTTTTTTCTTTCAAAATATGCAATCAACTTGGTGCTTAAAATATTGTAAAAATAATTTTCCCTAATATGTCATGGTCAACCAAGGAAAAAACATTTTTTTATAATTTTATAGATGTTGATAAGATTAAATAAAATTTATTTGGGTTCTGTTTTTTTTGTCAGTCTGTATATGATTTCAAACAACTAATAGTAATAATCATTTATAAACCATTATAGATTCAAGTAATAATTATTAATACAAATAATTTGCATACAATTGTTTGATTTGGTTGGATTTTACGGCATGTCAACCTTTGTTGGGTTATTTTATGCCGAAGACATTTTGTTTTATTCATTCTTGGTGGATATTGAAATTTTTTTTTCTAAACACAATTTTTTTAGACGCATTTTGTAACTCATTTTTTGTCTATTTAACTCATAGATGGGACCCTAACAGGTACTACCACTCTGGCTCAGAGTGGACCTGGGAGTAATGGTGATGAAAGTGTACTTCACGCTCCACAGGGCTTCAGAATTGGAACTTCACCATTAGATTCAAGTAATAATTTGCATACAATTATTTTTTGTTTGTTTGTTTTTTGTTTTGTTTCTTGTTTTGTTTGTTTGTTTTTTTTGTTTTTTTTTTTTTTGGGGGGGGGGTTCTTCAGCATGTCAACCCTTGTTTGGTTATTCTATGCCGAATATATTTTGTTTTATCCATTCTTGAGGGATATTGAATTTTTTTTTTCTAAACACACATTTTTAAACACATTTTTGAACTCATTTTTTCTATTTAACTCATAGATGAGGCCCTAATAAGTACTTCCACTCTAGATCAGAATAAACCTGGGGTTAATAGCAATGAAGGGGTACTCCACACTCCTCAGAACTCCAGAATTGGAACTTCACCATTAGATGCAGTTTAACAACATACTCAGGTCACTAAGACCCTCAGTCATTGCCTTTTAGCACATATATGATAAAAAGAGTTGTACTTTGCCATAAGGGCAATAGGGTTGAACAATCATATAAATGCTAGGGATTGACGTGACCAGCCATTAAATACAGTTGTAAATAATCCTTTTTGATTTATACACAATTCTCCTCACACTCACTATCCCAAGCTCTGCGTAATTTTCTCTCCTTTCTATCGTTAATTGGCCTAGGGCTCACCGACCTCCGGCGCCCATTGAAGTAATTTATTCGCGCAGCGTACCAGATTATATATATTTACTAATCTCTCCATACAAATAGGATGTGACACATTCTAAGTTTAGATTCAATCTTCCTTCTCCAGGCCTTGTCGAAATTTTGTGTCTGAATTTATCAAATACAGCACTGAAAAGCTGGAAAAAAAGGTTTATACTTTTTGTAGAGAAAATATAAATAACAGAGTCAATGCGCAGTTCTCCAACAGTATTAGTAGTGACTCGACTACGAATACTACTACGTAACTCAACTACGAATAATCTCCCGTATTCGTATCTTTATATGTGTTCCGTTGGACGAGTCCAACTATCTTGTAGGGGAAAATATATTCCCTTACAACACTAACCAAGGTTAAAGAGTCCAGTCTGTTTTACTATTGATCCATAGCTGGAGATAAAATAGTTGGATTCATATCTTTTCCAAAGGTTTTTGCGTTATGTAAAATGCAAACAGCCTCGTCCAGGATTTGAACTCGGGTCATCGAGTCCATTTTCCTACGACGGTAACCATTACACACCAGCGCCTACAACTGCTGGAACTAGCTTACTATGATAGCGCAATTCGTTAACCACTACACCACGGGTACTCCCCATCATTTGCATCAAGAACTTCAAATTTCTGTGACTAAAATCGATGCCACAAAAGATATGAGAAACCCATCCAGTCCCTCTGTACATTCCTTGAGTGAACCATCGGATTTATCACAATTCTAAATGAGAATGCCTTGGAGAACAGACACCCATCTTGCATCTGCTCTCTTCAAAAACTCAGCCTAGACGCTTTCGTCCACCCCCTTCAAAAACTTAGGCAAGACTCCCAAATTGTTCACTCTCTCATTCACCCATCGCCTTGTTGACACTCTTCATCCAATCAGAAGCCAACAGGACATTCATTCACGCGTCATACTTATTCTTATAAAAATATTGCTAATGTGCATCTAATTACCTGATGGTTAGAAGTTCAATCAAGTTATTAAGTTATTCTTACGAGAATTTACTGATAATTTTTAACCCGTCAGCTTGGCTTAGAAGACGCCCACCAATTGTTTTTCTTGGATCTTCATATATGTTTGTATTATGTGTATGTGTGTATATGTATGTATTTTATATTTCTGTACGTTGTGTGTATATTATATATATATATATATATATATATATTATATATATATATATATATATAATGTCACTTAGAAGAAAAAATATAATTAATAAAATAGATTAATTTATATTTTTTTCACTTTAAATTTAAAATTCACTTTATCTTAAAAATTAAAAACCTTACATTCTTAACTCTCTTACTTTTATATAATAAAAAATATATAAAGATATTAAAAATTACAAAATTAAAAAATCCTTCCTAATTTCCGTTGCTGGCTTGCCGTCAACGGTTGATTTTCATATTTTGAATAGGTGAATTCGTCTGGTGACGAATTTGGAATATGTCTTTCTTTTTCTGAATCTGTCACAATAACAGATACATTAAGATACATTTATTGTTGATCGAGATTTTTGTGGCGGAAGTGCTCATATTTGAAACTACAACATAATTTTTTTTTGCAACATCAAGGATTTCGTTTGGAATTCATATCACAGGGCTATAAAATTTAAAAAATAAAAAATAAAAATCTGTTTTCAAATGCCTTTAAAGTAAAAAATTCATCATCGCATCTGATGTCGAGTTAGACTTTGACTAAGCTCCCTGAAATAGACTATAATGCTAAATCTCTAAGTCTTTGTTATTTTCTTTACTTAATATATATATATATATATATATATAATATATTATATATATATATATATCGTTGTAGAAAAAATTTATCTCTCCACGGTTTCGGTGTTCAATATACACCTTTCTCAGGAGAACAGATGCTCTATATTTTACGAAATGTATTGAACCCTTTGGATTAACTACTTATGCTACTACTATGAAAACGTGGTAGTAACCTTTCGATGATATATATATATATATATATATATATAGGGAGTCCACAGAGTCTTGAAACAGTTTTAAAATTGAGCATTTGATAACTTACGTTGTACAAATGATAACATCTTTTCGTAAAAAATCATTTAAAAGTTCATCTCTTAAATATTAATGCATTTTTATCATTGCACTTCAGCATGACCACCATCTTTGTTGATACATTTTAACTAGTAGCTGACTTTGTGGACACCTGTGTGTGTGTGTGTGTGTGTTGTGTGTTGTGTGTGTGTTGTGTGTGTGTGTGTGTGTGTGTGTTTCTTGTCGGGTCCTGTGACAGTATATAAAAGTATGACATCATCATATGAACTTTTCAGCCTCTGAACATTTCAGTCCACTCTCGTGTGTCAAATGGTTCGTTTTTGTGGCCTTCTAATTGTGTGTATGTATGTCCGGAGGAAAGAACGAAAGTAAGACAATTGACGACTAAGTAAATATATATACACATTCACTAGCATCAGATCTTACTTTTTGAGCAAAAATAATGAAGATTTGATTTATATTCGTGATTGAAAAATAAAATCTAAATGATACCAGCATAGGATTTTTTTGCTTTTAATATTTTGAATAGGAGACATTATTTTTTCTTTTCAGAGTGTCTAGATTAACCCAAGTTCTTTTTACATAAGGATTTTAATGGGGTACCCTGTGAGGATCTAACTCGCAATTCAATAATAATTGATCTATGAGACTATCTTTTCACCCTCCCCCTGCCTACTTAATACCGCGTAGCCGCTTCTAGTATAAACGGAAACGTGCGGCCTTAAGGCTATATCTGATCATTTATATTATCGAGTGTGGCCTTCTACAGCCGTGTCCGAAAGACCGATTAAAATTTCACACTTCCATTTTAAAACCAGATATCGCAACGCCTTCTCGCAAAAAGAAATCTCAAAAACGTCGTTAAAAGTTTGCAAAGTTTCAAATTTCTTTGAAGTGATATATATTAATTAGATTTGAACTGGGTTACTAATTAAACGTTTGTTGCAAACATATTAAAAATGTATTGAGTGTGACCTTATTTGTAGAAAAGAAGTTCTAATGTGGTCTAAAAGCTGAAAATGTTCACAAGCCTTTGGGTGAGGCCAATAAATATTTACTTACGATTCGCACGCACAACAATATCTGATTCATTGTGTGTGCATGTGTTTAGCGTGAAACGTTTGTGGCAAACAAAACAAAAGAAATTGAATGATTAGAAGGGAAAACCCTCATTTTCTCTTTGTTTTTCGTTTTGTTTTTCTTGAAGACCAGTTCAGTGTTTCTAAGATATTCACAGCTTTGCTTGCAATTATGAATCTCCTTTCTCTTGTGTACATCTGCCCGTCTTAGATGCTCCAAAATACGCGCACACACACACACATATGTGTGTGTGGGTATATATATATATATGTGTGTGTGTGCATATCTGTTTGTATGTGATGTGTGTGTGTGTGTGTGTGTGTGTGTGTGTGTGTGTGTGTGTGTGTGTGTGTGTGTGTGTGTGTGTGTGTGTGAATAAGTTTTTTTTCTTGAATCGGTGTCTGTGTTGAAAGGGTGATACTGTCTGATGTGTATTTGTGAATATAGAAAACTTATTCACAAACACACACACAGACACAGAGAGAGGAGAGAGAGAGAGAGAGAGAGAGAGAGAGACATATATGCTATGATATATGATATATGTATGTGTGTGTGTGTATTCATGAGTTATATATATACGCATAAATATTATGTGCGTGTGTGTGTGCATATATATATGTACATATATATGTATATGTGTGTATCAGTTGTGTATGTGAGTCTGTGTGTATACGTGGTGTATATCTGTTGTGTGTATGTGTGTGTGGT
>CM042150.1:36582453-36589953 GCA_023376005.1 Doryteuthis pealeii | reverse complement strand
CATTTTGCGGGAAATCTCAACTGGCAACGTCGTCAGTGCAAACCCAAAGGGTTAAGGACTGCCAAAGGACACTCTGTGAAGAACACTGCTATTGCTGTGAGCTGGAGAAAGCTAGCTTTGCAACAGACCTGGCTGGGGAGCCACCATCTACCTGTCTGTGGAAGAATGGAATCCAACCGAATTAAACACCAAAAATTGAAGCGGTATTAGAAAGGGTATTTTCTACCCAGCAACATTCAGATGGAGAGTTCCACCATGTAGTTTATGTGGAAGCAGTATGTCTCTCCAGGATCGTCTAGTGAGTCATCGAGAAACACAAGGATAGAGTGTCAAATGCTACTGGCACCTAACGTATGATGATAAAAAAAACTATTTTTCTTATTTATAAAGAATAACAGAAGATAGTGTGCTTTTGTGGAATCTGAGAGAACTTAATAGCGATTCATTTAACTAAATGCTTACATATTTATAAAATGTAAAGCAGGTCAGAGAGAGTTCATCCGTAGAGCCTGGCATTTACGCGTTTAGCGGGTCAACACACACACACACACACACACACACACATATATATATATATATATATATATATATATATATATATATATATTATATGTAGAAGTTAAAACGAAAAGCACATTCCTGTTTTAACAATTTGTATTTTGATCTTATCCAGATTTTCTTATGGACCAACTTTTTAATTTGGTGGAATTGATTGGATAAGTCCATCAAATCCTCTTCGCAGAAAGAAAATGTTTTTAAATTCCTTAAGAACACTCTGAAAAGAAAAAAAATAAATGTCTCCTATTTCACATATAAAAGCAAAAAAATCTAATCTGGTATCATTTTAGATTTTATTTTTTCAATCACGAATATAAATTCAAATTTCATTAATTTTTTGCTCAAAAGTAAAGAATCTGAGCTAGTGAATGTGTATATATTATTTACTTAGTCGTCAATTGTCTTACTTTCGTTCTTCCTGCCGGACATACAGTACACACAATTTAGAAGGCACGAAAAACGACCAATTTTGACACACAGAGAGTGGATCTGAAATGTTCAGAGCTGAAAAGTTCATAATGGATGATGTCATAACTTTTATACTGTCCACAGGACCCGACAAAGAACACAACACAACACACACAACACACACACACAGAACAGCACAACACACACACTCACACACAGGGTGTCCCATTAAAGTCCAGCTACTAGTTAAAAATGTATCAACAAAGATGGTNGAGGTCATGCTGAAGTGCAATGATAAAAATGCATTAATATTCAAGATTGACTTTTAAATGATTTTTTACGAAAAGATTTTATCATTATGTACAATGTAAGTTATTAAATGCTCAATTTTAAACTTTTCAAGACTCTGTGGACTCCCATATATACTATATATACTATCATATATATTCACTTCGAAAGGTTACACTACCACCAGTTTTATAGTAGTCAGCATAAGTTAGTTAATCCAAAAGGCTCATATATTTCGTAAAAATATAGAGCATCTGTTCCTCTGGAAAGTGTGAATAATATGAACACCGAAACGTGGAGAGATAAACTTTTCTAAACGTATATTATATATATATATATATATATAAATATATATATATATATTAAGTAAGAAATAAACAAAAGACTAGAGATTAGCGTTATAGTCTATTTCAGGAGCTTAGACAAATTTGTCTAACTCTCCCGACTTCATCAGATGCGAAATGATGATTTTTTTATTATCTTGAAGCATTTGAAACAGATTTTTATTTTATTTTTTAAAATTTATAGCCCGTGATCTGAAATTCCAAACGACCTGTGTTGCAAAAAAAAATTATGTTGTAGTTTCAAATATGAGCACTTCCGCCACAAAATCTTCGCGTCAAACAAAAATGTATATCTTAATGTATCTTCTTATTTTGACATATTCAGAAAAAGAAAGACATATTCCAAATTCGTCACCAGACGAATTCACCTATTCAAAATAAATGAAATTGCCGTTGACGGCAAGCAGCAACGCGAATAGGAAGGATTTTTAATTTTGTAATTTTGTAATATCTTTTATATTTTTTATTATATAAAAGTAAGAGAGTTAAGAAACAATGTTTAAGCGTTTTTAATTTTAGATAGTGAAATTCTAAATTTTAAAGTGAAAAAAATATAAATTAATCTATTTATTTAATTATATTTTTCTTTTAAGTGACTTATTATATATAATATATATATATATATATTATATATATATATTATATTACATAACACACAAAACGTACAGAACATAACAAAATACATACACTCACTACATACACATACATACAAACATATAGAAGATCCAGCAAAAACAATGGTGGGCGTCTTTCTAAGCCTTTGCCTGACGGTTTAAAAATTATCAGTAAATTCTCGTAGAATAAACTTAATATTTTTATTGAACTTCTAACCATCAGGTAATGTTAGATGCACATTAGCCCAATATTTTTATAAGAATAAGGATGACGCGTGAATGAATGTCCTTGGCTTCTGATGGATAAGAGCTGTCAACAAGGCGATGTGTGAATGAGAGAGTGAACAATTTGGGAGTCTTGCCTAAGCTTTGGAAGCGGGTGGACGAAAGCGTCTAGGCTGAGTTTTGAGAGAGCAGATGGCAAGAGTGTCTGTTCTCCAGGCATTCTCATTTTAGAATTGTGATAACCGATGGTTCACTCAAGGAATGTTACAGAGGACTGATCGGGTATTCTCATATCTTTTGTGGGATCGATTTAGTCACAGAAATTTGAAGTTCTTGATGCAATGATTGGGAGTACCCGTAGTGTAGTGGTTACGTCTTGAATGCGCTATCATAGTAAGCGGGGGGGGGGGGGGGGGGGGGGGGGGGGGGGGGGGGGGGGGGGGGGGGGGGGGGGGGGGGGGGGGGGGGGGGGGGGGGGGGTGTTCCCCAGTAGTTGGTAGGGCTGGTGTGTAATGGTTACGTCGTAGGAAAATGGAACTCGATGACCCGAGTTCAAATCCTGGATGAGACTGTTTTTCATTTTACATTAACGCAAAAACCTTGAAAGAATGAATCGCAACTATTTTATCTCCAGCTATGGATCAATAGTTAAGGACAGGACTGGACTTCTTTAACCTTGGCTTAGTGTTGTAAGGGAATATATTTTCCCCTACAAATAGTTGACTCGTCCAACGGAACACATATAAGATACGAATACGGGAGATTATTTCGTAGTTAGTTACGTAGTAGTATTCGTTAGTCGAGTCACTACTAATACTATTGGAGAACTGTGCATTGACTCTATTATTATATTTTCTCTACAAAAAGTAATAACCCTTTTTTCCAGATTTTCAGTGCTGTATTGATAAAATTCAGACACAAAAATTCGACAACCAGGCCGGAGAAGGAAAGATCTGAATCTAAACTTAGCTTGAACATGTGTCACATCCATATTTGTATGGGAGAGATTAGTATATATATAATCTGGTACGCTGTGCGAAAAAATTATCTTCAATTTGGGCGCCGGCTATCGGTGAGCCCTAGGCAATGAATTACGATAGAAAGAGAGAAAATTACGCATGAGCTTGGGATAGTGAGTGTGAGGAGAATTGTGATAAATTCAAAAAGGATTATTACAAACTGTATTTATGGCTGGTCAGTCATCCTAGCATTTATATGATTGTCTTCAACCCTTATTGCCCTTTATGGCAAAGCTACAACTCTTTTATCAATATGTGCTAAAAGCAATGGACTGAGGGTCTTAGTGACCTGGAGTATGATGTAAACTGCATCAATGGTGAAGTTCCAATTCTGGGTTCTGAGAGTTGTGGATACCCCTTCATTGTCTATTAACCCAGGTTTATTCTGATCCAGAGTGGAAGTTACTTATTAGGGCCTTCATCTATGAGTTAAATAGAAAAAATGAGTCAAAAATGTGTTTTAAAAATGTGTGTTTAGAAAAAAAATTCAATATCCTCAAGAATGGGATAAACCAAATATATTCGGCATAGAATAACCAAACAAGGGTTGACATGCTGAAGAACCCCGCCCCAAAAAAACCCAGAAAAACAAAAAAACAAACAAAACAAAACAGAAACAAAACAAAAACAAACAAACCAATAATTGTATGCAAATTATTTACTTGAATCTTAATGGTGAAGTTCCCAATCTGAAGCCTGTGGAGCGTGAAGTACACTTTTCTATCACCATTACTCCCAAGGTCCACTCTGAGCCAGAGTGTAGTACCTGTTAGCGCGTCCCATTCTTGAGTTAAATAGACAAAAAAGAGTTAACAAAAATGCGTCTAAAAAAAATTGTGTTAAAAAAAAAATGTCAATATTCCACCAAGAATTGAATAAAACAAAATTGTCTTCGGCATTAAAATAACCAACAAAGTTGACATTGCCGTAAAATCCAACCAATCAAAACAAATTGTATGCCAAATTATTTGTATTTATAATTATTACTTGAATCTATAATTGGTTTATAAATGATTATTACTATTAGTTGTTTTTGAAATCATATACAGACTGACAAAAAAACAGAACCCAAATAAAATTTTTATTTAATCTTACAACATCTATAAAATTTATAAAAAAATGTTTTTTCCTTGGTTGACATGACATATTTAGGGAAATTATTTTACAATATTTTAAGCACCAATTGATTGCATATTGAAAAAAAAAAAAAGATAAAATAACAGTTTTATTTACAAAATTTGTGGGTTTATTTAATGCCAATCATTTTTAAAATTGTTTTGCAGTTGACCAAAGAAAGAAAAAAAAGAAAACAGAACCCACAAATTTTGTAATAAAAACTGTTAATTTTAATCTTTTTTTTTTTTCTTTCAAAATATGCAATCAAATTGGTGCTTAAAATATTGTAAAAAATAATTTCCCTAATATGTCATGGTCAACCAAGGAAAAAACATTTTTTTATAATTTTATAGATGTTGATAAGATTAAATAAAATTTATTGGGTTCTGTTTTTTTGTCAGTCTGTATATGATTTCAAACAACTAATAGTAATAATCATTTATAAACCATTATAGATTCAAGTAATAATTATTAATACAAATAATTTGCATACAATTGTTTGATTTGGTTGGATTTTACGGCATGTCAACTTGTGTGGGTTATTTTATGCCGAAGACATTTTGTTTATTCATTCTTGGTGGATATTGACATTTTTTTTTCTTAAACACAATTTTTTAGACGCATTTTTGTAACTCATTTTTTGTCTATTTAACTCATAGATGGACCCTAACAGGTACTACCACTCTGGCTCAGAGTGGACCTGGGAGTAATGGTGATGAAAGTGTACTTCACGCTCCACAGGGCTTCAGAATTGGAACTTCACCATTAGATTCAAGTAATAATTTGCATACAATTATTTTTGTTTGGTTTGTTTTGTTTTGTTTTGTTTGTTTGGTTTTTTTTGTTTTTTGGGTTTTTTTGGGGGGCGGGGTTCTTCAGCATGTCAACCCTTGTTTGGTTATTCTATGCCGATATATATTTTTTATCCATTCTTGAGGGATATTGAATTTTTTTTCTAAACACACATTTTTTAAACACATTTTTGAACTCATTTTTTCTATTTAACTCATAAGATGGGCCCTAATAAGTACTTCCACTCTGGATCAGAATAAACCTGGGGTTAATAGCAATGAAGGGGTACTCCACACTCCTCAGAACTCCAGAATTGGAACTTCACCATTAGATGCAGTTTAACATCATACTCAGGTCACTAAGACCCTCAGTCATTGCCTTTAGCACATATATGATAAAAGAGTTGTACTTTGCCATAAGGCAATAGGGTTGAGACAATCATATAAATGCTAGGGATTGACGTGACCAGCCATTAAATACAGTTGTAAATAATCCTTTTTGATTTATACACAATTCTCCTCACACTCACTATCCCAAGCTCTGCGTAATTTTCTCTTCTTTCTATCGTAATTCATTGGCCTAGGGCTCACCGATATCCGGCGCCCATTGAAGTTAATTTTTTCGCACAGCGTACCAGATTATATATATTTACTAATCTCTCCATACAAATAGGATGTGACACATGTTCAAGCTAAGTTTAGATTCAGATCTTTCCTTCTCCGGGCCTGGTTGTCGAATTTTTGTGTCTGAATTTATCAAATACAGCACTGAAAATCTGGAAAAAAAGGTTTATTACTTTTTGTAGAGAAAATATAAATAATAGAGTCAATGCACAGTTCTCCAATAGTATTAGTAGTGACTCGACTACGAATACTACTACGTAACTCAACTACGAATAATCTCCCGTATTCGTATCTTTATATGTGTTCCGTTGGACGAGTCCAACTATCTTGTAGGGGAAAATATATTCCCTTACAACACTAACCAAGGTTAAAGAGTCCAGTCTGTCTTACTATTGATCCATAGCTGGAGATAAAATAGTTGGATTCATATCTTTTCCAAAGGTTTTTGCGTTATGTAAAATGAAAACAGTCTCATCCAGGATTTGAACTCGGGTCATCGAGTCCATTTTCCTACGACGGTAACCATTACACACCAGCGCCTACAACTACTGGAACTCGCTTACTATGATAGCGCAATTCAAGACGTTAACCACTACACTACGGGTACTCCCCATCATTTGCATCAAGAACTTCAAATTTCTGTGACTAAAATCGATGCCACAAAAGATATGAGATACCCATCCAGTCCCTCTGTACATTCCTTGAGTGAACCATCGGTTTATCACAATTCTAAATGAGAATGCCTTGGAGAACAGACACCCATCTTGCATCTGCTCTCTTCAAAAACTCAGCCTAGACGCTTTCGTCCACCCCTTCCAAAAGCTTAGGCAAGACTCCCAAATTGTTCACTCTCTCATTCACCCATCGCCTTGTTGACACTCTTCATCCAATCAGAAGCCAACAGGACATTCATTCACGCGTCATCCTTATTCTTATAAAAAATATTGGCTAATGTGCATCTAATTACCTGATGGTTAGAAGTTCAATCAAGTTATTAAGTTATTCTTACGAGAATTT
Source organism: Doryteuthis pealeii (assembly GCA_023376005.1). Taxonomy (NCBI): domain Eukaryota; kingdom Metazoa; phylum Mollusca; class Cephalopoda; order Myopsida; family Loliginidae; genus Doryteuthis; species Doryteuthis pealeii. Next base: position 36,582,949 of record CM042150.1, on the reverse strand, counting down.
ACTGATAATTTTTAACCGTCAGCAAGGCTTAGAAGACGCCCACCAATTGTTTTTCTTGGATCTTCATATATGTTTGTATGTATGTGTATGTGTGTATGTGTATGTATTTGTATATGTTCCTGTACGTTTGTGTGTGTATATGTATATAATATATATATATATATATATATATATATATATAATATATATAAGTCACTTAGAAAGAAAAATATAATTAAATAAAATAGATTAATTTATATTTTTTTCACTTTAAATTTAAATTTCACTTTATCTTAAAAATTAAAAACCTTACATTGTTTCTTAACTCTCTTACTTTTATATAATAAAAAATATATAAAGATATTACAAAATTACAAAATTAAAAATCCTTCCTAATTTCCGTTGCTGGCTTGCCGTCAACGGCTAATTTTCATATTTTGAATAGGTGAATTCGTCTGGTGACGAATTTGGAATATGTCTTTCTTTTTCTGAATATGTCAAAATAAGAGATACATTA
>CM042150.1:36547453-36577453 GCA_023376005.1 Doryteuthis pealeii | reverse complement strand
GTATGTTATAAAATAATAAAATTCGAAGGCAATACAATGCGTAAAAAATAAAGACAAAAAGATGTTTATATGTCTAATCGATTTCAAAGCGAAGCTTTATCATCAGAGTTTTATTTCAGAAATGACGTGCTTATGTTTTTTTTTATTTGTGTGGTTATAATTTCTCTTCTTATTTCCTTTTCCTCTCCTTTTTTTCCTCTCTTTCTTCTTCTCCTCCTTTATGAATGGGCGAATAACTGTAATTTCTTATTTCTCTCTTTCTTTTTTTTCTTTCTTAAAGGTGTTTACAACGTTATTTATATGAATGACTGTGTGTATGTGTATAGGAGCGTGAAAGTGAGATAGAAAGAGAGTGAGTCGCGTATGAGTAATCGTGTGTGAGATTGTGTGTACGTATTTGTGTGTCTGCAAGTTTGTGCCAGCGCATTTGTGAGGGTGCATTTGAGATGATGGGTATATATCTACGCGTGTGTATGTATTTATGTTATTGCAATATTTTGCTTGTGTATACGTGTGTTAGTATGTGTGTGTGGTTGTGCGTGTATATATATATTTATGTGTGTGTGTCTCTGTGTGTGTCTCTGTGTGTGTTTGAGTGTTTAATGCACTTAATTCTTGGAACACTGTTCAGTCGGTATTGTTTGATGAAGAAAAGAAGGAAAAGGTGAAGCTTTTTCGGTAAATTATTTTGTCCTTAAAAAACTTTTGAAAAAGCATTTTATTGCCCCTTATAAACAACAGATTTTGTCTATATGTTTGTGTTGTCTGGTGTGTCTTGTATCGTTTCCTGTGAGCGTCCAATGGTGGTCATGTCCATGGGCTTAGCTTCACACTATTAGGCATGGCCTCCCTTCAATAGTAATTTAACAAAAATAAAGTTTTTCTTTTACTTATTCTTTATAACTTGTACCTACTATTGATAAATAAATTTTTTTCTTCTTCTTCTGTCTGTATGTGTGTGTATGTCTGTGCGTGAGAGAGACAGAGAGAGACAGAGAGAGAAAGAGAGAGAAATAGTTTGTGTAGATATTTGTGTGTCTGTGATATTTTGTGGTCCATTTGTGTCAGTACGTTTGTATGTGGGTGTGCGTGTGTCTTTACGTGCATGTGTATGTGTGTGTGTATAAATACATGTGTATGAAAGAGTGTGTCATAATTGTGTAATATCTCAATTATGCATGTGTGTCTATAATTATGCATGTGTACACATTTATGTATCTGAACCTCCTTGTGTGTGTGTGTGTGTGTGTGTGTGTGTGTGTGTAAGAGAGTGAGATAGATAGACAGACAGACAGACAGACAGAGAGAAAGAGAGAGTTTGTATAGGCATTTGTGTGTCTGTGATATTTTTGTGATGCATTTTGTGCCTGCACGTGTATATGCACCCCCTCCCTCTCTCTCTCTCTCTCTCTCTCTCTCTTCTCTCTCTCTCTCTCTCTCTCTCTCTCTCTCTTGGGTGTGCATATTTATACGTGCGTGTGTCTGTACGTACATAGATGTGTATGTGTATGTGTGTGTATTTGCATGAGAGAAAGAGAGAGACAGAGAGAGTGAAAGACAGAGAGAGAGAGTGAAAGACAGAGAGAGAGAGAGAGAGAGAGAGAGAGAGTTTTGTAGGCATTTGTGTGTCTCTGATATTTTATGATGCATTTATGTATGTGTGTGTGTGTGTGTCTATACATGCATGTGTGTATATGTTTACACAAGCACATCGTCTATGTGTGTGTGTGTGTTTTTACACACGCACGTGCGTGTGTGTATATTTATGTATCTTTATGTGTATGTGTCTCACAAGAACATATACGCGTTTGCGTGTGCATCGTACGCTTTTTGGGGGGGATTGTCAGGGCATAGGCGAGCCAAATCCGTACAAGGTGTGAAGGTTATCTTCCTTCACACCTGCCCTCAGCCATTGTACCCTAATTAAATTTATATATTTGCTGCTGATTTTCACTATTTTCCTCTTTCCTGACAATTTTTTTTCTTTTCCCTTTTAATCTTTCGTTTCGCCCATTTCTTCTTTTCCCTGTTTTTACTCATTCATTCATTGTTTCCTATAATATCCTACGTCATCATTTTTCTTGAAATCTTCAAAGAATCCCAATATTTGAAAAAAAAAAAAAAAAAAAAAAGAATAGTCTAAAATTTACATAAGTCTTTGAAATTCATTGTTGTTCGACTTGCAAAATTATCCCCCTTTCTTCTCTAATATGTTTAAAACATATGTAATTCATTACATTCTATTTTATTATGTTTTATGTAATACAACACTATTTTTACCCATTGTCACCAATACTTTTATTATATATATATATATATATATATATATATATATATATATATATATATATATATATATACAACCTTGCGGTGTGTTTCCGCTGTCGTTTATCGCAAAAGATTTATACACACACACACGCAACCACACACCTAAAAAATGCACAATGTTTCCTTTCGATACACACACTCACACCGTCCCATACTCACACCGTAAAAAAGAATATTTGACGTCATATTTCAAACCGTCCCCTTTTTTCAAACCTCAAAAAAATTTTAAACAGACTGAATAACAAGGACTACCACTCGCTTTTCTCGTTATTCTGTGATAAAAAATGTCTTATTACCTTCCATATACCTTCTTCTCTATTATGTTTAAAACATATTAAGTAATTCATTACATTCTATTCTATTATGTTTTATGTAATACAACACTATTTTCCCCATTGTCACCTGCCTAGTTTTGAGAGTTTAATCCTTAGATCACGCCTTCGCTGGTCTGGTCATCTAGTTCGCATGAATGATTGCCGAATCCCAAAACAACCAATTTGCGGGGAAATCTCAACTGGCAAACGTCGTCAGTGCAAACCCAAATTGAGGTTTAAGGACTGCCTCAAGGACACTCTGAAGAACACTGCTATTGCTGTGGAGGACTGGGAGAAGCTAGCTTGTAATAGACCTGGCTGGAGAGCCACTATCTACCTGTCTGTGGAAGAATTTGAGTCCAACTGAATTAAACACCAAAAATTGAAGCGGGTTATTAGAAAGGGTAATTTTCAGCCCAGCAACATTCAAAGTGGAGAAGTTCCAACATGTAGTTTATGTGGAAGAGTATGTCTCTCCAGGGATGACCTAGTGAGTCATCTGAGAAAACACAAGGATACAGTGTCAAATGCTATTGGCACCTAACTATGATGATAAAAAAAACTATTTTTCTTATTTAATAAAAGAATAACGATAGTGTGTTTTTGTGGATCTGGAGAACATTAATAGCGGTTCATTTAACTGATAAATGCTTACATATCTATAAATGTAAAGGCCGTCAGAGAGAGTTCTATCCGTAGAGCCTTGCATTTACGCGTAATCAGCGGTCAACACACACACACACACACACACACACATACACACACACACACACACACATATATATATATGTATATATATATATATATATATATATATATATATATATATATATATATATATATGTGTGTGTGTGTGTGTGTGTGTGTGTAGAATTAAACAAAAGGCACATCTCCTGTTTAACAATTTTATTCTTGATCTTTTCCAATTTTCTGGCCAACTTTTTAATGTCTGGGTGGAATTGATGGATAAGTCCACCAAAGGTCAGTTCCCGAGTACTTTCGGCACTTCGAAGCGCCATCATCAGGGGTGATGTATTCCAGTTTTTGGGTTTTTTAAAAAAATTTTATTATTATATTAATGTGGAGGCTGGAAGGAGAAGAATTGGTGGGAAAGGTATTATAGGCATTTTAGAATGTGTGTACTGCATTGGAAATTAATTTTGTTCAAGGACGGTTTGTATTGTTTTATGTATAAAGCTTCTAGTATTTGGAGTTTTTGTTTATTTTTTTCTTTGTGCAAAATGTGTGTATTTTCGGTTAGAACTTTTCGGTAATTAGAGCGGGGGCATGAATGTAATTTTAGGTGTTGTGAAATAGAGCTATTGTCTGTTAAATGGAGGGTCAGACGCCTTGATAATGTGGTTGAGGTGAGTCCAATGTATGTATTATCATTTTCTGGGAGACTACAATCTCCTAGGGGACACTTAAATCTATATACAACATTGGTCTCATTAAGCTGACCTGTGCCTTTTGTTTAACTCTACATGTATAAATGAAAGAATGCTGTCCAAATACACACACACACACACACACACACACACACATAATATATATATATATATATATATATATATATATATATATATATATATATATATATATATATCTTTTTCATTGAATCATTTCCAAAAATATTTCTTCCTGTTTTGTTTGAAAAATTAACAGTTTTTCAGATTTTATCACTAATGGAAAAATAACATTTTGACATTTTAAATCTTTCATTGATTTTTTTCATCAGATAAAAACTGTTTGTTTTCTTTTACTGGTGTTTGAACATGTATAATTAGTTTTTGTTACTATATCTATTAAATAGAAGACTTCGAAATATTCGTTGAGACATCTTTCAAATTATTCAAAAATAGTATCAGTAAGCTTTGTATGCCGAGATGAGCCTCCTTTTCCATCAATTTTTCTTAAATAATTGGGTTTTTTTAAATCGACTAATTAGGCCACAGTCCCAAAACGATTTTCGTTCAGTTCTGTCGGATGTAAAAGATGGCTCAATAACTTTTTACATAATGATTAAGATAAGATCACAAAAAGAGTATACTTACTTTTCGCCCATAGGTTTCTTGGTTTCATAAGTTTTCATCATCATCATCATCATGTCGCGCTTTCAGCACGGATATCCATAACAATCTCTCTCCATCCGTCCCTATCGCTCATCATTCTGGGGAGGTCCTCTATGCAGCATCCTGCATCCGCACAGAGCTGATCAATGTACGTTTTTGCTGGTCGGCCCATACTGGCTTGTCCATGTGCTGGCTTTCACAGGATCACGTCGCTTATGAGTTCGTCCTTGCTTCTCCAGCAGTGTCCCGCGTGTCTTGTCCGTCTTACTCTAATGGTTTGTATGATATGTGGCAGGTGGCCGTATAGCTGTTTTCTCGTAGAGTGTTGTTTCCATGTCTTGTTCAGGATCACCCGCAGCATTCTTGTGCAGCTCCCATCTAGTTTATTATCTAGTCGCTTAGTTAGGGTCCAGGTGGTGCAGCCATACAGCAGTACTGATATGACAACGGCCTGGGAGAACCGTCTCTTTAACTTGTCTGTGAGGTTGGATTTCCATATGATCGATAGTTTAATTATAGCGGCCCATGCTTTTCCTATACGCGCTCTAACGTCATTTTCTGTGGAGGAGATGTTACTGCCTAAGGATCTAAATTGCTCTACAGAGTTTAGGAGTTTACCATCGATGGTTGAGATGTCGCTTTTGTTTTTGAAAGACATGAACTCGGTTTTATCAGAGTTCACGTACAGGCCGACATTTCGTGCTGCCTTTTCTAGGCTATGTAGTTACGTAAAAAAGACTATTTAGCTCCGAAATAAGAATCAGCCAATGAGATTAGTGGTTTTTCTGCCTTTTTATGATCAGTCAATTAGAAAAAGTTCAAAATCTTACAATTTATAGAATATGTCGATAAATAGAAGAATTTGGAAGATTGACAAGCCTTAATCGACAAAAAATGATCTGCGAACAACTTGTTTTTAGACAAAAAAAATTAAATTAAAAAAATATAACTTTAAGATACGAACTACTAAAAATCTATCTAGTTTAATAATTTTAAAAAAATCAAAATATTTCAAAACTAATTCAAATTTATTAGAAAATCTTAATAGAAATTAAAATAAAATCACTAATCTCATTGGCTAATTTTTATTTCGCAGGTAAGTAATTTTTTACGTATTTTACATATTTTAAAACTTAATTAATTAATCATGAAACCAAGAAACCTATGTGCGAAAAGTAAGTTTACTCTTTTTGTGATTTTATCTTAATCATTACGTAAAAATTATTGAGCCATCTTTTACATCCGTTGGATTTTAAAAGTAAAGCACTTTTCGCCTTTGGGACTGTAGCCTAAATGGGTAATTCCATGTTAAATCATTTTGGCCATGTCACCCATCCCCTTCATTTTTTTCTGAAATTTTGTACAGGTGTGGGTTGTGTTAAAGTTAGACAATTCCAAAACTTGGCAGAGTTATGTCAATTTTTAGCTCTACAATTTTTTTTTTTTGGGGGGGGCACGAGAAATAGCAACTTTTTGTAATCTATTTCTGTCTGTAAAATGAGTTCTAGAGTTTTCCTACTTCTAGAAATTAGTTTATAAAAGCATTTTTGCACAAGGAATCCAAAAATGCTATCAAAATGACTTACCGTTAACTAATTTTCAGTTATTGATGATTTCTGATTTGCAAAATTCTAACTGATGTTGTAACTTCGGTTCTGAGCAAAAACGAAACTATCTTATCGGGACAAATAATGTTCAATATATGTGAAATAATAATAGAAATATTTTTGTCATATATGCAGTGCCCCATCAGAATATTGATCATGCTATGAAAAAATTAGAAATCATCAATAGATATATAGATAAAAGTGAGATTATTATTCTAAAAATGTGTGTTTGTAAGTCCGTACTCTAAAAAGTAATTGATTCCTTTTAATTATTTACATCTCTACTAAGGGCAATTACGGAGTCACATGACAGTCGAGAAACCCCTTGTAAACCTCTCTGTTTTTTAACAGATTTTGTCCGTAAGATCCGAAGTCCATTGATGCGGGTTCCGTAGATGAGAGGTTACACTGTATTCTGAAAATATGTATTTGTGAGTCCGTACTCTAAAAAGTAATTGTCTCCCTTGAATTATTTACATCTCTACTAAGGGCAATTACGGCGTCACATGACAATCCGAGAAACCCCTTGTCAACCTCTGTTTTTAACAGATTCTGTAAGTTGCATCCGCAATCCATTGATGCGGGTTCCGTAGATGAGAGGTTACACTGTATTCTGAAAATATGCATTTGTGAGTCCGTACTCTAAAAAGTAATTGTCTCCCTTGAATTATTTACATCTCTACTAAGGGCCGGGTTAGCTCAGTCGGTAGAGCGTTCGGCTAGAAACCACAAGGTACCTAGTTCGATACCGGTCCCCGCCAACTCAGCGTATGAGTAGCACAGGGATCTGTACGGTAAAGCAAGGAGCTGATGGTAGGTGTGGCGCTCCACCTCAGATCCTAAAAAACAATCTCCTTGGTCTAGCACTATTGAAAAGGGATAGACTCCCTAGCTGACTGGCTAATACCGACTTTAGGCCGCCCCGTCGACTTTACTTTTACTAAGGGCCATTACGGAGTCACATGACAGTCCGAGAAACCCCTTGTCAATCTCTCTGTTTTTAACAGATTCTGTACGTTGCATCCGAAGTCCGTTGAAGCGGGTTCCGTAGATGAGAGGTTACACTGTATTCTGAAAATACGTGTTTGTGAGTCCTTGTGTCATACTGTTAGTTACTTATCATTTGTTTACTTAATGTAGTTTTCTTTTGTTGATTTTTAATTTTTTTTTTACTTGTCACAAATTGTATTAAATGGTTCCGTTTTGCTTAGAAAGATTCCACTTCTTGTTAAGAGTCTCTCACCTCACGAAATCTTATCGTTTGCATCGGCGAAATTTGCTTCTTTTAACAAAATACAAAAACAATCTGAGTTAAACAGACTGATAATTTGAGCCAATTTAGTTGAACACAAACTTGTTTTTTGTTTTTTCGTACTCTCTCTCTCTCTCTCTCTCTCTCTCTCTCTCTCTCTCTCTCTCTCTCTCTCTCTCTCTCTCTCTCTCTCTCTCTCTGGTACGAGCGCGCTTTCTCGCTCTGTTCGTTTTCTGTTTTCATCCTTATTTTCATCCCTCATCTTCCCTATCTATCTATCTATCTATCTATCTATCTCATTTATCTCTTATTCTGTCTGATACTCTCTTTCTGTCTGTCTGTTTGTCTGTCTGTCTGTCTGTCTGTCTGTCTCTCTCTCTCTCTCTCTCTCTCTCTCTCTCTCTCTCTCTCTCTCTCTCTCTCTCCATTTCCTGACTTATTTCCTTCTCTTATCCTCCCTATCTATTTATCTATCTATCCATCTCATTTATTTCTTATACTGTCTGCTACACACACGCACCCCACTCTCTCTCTCTCTCTCTCTCTCTCTCTCTCTCTCTCTCTCTCTCTCTCTCTCTCTCTCTCGCTGCTTCACCTTTCCTATACATTATACTTTCTATTCTCTCTCTCTCTCTCTCTCTCTCTCTCTTTCTCGCTGTTTCACCTTTCCTATACATTATACTTTCTATTCTTTCCCTCTCTCTCTCTCTCACTCTCTCTCTCTCTCTCTCTCTCTCTCTCTCTCTCTCTCTCTCTCTCTCACTCCCTTTTTTTCGCTGTTTCATTTTATCTCCTTCTCTCTCAACCCTCTCACTCTATCTTCTATTTTCTGTCCCTCTTTCTTTACTTTCTTTATTTCCCTCTATTTCTATCTCTTTCTCTTTCTGACTATGTATCTATCTATACAAGGGGAGTCAAAAAAGCATCAAGATTTTTTGTAGTTTTTGACACACCCTGTATTCTGAAAAAAAAACTTTCTATTCATTTCTTCATTTCTTTCTTGGTAAATACAGCTTTAAACTTGGTACTTTTTGACACACCTTGCATTCTGAAAAAAAAAAAAATGAATGGAACGTCATTTTTTTTTCAGAATACAAGGTGTGTCAAAAAGTACAAAAAATCTCGATGCTTTTTTGACACACCTTGTATATTTAACTTTAAAAATATAGTTATGATTATTAACAAACATATTGTCTCGCGCAAATTGAAACAGAATTTCGGCATTAGATAACATATGAGGATTTGGTGTGCCGTTAAACAAATAGAGCAAACCAAACCCCGTTTATATTGGATTGAGATTGGGGTTATTTAACCATATTCCTCCATCTGTAATATGTGCCAAGCGCTCAGTTGACCGAAGGCTGGAGGTCATTTGACCAGGGACACTATGCCCTCCTCGCTTCTTCGTTTTATTTATGTTTTTTTTATTATTATTTTGTTTTTGTTAGTTTTTTGTTTTGTTTTGTTTTACTATTTCTCTGAAGTTTTGAGATGAGGCTTGATAATTAGTATTATTTGGATTATTCGGACAATTGTCCCCATCTTTATTGTATCTGTACAACGTTTCGGCCGTTGTGCCCTCTGGCCTTCTTCAGGTATTTCTTGTAATTGGGAACCTTCTTGTCGTTTTTTTTTTTGGGGTGGGGGATCAGCATCCTTTCAGGCTAAAATGATACAATTGGGAAAGAGAAGATAAGAACACTCCAATCACGGACCAAGCGTGAAGATCAGTGTTTATGTGCGCACGTGTGTGGGGGGGCACTTCTCACGTATGTGCTTTTGTGCTTTTTTTGTCAAATGTCGTTGTGTATTGTCCTATATCTGAAACTTGGACAACCCACCATGGTGTACTGGTTTTCCAATTACTGCCATGTAATAGCTCCCACCAACATCCCTTGGTATCCTAGCGGAATTGTGGGGCGTACTTGACGGGTAGTGGGTCGGAAATCAATCCTCGCTCGAACAATTAAGGAAAATATAGATCAGGTGAGCGTTCTTTCACTGGCCAGAGGTGATCGCCTTATATTTTTAAGTTTCTGTTAGATCTTTAAAAATTAGTTAAGTTGAGTTCGAGACACGAAGAGAAACACTCAACTAAAGTGAGGCTTAAATGTTACACAGCAAAGTGTATGTATATGAAAACTTGGCAGAAGCTAGATGAATATATTTGTATATGTGTATCTGTGTACATATGTATATGCGTGTATGTGCCCGTGTGTATGTAGGGAATTTGGTGAAAAGTTAGGGAAGTCATGAAACTTTAATCGGCCAAATTTGAAAATTAAAGTTAATGTCTTTAAATCCTGATTAGTTTCTTATGTTCCGAATTTTTATTTCTTATGACTGTCGTCACCTCAGTTAAATAATGGACCATTCCTTTTTTACTATAAAGAAAGAAAGAAAAATAGAGGGAAAGATAGAAAGAGGGGGTGAGCTCGCGAAAGTGATAACGCTAATCTGTTTCAAATGAAAATAATAAAAAAGAGGAAAAGAAGAAAAGAAAAAAAGAGTGAGAGAGTTAAATCAAGATAATTAAACTTTTTTATATATTGAACTATTTAGCAATAGCTCTTAAGTAAACATATAAAACGTTGTAATAATCAAATTATCGTACTGTGGTATATCCACGGATTCTGCCAGTAACACATAATATCCAGAAAAAAATTTGTGTTGTATATTGTTATCCAGGGTAGAATAGAAAAGTCTGAAGTAAATAATGGTTATTTTCTATACTTTTACGATCTAAGCAATTAAGAAATAATGCATTCTATCTAGGAAGAACATTAGTGTTACAAAGTGTCACTGTTATTATTGATTACTCGGAAGAAAAGTCCGGGTGAAAAAGAATTAGATTAGTTGAAAGTAAGCTGTTGCCTATGGGAAATACCGCTAAGAAAGGAATAAAAGACAAGAAAAGGTTTGTATATTTTAAAAAGGGTTTAATAGTGCAAAGGTTGCTAAAACTTATTGCTTTTAGCGGTCTCAAGTCTCATATATGTATAAGTAACAATTTCGTGACACACTTTGTGTAGAATTCTTGTGGGGTAAAGAGTTCTGGTTTTAGGCTCATTCTTTGTTCGGTGCTGCTGCTATATTGTTCACGCAAAATAGGGGTGTGTATGTTGAACTGGTGAAACAACCTTCTCAACCGCTGTCAAGTACTGTCCCCTCAGTAGGGACGTCTAATCTCTTCGACTACTTTTACTGTTTTGAAGATTTCTCTGGGCTTCTCGCCTGTCGGTTTTTATACTTCCGGTTTTTACGTTGGACTTCTTAGAACTTCTTAGACTTTTTAGAATTTAATTATCCTTCTGTAAGGTCCGTTGCCTACGATAGCTTAAGATCCCAATATACGGTGTTTTTTTTATCTTCTCATTGTTCAGAAGGGAAGAGACTGGTTTATGCCTTTTGTAATGACATTGGTACAAATCGAACTCGGATCGCTTCAGTTGGAATTCAACTATTACTGACAATAGCAGGTATCAAATGCCCCAAACCATTTTATTACTGTTAATGGCTTTTAAAGAATAGTTGGCTTTTTTTAATTATTTTCGTCCGATTTTTCTTTTTTAAATTTTTTTTCTGTGACAGACAAGAAAAACAAAGATTATTGCTTTCCAAATGTTTGTTTTAGTATTTTTGTTGTTTGTTAGTATTTGATTTGAACTCAATCCCTGCCCCTGTTTTCAAACCGAAATGTAGTATTCCTTTTGCTGCTCTGTAAAGTATTAATAAGGAACTGGAAAGACTTGAAAATTTAGGAGTTATTTCACCAGTTGATTACAGTGATTGGTGTTCACCGACTGTCTACGAAAAAAGAAAAAATGATAAAATTGAGTTTGTGTGGATTAATTCACGGGGGTTAAACGATTGTTTAAAAAAACTTAATTATCCTCTACCGTGCGTGGAAAATATATTCCAGAATTTGAACGGCGGAAAATTATTTTCGGAAATAGATTTGTAAGATGCATATCTTCAGATTGAAGTGGATGAAAGTTGTAAAAAATTACTTACAATAAATCTATATATAATGGAGATAGACTGCATTTCTGTCTGAAGCCGAAACTACGTCACGGCTTACGTCACAGATTCCACAATAATCTAAAGGGTTTATTAATGAGAACCTAATTTATAATCAATAAATATCCATAAAGAACTTTACAAGTTTAACAGACTTCCTTTCGGGGTCAAAGTTGCACCTAATATTTTCCAGCAGATAAGGGGTGTTATGCTGGCAGGACTTAATTTTTCAGTAGCCTATTGGGCGACATTTTAATAAAGAGTAAGAATAGAAAAGAACATGCTGAGCACATAGTTTTTGAAAGAATTAAAGATTTTGGGTTCAGAGTGAGTGATACAAAGTGGGAATTTTTTGACTAGCATAAAATATCTTGGGCAGATTATAAACGCGAATGCGCGAAGACCGGATAAGAGGAGTTTTAGCTTAAAAAATGCCTCTCCCGACTAACGTGTCTACTTTGCAAGCATTTCTAGTGCTTGTAAATTATTACAGTATTTATTACCGAATATACATAAATGGAGAGATCTATTGAATAATTTGTTAAAAAAAGATTTTAAGTGGAATTGGTCAGATGAATCTGAAAAATCCTTTTAAAAAATCATTGAAATACTAACAAACTAGTATTATCTGCGTTATTCGGACTATTGTCCCCATCTTCAATGTTATTTGTACAACGTTTCGGCCGATATACCCTCCGGCCTTCTGGCCTTTTGGACACATGACCGAGTGGATTGAGCAGTTGGGTTGAAACAGTTCTAAGTGAAAGTAATCTCTGGTACCCGAGTTCAATCCTGAAAAAAAATAATTAATTAACACAACTCCTATCCCAGCTATGGTTAGCGGGAACAGGATACCCCCGTGGAATAAATAAAGGGTTAGGTTCAAAGCTCCCGAATACGACAAGAAAGTTCCCGAGTTCGAAAGGAAGGTTCCCGAGTCCGAGAAGGTTCCCGAGTCCGACAAGAAATACCTGAAGAAGGCCGGAGGGTATATCGGCCGAAACGTTGTACAAATAACAATGAAGATGGGGACAATAGTCCGAATAACGCAGATAATACTAATCTTCAAGCCTCATCTCAAACATTCAGAGAAATACTAACGAACTAGTTTGTTGGTTACGGTAACCACACCCGAACTTAATGACGAACAGAATGTCCCGTATCCACTCACTCTATTTCTGGCATTTCCAATAAAATCTCTAAAAGTTATCAATGGGGTTAACCCATATTTTTTATATGCCAGCCATTTTTATTCCATTGACTTATAGAGCTTCCTTTCCCGCCAATTTTTCCCGCCTAATACACTTCTTCTGTTTGTTCCTCATTTTTACGCAACGGACATTTAAGTCTATGATGTGCCTCGGTCTCTGGACTGCTCAATGTATTATCTCATCAATATTTATCAATAGGTACCTCTGACGTCGTAACTCTTCATTCATTTGTGTGCCATGCGAAAATGTCGACCTAGAGTCAGCATGTTCATTACTGGGATCGGATTTTAAATCATTTATTCATCGGTCTCATTTGGTCGTCCATTTTGTTTTTTTGTTTTTTTTTCCCGCTTTTTTTATTATCTTTGAACCTGATTTTGGCGCCAACGCTTTGTCACTTTTTCTGCCAATTGGCAACGTTTCTTTCGCTTTAAAAATTCAACACAGACGACATCCCATGAAAGAGAATATTTTCTGCTTAATTTGCTCGGACCAAACTTTTTTTTACCTTGTCGTTTTCATTAGAATGTTTCATGTTTCGCGTTTATGTTTGTTCGATTTCGTTAAAGAATGACACCAATCTTGTTAGAGATAAAGAACTTTCTCACTGAGATAAAAAAAAAAGGTGTTGAATAACTGAATAAAACAAAACCATGGTTTGGTTTGGTTTGGTTTTACGGCATATCAACCTCAGTGAGTCATTTAATGCCGATAAAGTTTTGAAATAAATCAATTCTTAATGGATAATACAATTTTTTTATAAATACGTTTTTTATTTAACCCATAAATGGGACCCTAACAGGTACTACCACTACGGGTCAGAGTGGACCAAGGAGCAATGGTGATGAAGGTGTGCTCCACATTCCCCAAACCTCCAAAACTGGAACCTCACCATCAGATAGAGTTTAACGTTATTCTCATGACATGTAGACCCTCAGCCACAGCTTTCTAGCACCCATATGATAAAAAGGGGTTGGGGCTTGCCATAAGGGCAATAGGGTTGGGAAAATCATATAGTTGCTAGGGCTTGACGTGACGAGCCGATTGATCAGAGGGGGCCTCTCCGACCGTCCGTCTAACCCAAGATAGGGCCAAAGTGGATTATTGCAAGTCATGAACTGCTCGTCCACCTGGGTTCTATCCAAGACCATGTTTGGCGTAGTCGGTAGAGTATTCGCATACGAATACCATGGTTCCGTGTTCGATACTGGTCCCTGCCGACTCATGGAGTAAGTAGCAGAACCTGGATAATCTGATCTGTGCGATAAAGCATTTGAGAACTTACGGTAGGTGTTGCGCTTCACCTCAACAAAATAATCTCGCTTGTCTTGCGCTAGTGAAAAGGGGATAGACTCCCTTGCTGTTCGGTTAATTCCGACAATAGACTAAGATACTGTCATATTAATCCCTATGACTGGATGAAGGATTGATTGGCTTTAACGGCATATCAAACCGCTGAGGATTATTCATACCAAGAAGTTAGAGAATTGCGTTCATTTTGATTTTATACGTACATTTTTGTGTAGTTTAAACTTTTTTTTATTCTTTTTATTTTTTTATCTTTTTTTTGCATAGTTATCTAATATCAATTATTCCTATGTAATACGAATAATTTGCACACAGTTATAAGGTTTCTTAGGGACCCTTTTAGCTCAGTTGGTAGAGCATCCTCAAGGTTCCGTGTTCGATACCTATTCAAGCCGACTTGGCGCATGTGTAGCACAGTATTTGTAATCTGATCTGTGCGGTAAAGCATCTGGGTAGATGTGGCACTCCACCTCAGCAAAACAATAACCTCTGGCTTAGCGCTAGCGAAAAGAGCATAGGCTCCCTCGTCGTTCGGCTCATACCGAAAATTAGCCATACCGCAGACTTTTTTTTTTTTTAATTTACTGTTAAGATACTGTGATATTTCCCCGTTACGGGTTGAATAAATTATTCTAATTCATTATCTAGATACATAAATAAATTATTTATATCATATTTACATCTAGATATAATAAACAGATGGCACACGGATGACAGGAGACCCCAAAATCAGTTCAAAGACCATATTAAGACAACGCTGAAGAAATGGAAGATCTGGCAGACTCAGGGGCTAAGTAGCTCAATAATTAGATAAACAGGACTGCAAAGCGGTGACGTCTTCGTCGTCATGAACAACCAAATGCAGATGGGGAATTTCTCCTGCAATGTGTTTGACCGCATCTGCAAGTCCAGAATTGGGCTAATGAGCCACCATAGGGTCCAAAATGAAGATATGGAGTGACGTCATCGTCGTCTGCGATGGACTTCCAAAAGAAAAAAGAAAAAAGAAAAAAAAACATCAAGTAATAATGGAGATTCGCTTCCGGTTTTTGTGTATAACAAAAACTATATCACTGCTTACGTCACATTACCCAAAATTGTCATAACATAGAATAAATACAGTCAAAATTTGAACATGCAACATTAGACAGTCCTCATTGTTTTTTAAAACAAGTTTTAAATACATGACTGGTATTATATATCTATATATAGTTTGTTTTATTTTAATACATATTTAAAGTTTACATTTCAAATTGTTTTATTTTTTAATCCTTTAAGGAATTTGATGATTTTACTTACTTAGGATACAAACTCGTTGACATTGAATTTTTAACTCCCACCCTCAGGCAATATGTTTCAAAAATCTATTTATACATCGCCCGGAGGGTGTTTTTTAATTTTTCTAGTCTAAATAATAAATGTTATGATCAATTAATAGGTACCGTGTACTTTTTACAATATCCCAATTTTTCATTAAGGGATCCCCTCCCTTTGGCATAGATGTCCAGTTTCCAAGATTTGACTGCATCCTGGTGCAATCACACAGAAAATAGTGTGCCAGACATCAATTTAAAATATATGATGCTATTGTTAAACCTCAAGAATTTGGAGGTATAATTTCGGATGTGTGATAAATTTAAAAATTACACAAAGTGACCTCGAAATTATACTAAACCACAATGCTATAGGGACGAGAGGGCTCATATCTTTCCTAATAGTTAAAAAAAATGTTGTAATCACAAATATTTAAAAGTCTATGATTGTTACTTTGGGTTCTTTGTTTAATGGCATATCAACCTTCATGGGTTATTTAATACCAAAGACATCCTTGTAGAAGAACAGCAGTAGTACTATTTAACCCATGGCTGAGGGATGAGGGGATTCATATGTTTCCCAAAGGGTATTAATCCAAAAGTAAACGTAATCGTGTGACTGGAGTTTAAACTCATTTACTACTACTGGTTTCTTTGTTTAATGGCATATTAACCTTCATGGTTTATTTAATGCTAAAGACATCCTTGTAGAAGAACAGCAGTAGTACTATCTAACCCATAACTGGGGGGTGAAGGGGCTCATATCTTTTCCAAGCGTATTAATCCAAAAGTGAATATAATACCGTGACTGTAGTTCGAACTCAATTACTACAATGTTGCAAACCAATACATTAGCCACCACGCCACGGAGAAATAGTTACATGAAACCATAAAATTGTTTGAAAAAATACTTTATTAAATATTACGTAATGGATAACGGACACCGTTCAGTGTAGCCTCTATGTTCTAGTCTACCAGCTCTTCTTTGAATGGTTCAATCGCCCTCTGTACCTGCTACCACTTGTCTCCTTGGTCTCCAGACATGATAGCTCCAAAACTGGAGCCTCACCTCCAGATGCAGTTTAATATCCAGGACACTTTCATTTTTGTGTAAGTTTTAAAAATATCTGCATGTGCATGGGAATGGAAAGAAATAAAAGAAATTTGTAATAATAAATAATAATAATAATAATAATAATAATAATAATAATAATAATAAAAAAGAAGAAGAAGAAAGAAATAAAGAAAAAGCCAAGGAAAGGTTAAACGTTAGTTTCACGGAGTGGTTACACACTGCTGCAAATATTACTTAATGGATTAGTCCAATTAGACAGAGATAATTAATGAAAGTAATTATTTTTCAAGCTCTTATCGGAGAAAAGAAACGACAAACGAGCGATAGAAAAAAAAAGAAAAAAGAAAAAAGAAAAAAAACATGCCAAATTCCTTGCAAGATAATTAGCAGTGCTTAAAAACGATAAACAGATCGATACATCATCGGCGCCTCGGCGTTTGTGTATCTATGTGAATTATCAGGTTCAACTTTCTATTGCAACTTTTATCTATTACACCTAAACCGAACACAGTCTTTTTTTTTTTTTCTTTTTTGCTTCTTTCTTTTTACATAATCTTTTTAATTACAAACCTAGTTATGATTGAATCAACAGTTTAAGATAATTTATCTCTGAAAAAGAAAACGATAAAAATTAGTATACATTAAACATGATTTTCTCCTTTAATTTCGCATGTCCCATGTATTTTTATTCTTTTTTATGTGCTTAACTTTAATCGTTATTAATATTTCAATTACGATTGAGGGTTTTTTTTTGTGAAGCGGTGGGCATAGTTTATCAATAACCCGAGTCATTTGATTTGCAGGTGGCACTGTGTTCAGAGGCGTCTTCTAAAATGGCGGGTGATTGTAGGCTTGATCTTTTTTTTTATCTACTGGTGAATCGGTCAATTTTCTTTATTCATATTCTAGGTTTGCTTGTTGGCAAGTGACGATGTTTTTTTTTTAATGTTTAGATGAATGCCAAAGGCCTGTGTCTCGACATAACTTAAACACAAATCATATAAAGGCTTATTTTTTTATATTCTAGGGTTTATTTATATGTCAGATTCACAGTGTCAAGTGACGCTGTGTATATTAGGGTAGATCGATTTTTCACTTTTTAAAAATATCAAATTGTCCATATATGTGAAAGTTGTGTGTTAGTATAGTGAATACTGATCAAAAATTAGATCTTTTACTTGTACCATTGTTTGGATAAATAGCATCAAAGATCGTCTGCTAAAATTCACAAAAAATCCTTTGACATGACATAGAAATTGGTGAGAATATTTACACATTTTCAATTTGAATTCTACTTATGATATTTAATTAGTGTCATTTTAATAAAACAAAATAACATTTTCTGATTTAAATATTGAAAACGGTAACTTTCGAATGGATAATTTTATATTTTTAAAAAGTGAAGAATCGACCTACCTAGTGTATATACCAGGCAATCTGAGTAGCCTCCTAGGACTGCATGGATAACATATGTATGTATGAGGGCCATGTGGTTTACATATGTATGTCATGAGGGCCGCACATGATAACTAGTTAAGCAAAATAAACACAATGAAGCATTTTAATAAAATTTGTTGCACACTATTTTTTATTGTGCAAACGAATGTTTTACACGCTTTCATGAATATAAATTAATGAAGTAGTATGACAAAAAAGGAAGTTGTAAGCAACATATATGTATACTTAGAGTTTGCAATCCCAACGAATACATTTGTTACATAATCATTAGATTTCTAATACTTATGTACAGTAGTGTAGAAACCAAAATGGCTGTTATAAGTTGCAGCCCATGGCCTTAAAGGATTGAATGACAAGGCTTGACCCCATCCTGATCCTTCCGGTGGATACCGTGAGAATCGTGGGAGAAGACCCTCTTCCGGTTTAGATTAGAGAGAGTTTTAGTTCAGATCGGCCAAAACCACGACGGTGGTAAGTCGTGTTATGCACACTGCCGACTCAATCTGCGCAGGTAGTCTGGTGGGGATTTCAGAATAAAATATGATCTAAGTTAAATCGAAGTCTTGTGTTATTATCTGAAAACTACCAATGACACAGGGCCTCTGATAAAGAGAAATCCTCAATGGAAGACCAGACACGAAATCCCCAAGACGAAGTCCAGACGCTAGAAGAAGAACGTAAGATAGAAAAGATGAACAAAAGAAGAATAGAAGTAAGAAAGTAAAAAGAAGAGTATACAACACATTATGTACAAAGAAAATGGCAGTTTAAACAATAAAATTTATTAGCACTTGTTCAATCATTTTTATCTTTTTGTCGTGAAGTTTGACAATTTTTGGTATGTCGCGTTTTAATGAGTACATTCTCGACTTTGATCAAAGTTGACAAGTGCTGATCTGTCAGTTTTGTTCTATAAGAAGTTTGGACCATATTACCTTTAGGCACCCCTTCTTGATCTCGATTAAGAAAGGACATGGTTTTCATTTACACCAATATCCGGTTGTTTGTTTGGGGTTAAGGTTAGAGATTAGGGTTAGGGTTAGGGGTTAATTTTATAAATTTTTTTAAATTAAAAATCGTTTGTTAAAACAACCGGATATTAACGGTGTAAATGAAAAAAACATGTCCTTTCTTAATCAAGATCAAAAAGGGGTGCCTAAAGGTGATATGGTGCAGAAATTTCAGTAAATTTCATGAACGAAAATAACTGATCACACACAGACACCAAACATTGCCATGATACTTGATAAAATTCTCTGAAGTTTTTTAACTTTTTGGAAGGTATGAAAAAAAATCAGGTATCCCCACTTGAAGATACTTCGCTTTTAGTGCGGAATCCGACTGCATTTCTAACTTTTCTATTTACAGGTTTTCTTCTGTATTGGTGCGGGCTTCACCTCTGTTAGCTGAGGGCCGAATCTGTCCCGCGGGCTGTGTGTTTGATATGCCTGGAGTATATATCGGTAGATTCCAAAGCTCTGTATATTGACATAACGTAAGCACATGTGTAGGCTTGATTTTTGCTTTATATACTGAAGGATTATGTCGGCTAGGACTGTAGAATACATCGACTGATCATCTGCAGATAACTCAATAGCACCACCTGCTGGCCATGTGTGGCGACCCATGATATTTAACGATTGAAGCAGAGGGGTTGGGTAAAAACATAACTTAGCTTAGGGTGGCACAAGGCGATAAAAGTAGGTCAAACTCATCAAAGTCATAATGGCCTGTAAGAGTATTATATATATATAGGCGCGTGGGCTAATGGTTAGAGTCGTGGAAAATGGACTCGTCGATTCGAGTTCAATTCCTAGACGAAGATGTTGGTATTTCACATAGCGCTAATACCCTTGGAAAAGGTATGAATCCATATATTCTCCCTCCAGCTATGGGTCAAAATTCCTGAGGTCGGTCGTTGATTGGGTTTGTGGCAACCCTTGATGCACCAATTCTTTCCTATCGACTGTGCCAAAAAGTGTGGGATGGTCCAACACAAGTCTTCACCACTATAAACAAATCACTGTGTGGGTGTTCATTGTATGTATGAACCCTCATGCGTCGAAAATCGACGAGAGAGTCCATAATATATATATATATATATATATAAGTAAGTAAAGTAAAGTCGTCGGGGCGGCCTAAAGTCGGTATCAGCCAGTCAGCGAGGGAGTCTATCCCCTTTTCAATAGCGCTAGACCAAGGAGATTGTTTTTGGCGTCTGAGGTGGAGCGCCACACCTACCATCAGCTCCTTACTTTACCGCACAGATCCCTGTATTACTCATACGCTGAGTTGGTGAGGACCGGTATCGAACTAGGAACCTTGTGGTTTTTAGCCGAATGCTCTACCGACTGGGCTAACCCGGCCTCTTATATATATATTATTTGGGATTTAGTTTGAAGCATTAGGTGTGAAATATAAGAAACTCAGTTTTTGAATGTTAAGTCTCGTTTTATTTTGTAAATATTTCGGGAATGTTATTCCTCTTCTTCAAACATCTCACATGCTCATATAATTCTAAGCTTAGGTTTACAATCAGAATATTCAATTTAAAACTAGAGACATATTTTTAACCAAATAGGTAAATCTAGGTTTTCCAGTATAATCAGTAAAATGCATTAACATGAAAACCTAATCTTGTACGTGTGAGGGTCGTGTGAGGGCCGGTTACTTGATAGAAAAAAAGAAGAAACTCTGACCTTATCAGTATCAGGTGAGTATAGCAAAAGAGACGATTGTCGGATTGCTAAAATGGGAAAAAACAAGTCTATTTGCGTGTAATGAAACACTAAAAAAATTGAAAGGAGACACTGAGAGAACGCATCTTTGCGCCAAGGAAAGAATTGAAAAAGACAAGATGTTAATTTTGAGAAGAAGGGCGAGAAGAAGAAGGGTGGGAAGAAGAAGAAGGGCGAGAAGAAGAAGAAGAAGAAGAAGAAGAAGAAGAAGAAGAAGAAGAAGAAGAAGAAGAAGAAGAAGAAGAAGAAGAAGAAGAAGAAGAAGAAGAGAAGAAGAAGAAGAAGATAGTCGAATAGTAGAATCAATATTAGTGAGGTCAGGAAAAGATACTGTGTACGTGTGGAGCTCGGCTGTGTTGTGATGCAAGAAGGAACAACTAATAAGAGACGTGAGAGGAAGGAAAATGTAATCCAATATTTTGGTGTGAGTATTATTTTACTATACACTGTAAGCACCATATTTTTGTATGATAATTATACTATATATACTGTAAGCCAGATATTTTGGTATGAGTATCATTTTACTATACACTGAAAACTTAATATTTTGTTTGAGTATTATTTTATTATACACTGCAAGCCCCATATTTTGCTGTGAGTTTCATTTTATTATATACACCGAGAGCCAGATATTTTGGCGTATTATTTTATACATTCTTAGCCGAATATTTTGTTTGGGTATTATTTTACTATACGTTATAAGCCCCATATTTTGGTGTGTATCATTTTAATATATACACTGTAAGCAATATATTTTGTTTGAGTGTTATTTTACTATGCACTGTAAGCTTTATATTTTGGTGTTGGTATCATTTTATTATATACACTGTAACCCAGATATCTGACCGCCCTGTCGGCTGGGGCGTTAGAATGCACCGACTGCACCTCTGCAGAGGGGTAAGACTTCCCCAATGGGGCCACCTGTTGGCCATGGGTAGCGACTTAAGGATAGAACCCATATGGCAGATGAGCCATTACTTGCAATATTCCACTTTAGACTTTTCTTGGGTTAGACGGGCAGTCGGAGAGGCCCCCTCCGATCAATCGACTGGCCACGTCAAGCCCCAGCACCTATATGATTGTCCAACTCTATTGCCCTTATGGCAAGCCCCAATCCCTTTTTATCATATGGGTGCTAGAAGGTGGTGGCTGAGGGTCTACATGTCCTTGGAATGACGTTAAACTCTATCTGATGGTGAGGTTCCAGTTCTGGAGGTCTGGGGAATGTGGAGCACCCCTTCATCACCATTGCTCCCTCATCCCGTCTGACCCGGACTGGTAGTACCTGTTAGGGTCCCATCTATGGGTTGAATAGAAAAACATGAGTTTATAAACAAAATTGTATTATCCATTAAGAATGAATTTATTTCACAGCTTTGTCGGCATTAAATAACCCACCGAAGTCGATATGCCGTAAAACAAACCAAACCAAACCAAACCAGATATTGGATGTAAGTATTATTTTACTCTACACGGTGAGCCGGATATTTTGGTGTGAGTATTATTTTACTATACACTGTAAGCTCGATATTTCTTGCTCGATGAGATAATGTAAAATGCTAATAATAAAAGGCTTAACTCTTTGCCTGTCAAATTTCTCCCGCAGCTGTAACAAATCTTGTTTTTTTTTCTTGTAGGTTGGGATATTTCAAAGTTCCCTATCTATTTACCCAGAACTCATTTTATTCAAATAAAGTCCTATTATTATTGTAATCTAAGTCCTTCTGCTCAATTATAATGAACTAACGATCAGTTTTTGTACTTTGCTTGGAGGTGGTATGCGTTGAAACAGACAGCCACCGTGAGCGGCTTAAAGTAGACAACGAGTTAATATTTCAACTATTCCCAGTCTTACTATGGGTAGCATAATCAGTATCACCGTAGAAGTTGAAATGGGCGGGCAGTTCAAATTCCAGCCCGACCGTTTGCATTTATTTTGCAATCATATTATTGAGAAACAAAATTTTTTAAAAAAAGATTCCATGCGAAAGGAATCATGAAAGGTTAGGTCGGATGGACGCTGGAAAATGGAAGCGGAAAAGGGAGGAGGTTAGAGACGGTTTAGAAACCGGAAAAATATGATGGAAATTATGGATGGTTAAAAAAATAAAGACAAAAAAATGACATACAAAGGTTTAGGCTTTAATTATCTCCCCCTTACCGACCCTGTTGTCTTCTTGTTAAGTTAATTTCAATTTAGGAGTGTTTCATTATCACCTTCCGGGCCTTACAAACGGGGAATTATATTTTTTGACTAAGATTAGATTTCTTTCATTTTTGTTCTTCTCCCCCCCTCTCCTCCTCTCTCTCTCTCTCTCTCTCTCTCTCTCTCTCTCTCTCTCTCTCTCTCTCTCCTCTCTCTCTCTCTGAAACAGACACGTCCCTTGAAACAACTGTTTTGAAATACAACTGACAAGAATTGACGTAATGTCAATAATTGTGATAATCATAAAGGGTGGTGACAGGTCAAAAAATGCCAGAGAATTATCAGGTGGAAAGAGAGAGAGAGGGGAGAGAGAGAAGGGAGATAGAGAGGGGAGAGGGGAGAGAGAGAGGGAGGGAGAGAGAGAGAGGGAGGGAGAGGAGGGGGGGAGAGAGGGGAGGGAGAGGGGAGGGGGAGAGAGGGGGTTGTTCGGCATATAGAGATAGGGCAATGGTTAGCAATCTAATCCATTCACGAAACCTCATTGGTTAAAAATATATTTAGCAACCCCTCCACAGGAGCAGGATGCGACACAAGGTCAATTTCTTAAGCGGAGTTAAACAGGTTTGAATTCAGAGTTTTCCATCTCCCTCCTACTCGTGTGGAGGGGTTGGTATATATATATAACAACTCAGGTTCGAATTCGCTTACTAGACATCGCAGTCTAACACGCCATCCCCCTTCATTTAAAGAATGTTACATCTATTTAGGTATGGTCAAAATTTCCTGTGTTATAAATCCCCCATTAATTGAATTTAAACAAAAATCGGAAAAAATGAATGAACCTTCACGTAATATTTACTATATTGTTGCATAGGATTACCTACCCCCCCCCCTCTAGACCGTAAAAGAATTGTCTTATAAATCAGCTGTAGACAGAGGAGAGTTAGTATGTATATGAATTTCTGATCGACCAAGCTGTGGTTGTGTCAGTGCTGCTATATGGCTGCACCCATTGGACCCTAACAAAATGCCTGGAGAGTAAGCTAAATGGGAGCTACACAGGAATGCTACGTGCGATCTTGAACAAGTCGTCGAAACAACATCCCACAGGGAAGCAGGTCTACGGTCACTTGACCCCTATCTCACAAACCATCCAAGTGAGACGAACAAGACATGCAGGACACTGCTGGAGAAGCAAGAACGAACTTATTAGCGACGTTCTCCTGTGGAAGCCAGCACATGAACATGCTAATGTGGGCCGCCCAGTAAGGACATATATTTACCAGCTCTGCGCTGATACTGGATGCTGCGCAGAGGACCTCCCAGGGACAATGAATGATAGAAAAGGTTGGCAAGAGATTGTCATAGATATCCGTGTTAATTGCGTGACATAATGATGATGAAGAAGTATTTGACTTTGCCTCTTATTCGCTATTATAACATCTACTTTCTCTTTATGTGTGAGTAATTGGCCGCTTTTACTCACGACACAAAAGGTATCAAATTATAAAATTAGACGCAGAATCTTTTTAAAATCACATGTTAAAATCATGTTTTACAATTTTTAGAATAGGAGGCTCGGGTTCGAACCTGCGTACTATGGTGTTGTAGTCCAGCACATTAGCCATGATGTCTACCCCATATATATTGTAATATTAGTATTAGGAAATATTTTCTCATGCCTTCAAGTTGAATCGTCCACTTTTTTTTTAGTCTTAAAATTGGAGGCTTGAGTTCGAACCCGATAACTATAGTGTTGCAGTCCGGCACACTAGCCACGGTGTCTACCCCATATATTGTAAGCTTAGTATTAGGAAATTTTTTAAGTCTTCAAGTTGAATCTAAAGGAATCGTCCACTTTTTTTGTTTTACAGTCTTTAAATTGGGAGGCTCGGGTTCGAACCGCGTACTAAGGTGTTGCAGTCCAGCACACTAGCCACGGTGTCTACCCCTATATATTGTAAGCTTAGTATTAGGAAATATTTTCTTAAGTCTTCAAGTTGAATCTAAAGGAATCGTCCACTTTTTTTGTTTACAGTCTTTAAATTGGGAGGCTCGGGTTCGAACCCGGTACTAAGGTGTTGCAGTCAGCACACTAGCCACGGTGTCTACCCCATATATATTGTAAGTATTAGGAATATTTTCTTAAGTCTTCAAGTTGAATCTAAAGGAATCGTCACTTTTTTGTTTACAGTCTTTAAATTGGGAGGCTCGGGTTCGAACCGCGTACTAAGGTGTTGCAGTCCAGCACACTAGCCACGGCGTCTACCCCATATATATTGTAAGCTTAGTATTAGGAAATATTTTCTCAAGTCTTCAAGTTGAATCGTCCCCTTTTTTTAGTCTTTAAAATGGGAGGCTCGGGTTCGAACCCGTTAATATGGTGTTTGCAGTCCAGCACACTAGCCACGGTTGTAAGATTAGTATTAGGAAATATTTTCTTAAGTCTTCAAGTTGAACCGAAAGAAATCGTCCACTTTTTTTGTTTAGACATGAAATCAGATGTTTACCCACCTAGTAGGACATCTTATCTGAATGTTTACCCAATAGAAATGTTTCATTTAGTTTTTACCATTAAATGTCAATGTCTGTGTGCAAGTAAAAATCGTTACTTCGTCTCTTCTTTTTTTTATTATCAAGTTATCGCTATAAACCGGAGAAGAATAAAAAAAGAAATAAAGAATTCGATCTTTGCCTGTAATGGCGGCCAACGTTATCCGCTTTGTTAAATCGAGGATAAACGAACAATAAATTCTAAACGTGAAAGAAATTGGTTCCACGCGTTCTACAATGGTGCATCGCATTGTGTAATGGTTAACGAGCAAGGCTTGCAAAAACATTGACATAGAGTTCGATTCTCGCAGGGTTCCCTCGTATGTCTTGCTTTGAGCCAAGCTAAGTAAAAGTTGACGGAGTGGCTTAGTGTCGGTATCAGTTGGACAGCGAGTGAGTCTATCCCCTTTTTGCTAGCGCTAGACCAGGGTGATTGTTATTTTCTTCTTTTTTTTGCGTACAGATCAGATTATTCAATCTGTGCTACTCATGTGCTGAGCTGACATTACTGGTATCGAACTAGAAACCTAATAATTTTTGCCTCACATCGGGTTTAAGAGGCAAACATTATTCTAGTGACGAGGAAGTGAAATCTGTAGTGAAGAAGTGGCTCAGTCAACATAATTTCGAAGGTGGAACATTGCTATTGAGAGAAACAGTGATTATCTGGAAAGAAAGGATGGGATCCACAGAGGACCAGCTTCATTTTGATGTATGATACATATTCCTGTGTTGATGATTATACCTGTCCTAAACAAAATGTCATTATTTTTTACTCACCCTCGTACATTTGAAAAGAATCAGTAAAATATAAAGGAAAAAGCATCTTTAATTCTTGAATAATTATTTAATGGAAAGGATGGATTTGGTGGGCAATGAGGAGATCACGAATATTATGTTGCAGGTTTGTGAGTTTAAGCCGAAATTCACAACGAGGCTATGTTCAAAGTATTTCCCTATTTATATAGTTAATTATTAAATAAGCACATAGCTAAACCTAGATTCCATCGTAACGAACTTAGAAGCTCGTTTTCTACTGGTTATTGACGGAGGAACCCGAGTTCAATTCCTGGACGAGGCTATTTGCATTTCACATAGCAATGTTCCAATAGCATTAGGAAAGATATACATCTAAGTGAATCAATGATCGTTTGATCAATGCTTTTTTTCCTATTTAGTATAATGACACAATATTCATATCAAAATATTCCTTCGTTCTATGATTGAGTTATGCTTGAAAAAATCCATTTTAATTGGTTCTAATTGGTTGTAATTTGCAATTAAGTCAAAAACTTATTCCACATTCTGTCTGTCACTTTTCCCCTTTCTATATATATCTTAAATACCTCCTCGTTATATATGTCTGTTTCTCTGGGTGTAAAGAGACTGATTTAGAGAATGTGAAATATATTTGTATGTTAAGTTTTAGAAGGTTCTCAAGAATCGGGTCCATTTAAGTTCAAATTAGGTCAAACACTCCTTTTCTTAGAAATCTTACAAGATGATTTCACTATTGTTCTTTTTTTAATTCTCTGGATGTTTTTTTTAATTCGCTTTGCAAACTCACATTTCCCTAATCCCAATTACCTACCCAGAGCTCAATGGGTGACCAAACGGGTCACGTTTTGTCTAATATATATATATTATATATATATATAATATATATATATATATATATATATATATATATATACGGGAACTTGGAAATCTAATAAAATGGGTTCAACAGATGCACAAAGATTGTTCAGCTATTAAATAAAAATATTTTTTGTCTTAACAGTTATTAGTTTATTTACTGCTAAATACATTTTAAAAAATGTGTACATACTCTAAGCGTGCTGAGTTCATAATTTTTGCCATGGGTAATATAAACAACTGCCATCCATGTCTTTACCCAACGTAGAAAAATACTTCGGCTAGTATTTCTTAGAGTTTTCTATTCGGAACTATTCTTTCTTTATGTGCTTGCTCATCAATCTTTGTGCAAAAGTATTCCCCAAACGTTTTCGACGTAAGAATTTTTCAAGCCCTCCTCTTAGACTTAAAAAATAAGAGCCAAAACTTTTATGATCTAAATATTAGATCATAAAAGTTTTGGCTCGTATTTTTTTAGGGGAGGGGGTTGAAACGCAGAGCGCGTAACATTTCTTATATTTATTCATCCGGGTACTGACCTCACCCGGTGTGTGCTACCTTCATCATCAGCCTGTAGACAACTACTTCAACCGTAATCGTATTTGGGGACCAACGTAAGCGACTGATTCCCACTCCGGTTTGATACGAACCCATCTCGCATGTTATCAGCTCGGTCTCGCCTGATAACAGTTTCCGTGTTTTCCAACAGAGGGCGTGAAAAAATCCCCCCCCCCCTCAACAACAAAAAGAACAGTAAAAATAAAATGTGAAAAACATGGCGTATTGCTTCCAGATAAATACGTTTGATACGGCAATCGCTCGGTTATAATTTTAATCAAAACTCCAGGAAAATGAAAAGAGGAAAGCTTTTTATCTCATTTTATTTTCATGTTTTTTTTTATTATTATTATTATTATTATTCTTTTAAGCCTGTTTAATCGATCTAAAAAGAATTTAAAAAAAAAAAAGAATATTTGTCTCAATCAACAGAATAACATCTTTTTGAAAATGTCACTCTTCATGGAAAGAGAAAAAAAAAAAAAGACGAAAAGAAATCTTTTACCCAAATGTTGTTTTGTCTTTATTACACGTGCCAGGTTTTCCCGCCGATAGTGCAGAGCAAGAATATCAGTTAACGTTTTGTTTGTTTTCACTCCACAAAAACTCGAATCTCGTTACACTTTACTTTATCTATTTGTCCACCTCTCTCTCTCTTTCTCTCTCTCTCTCTCTCTCTCTCTCTCTCTCTCTCTCTCTCTCTCTCTCTCTCTCCATATATATATATATATATATATAAAGATACATCTAATGAGTCAGACGAACCTACTAAAGGTTTCGCTTAATGCTCTTCAGGACTAAGTCCGAGTCGGATCTTAGCCCTGAAGAGCATTAAGCGAAACTCTTAGTAGGTTCGTCTGACTCATTAGATTTATCTTTATTATTTGCTCTACTTAGGTATTGAGCACTTTTTACTTATTAGCTTTAGTTTCCTGGCGGTTTTGTATGAATATATATATCTTATATATGCATATGCATATAAATTGTTTTTTTTCTTTTGGCCAAAATATTTTACCAATAGATTATTTTTGTTGGCACGATTATCTTGGTCTTTTCTTTTTTCCAAAAATTTTTTTCTTCCCGGTTGATGTTTGGTAGTATATTTTTACAATCAAACTATTTGCTAGGTTTTTTCTCACCGCGAGGATTTACCAATAATTTTTGATATATATATATATATATATAATATATATATATATATATATCAGTTGGTAGGGCGTCCAACTAGGAACCACAAGGTTCAGGGTTTGATACCGGCCCTCGCCAATTCAACGTAAGAGTAGCACTGGTATCTGTGCGGTAAAGTGAGGAGCTAATGGTAGGTGTGGTGCCAAAACAATCTCCTTGGTCTAGAGTTAGTGAAAAGGGGGTAGACTTCCTCGCTGTCTGACTGATACTTATTTTAGGCCACCCCCCACAACTTTACATTTGTTTTACTTTATCAAAAAAATAAATTTATTTCGGTTACCTTTGCCTCTTCAAGTCTGGTTTCCTAATGGGCAAGAATTACATATCAGGTCTATTTAAAACAATTTTGTTTTTTAAAAATCATTTCAAATTTTATTTCTTAAAAATGCCAGCTCACAGGCACGTGCACAATCGTTTTTTTGTTTGTTTTTATTTCTATTTTTTTTATTTTTTTAGTTTATTTATTTATTTATTTTCTTAGATAAATTATGCACATTCACTTTCATAGCGCTTAAATTATCTAATTTGGTTTCTTTACTTGCGAATGTGCACATCTTAACGTCTATTTATGTACATAAGCATATACGTACATTCTAAAAAAACTGTGAGTGTGCGTGTCTGTTAGCTGGTGTTTTTTAAGAATTTATGATACACTCCATACATATATAAAAATATGCACATACACTTATGTTTGAATGCTTATAAGCAAAATCTTTAAACGTACGTTTGAGTTCTCAATTTTTTGAATCTTATTAAAAAATATAATAATATATATATATATATATATATATATATATATATATATATATATAATATATATATATATATATCGCTAACTCTGTGAGATAAAGTAAAGAGCTGATGGTAAGTGTGATGAAACCCCTCATTCCTCCAGCAATGGATTAAACAGTACAACTACTGTTCTTCTACAAGAATGGATTTGGCATTACATAACCCACTAAGTTTGATATACCATTAAAGCACAGAGAGAAAAATCAGCCTCCAAATCTTTCTGAAAATGTGCGATCATCAAAAGATATGATATTTAGAATATAACATGAGCTTTTAAAAGCTCTTAGGAGAGATAAAATTATCAAAAGATATAATATTTAGAGTATTAGATGAACTTTCAAAACTTTCAGGAGAGCTAGCATCATCCAAATATATCAAGTAGAGTATTACATGTGCTCCCAAAACTTTGAGAAGAGCTAGGATCATCAGAAT